>JAYEVH010000501.1:0-340859 GCA_036346255.1 Ampelocalamus luodianensis
ATTTTGCTCGTAACCTCATTTCCCACTTCATCTTCTTCGCCCGTGGACTTCATCGTGTTCAAGTCTTCCCTGCCATCTTTGGAGCTCCTCTGCTAAGGTAGCTCCTATGTAGTCCCTAGAAGTCATGGCACTCGCTTCTTGACCGCAGCAGCATTTTGCTATTTTCGTGTTTTGCCGTCGTCGCCTTCATCTTTGTTTTCCGCTCGCGGCTGCCTGCACTTCCACCGCCAGAGGTCACATCGCTGGGTCCGCAACACTATTGCGAACCCATTTTGATAGTTTGTGGGCGCCGCTGCGACCGAGTCGCCGCGACAAGCCGCCAAAGCCACTGGTTTTGCCGCACGTAAGTTCCGCTGCCTGATCATTAGACACACAATTACCAATCATTAGCTGTTAATTATGTCTTAATCATTATTATTGGGCCATCACCGCCCATCTCCTTAAATCAATATCTGCTTTACTCGCATCGCCCGGCATCATTAATGCTTAATCATTGATTAATAAAAACGGCACTTAACTCGCCTGAAACCTTCTCTGGTCGCCGATTTAGCCTGGCAACGCGGCGCTGGTTAAATCGCTATGGCCGGACTGTAGTCACCGATATGCGTCCCACTCGCCGCATTCTTTTGAACTTCGATCTATAGCCGCCGCCCATTTTGTGATCCGCGCCTAGATCTTGTATGCGCGCTCGACCATCCGCGCTCTCATCATCCTCGACTGCCCATCTCGCGACCGCACGAGATCTTGTGTGCAACCGGACTCTTCCGGCTAGATATGGGTTCTGAGTGGGTCCATCTTAGATCTCGCGTCGTGAGTCTCACCGAGGCAACCGCATCGCCCGGCTGCATGCACTGCTTGGGCCGTTGGATCTTGATCCAACGGTGGACCCCGATTAGGTTTGGCATGCAGGCGCTTATTTCCAACCAGTGGCGTAATGTTGATTTTAAATTCACGCCACGCGCCCACGCTATTTTCTTTTTATGAGGTTGTTCTCGTATTTCTGAAGCAATTGTTTATCAATCAAAATGATATAAAAACTTTAGAAACTCATAACTAATTCATTTTAATCGCTTTTTAGTTAATTCCAACTGTAATAAATTAGGTTATCACTTTAGCTTATTATAAAATGGATTTAAGCATGTTCAAAGAGCAGTGAAATTATATAATTAGAATAACTTGATTTCGCCATTTTGAATATTCCGTAAAATGAATAAAACTTTAGAAAATGCATATCTTGCTCTATGTATGTCCCAAAATGAATGATTCTAACTTTGATAAATTTATTATTAACCCAATGTTACTATAAAATGATGGTAGGTCCAAGATTGTAATCAGAACCTTGATTAATGATTTAGTACCTATTTTTAGCAATTAGAAAATTTTGGAAGACTTGTAAATGCACAAGTAATTCTCTGTAAATGCATAATATATTTGATAAATTCTAGAAAACCCCTCTCGTTGGTATACTTCTGAAAATTAGTTTTGAAACATATTTATGCTCTCTGAAAGGGTATTATGCTAATTTTGCATCTTAGAAAATCATAACTAAATCACTTTAACTCCAAATGACCTGAAAATTTATATGGTACCCCTATACCAGTAGGTAGCTACCATAAAATGTCACCTACAAAATCTTTCTAGAAAATATAGTTGGTTACGTTGCTAATTATGGCCTAAAAATGTGTTTTTAGGTAACATCTTTGCAACCGCAATTCCAAATTAGGTTTTTCCAGTTTCTATGTTCAGGTATATTCGTATTTCACCTTGTGTATAAGTTTCACGCATTTGGATAATTTTGCTATTTCTTGATTTAAGTGTTACTAGTTAAATATTCCGGTCCTCGCAAAGTTGGTATCGAGCCATACACGACCAGAGAAACCCCTAGCTTGGTCGCCTCTAGGATACTTTGAAAACTTACTTTCAAATAGTTTACTAAAACTTAAGTAAGTTCTCAGACTTTACTCCTTACTCTATCTTAGCTTGCTCATCTCACCTTACTCTCACTTAAGTTTGAAAAAGTTGTTCCTCTCCTCCTTTCAAAAATTAGCCTTTATCGATTAACTTGGTTTTGGGAGAAACATGAGAGCTTGGAGGAAGGAATTTGGACAGCTAGCTAGTGGTGAGTAAATAAGGTAGGAAATGAGAGGATAATTCGACTAAAACTTGTGGGAATAAAAGGGAAGAAGTGATATGAGATTAGCTAATGCCTATACTATATTAGGTGGTTATACCTGATTTTGGGCTGCTTTGAGCCAGGTTTTAGTTCTGAAATTTTGGTCTTCTCAACACATTACTGTTTTTCCATACGGTTAGTCGCTTCGTGAAGTCGATTGGTGATTTTTGGTCTTGTACTCTTGGTGGTTATTCCCGAGCCCTTTTATTGAGTTTGCATTTCTTTGCTTCTTTTTATCTCGGCTTGTAGCAATTTATCTTAGTGAATCGTGATGGTCGTGGGACACGCAGCGCTGAATCACCGTAGTCCCGATGAGGAGCTTCCTCCTCCGACCATGGCGGCGAAGTCTCATGCGCATCGAACGCAATCGTTCTGAGGACCGCAGGCGCCGAGGTCATCGCCAGAACACCTCTACCCTCTCGTGCCTCGGATCTGAGGTGGTCACCGTGCTCGGGGACTTATGGAGTTCCTCCGCACGCAGCCTCCCACCTTCTCCCGGCCCGAGGATCCTTGACGCAGGATCGACCGCGCCTCGCTGAGCGGAAGCTCAACGCTGCCAATGTCGGAGCAGGAGCGCACTTTTCGGATCTCATCACCGGAGGGCGCAGACTCATGGTGGGAGAATTTCTCGCCATGCACTGCGGACACGTGGTCTCGTGGGAGGAGTTCAGGCTTTCTTCCGCCCATGTCCCCGCCGCCACCTGATGAAGTCAAGAAGAAGGAGTTCTTGCGCCAAACAGTGGACGCAAATTGCGGATCCAGTACTCTCCACGAAGTTCAACCATTCCGCGAGGTACGCCTCGCCGAGGTGGCCACCGATGAGGCCAAGCAGTGAGAAGTTCATGGAGGGTTTGTCTGAGAGCCTTGTGACAAGCTCTCTATCGCGTGGACTTCTCGACTTCCGCATCTTGGTGGACAAGGCCATCATCGCCGAAGCACAAGCGCGAGCGCGCGCGAGTCTCGCAAGCGCAAGTGGGAGCCCCAATGCCGTCCGCACAGCCGGCCTCGCTCGCCCTCGTGTTGGACCTGCACCGGTGGCCCGCCCTCGAGCTTCCTTACCGGAGTGTTTCGGCACCGGCCCACGCCTCCGCAGCCGTGACTGGCCACGCGGCGCCGCGACCCAACAGCCAGGTGTTCTCGTAACCCCGCGCCGACGCCACCCGCCATCGCCACGACTGGGCGCTACTACGCAGAAGTTGTCCTAAGAAGATCGAGCGGCCCTCGCCCCAATGGAGGACGCGCAGCAAGGGAGTGGTCACCCACCCGACCGTAAGACCCTGCTGGGGAGCGCCGAGTCAATCATATCTCTACGGAGGAGGCACGTGAGGCACCCGACGTGGTGTTGGGTACGCTCCTTGTTGACGGCGCCTCGCCTATGCTTTATTTGACTCGGGCCTCGATTCTTTTATTTCGAGGTCTTTGTGTTGATTGTGGGCTTCATCGTGTTCCTCCTGGGATTCCATCACGATTCTTCTCCGTTCGAAATGAGAGCCGACTGGTATGCCGGATGTTCCTATCCACATCGAAGGCGAGGGTTCTGGCGAATCTTATTCTACTCGACTCTGCGCGCTGGATGTGATTCCTTGGCATGGATTGGTTGTCCCAACACTTGGGGCAAATCGACAGTTGCAGAAGATTGTCTATCTCACCACCCTCGTGTGAACAGTTGGGCTTCGCTAGCAGCTAGGAGCCCCATCTCTATGTCCTGAAGCAAAGCCAAAGATTGGAGATTCAGCGACGCCCCCACTGTGTGGCTTCATGGATGTCTTTCCGAAGATTTACCAGGATGCCTCCTGCTCATGATCTGAGTTTGTGATAGAGTTGTTGCCCTGCATCGCCTCTATTTCTAAGAGGCCGACGCATGCCTCCTAATGAGTTGGAGGAGTCAAGAAGCAATCGGGTGAGCTGCAAGAGAAGGGTTTTATCCGTTCTAGCTCATCTCCTTGGGGTTGTCCAGCTATCTTTGTGAAGAAGAAGGACAAGACTCTTGCGCATGTGTGTTGATTACCGTCCGCTTAATGAGGTGACTTTGAAAGAACGAGTATCCTTTGCCTCCGTATTGATGATCTTTTCGATCAATTGACCGAGCACCGAAGTCTTCTCCAAGATTGACTTGAGAATCGGGCCATCATCAAGTCGATCGTGCCGAGGATATTCCTAAGACTCGCTTTTGCTACTGCTATGTATGCCTTTACGAGTACACAATCCATGTCTTTTGGTTTGACCAATGCCCGCTTATTCATGAATCTTATGAACTCCGGATTCATGGAGTATTTGGATAGGTTCGGTGGTATTCATCGATGATATCCCTTATCTACTCTAAGAGTGAAGAAGAGCATGCCGAGCATCTTAAGCTTGTATTGGGCAGTCGCTGCAGCACCACCGTATGCCAAATTCCAAAGTGCGAAGTTCCGTTGAAGGAAGTGGCATGTTCGGGCCATGTTCTTTCAAATGAGGTGTGGTCAGGACCCCAGCAAGCAAGTGTTGATGTGCTATCTTGGGGTCACGCAAGCCACCACTTGACAAAGCGGAGTTTTCTTGGTTTCCAGTCACAGCTATCGCCGCTTCATCGAATTCTCCAAGATTGCGGCCTCATGACCGAATTGCTTAAGAAGGACAAGAAGTTTGAGTGGTCCGCCGCTTGTGATGTGAGTTTTCGAGAACTCAAGAAGCGCTTGACCTCACTCAGTTGCTTGTTCTCCCGATATTCACAAGAGCTTTGATATCTATTGTGATGCTTCTCGTCGTGGTCTGGTTGTGTTCTTATGCAGAGGGCAAGGTTGTGGCCTATGCATCGCGGGCAGCTTAAGGCCTCATGAACTCAACTATCCTACTCATGACTTGGAGTTAGGCGTGCGGGTCCATGCACTCAAGATCCGCGGCATTATCTCATTGGCAACCGCTGTGAGGTGTATTCGACCACAAGAGCTTGAAGTACTTGTTCACCCAAACGTGATCCGAACCTCTGACAAAGAAGATGGTTGGAATTGATCAATGACTATGACATGGGTATTCGCACCATCCGGCAAGGCCAATGTCGCATGGATGCACTCTTCCCAAGGTGTATTGCAACATGTTGATGCTCCAAGAGCAGCACTACCTCATTTCAGAGTTCCAAATACTAATTTGGGTTTGATCGAGCACGGCTCCTTTGCTTCGCTGGTTGTGCAACCAACCTTGGTGGACCAAATCAAGGTGGCATAGCAGCATGATGTTGGTGTGAGCCGATCAAGCGTAACATTATGATGGGATAGCCAAGTGCTTTTCGCAGGGATGAGCATGGCGTTGTGTGGTTTGGGCAAGTCATTCTCAGGTCCCTAAGGTCATGGAATTGCGGATTTGATTCTCCCAAGCCCATGATTCTCCTTTGTCTATTCACCCCGGGCTACCAAGATGTATCAGATCTTCGCCGAGATTCTGTGGACCCGAATGAAGCGCGAGATTGCTAGGTTCGTTGTCGAGTGCGACGCAGTCGCCGGTGAAGGCCGAGCATCGCTGCCCGAAACAGTCTTCGCAGCCCCTGCCGCGCTGTATGGAAGTGGGATTCCGCTGGCATGGACTTCATCACCGGATTGCCCCGCTCGCCCAAAGGGAATGATGCTATTTGGGTCGTGATCGGCAAGTTGACTAAAGTGGCACATTTCCTTCCCGTCAAGACGCAGCCTGCGGGGCCTTTGGCCGAACTTTATGTCTCGAGGATTGTGAGTCTTCACGGTACCAAGACGATTATTTCGATCGTGGTGCACTTTTCACTCGCGTTTTGGCATAGTCCGCAAGAGGCTATGGGGACCCGCCTTCATTTCAAGATGCCTTGCCATCCTTTCGTGAACGATGGCTGACGGAGCGAAGTCAACCAAGTGTTGGAAGATATGCTTCGTGCTTGTGTTCTTTCCTATGGGAAGAAGTGGAAGAAGTGCCTACCATTTGCTGAAGTTCTCCTACAACAATGTTCTTTCGTGCCAGCCTCGTGCATGGCACCATTTGAGGCTTTGTATGGAAGGAGATGTAGAACCCCATTGAATCGTCGTCGAGACCGTGAAAGGCGCTTTTTCGCCCGCATTCATCAATGAGGCCGAAAGTCGTTCGCTTGATTCTACGAGCATCCGGCAAGATCTGTCACCACCTGCATAAAAGAGCTATGCGATCGCCGTCGCCAGTGAGTTGAGCTTTGAGCCCAACGACTTTGTGTATCTCAAAGTCTCACCCTTGAAGGGCCACTCATGGCATCAAGGCAAGTTGGCCTCGATATGTTGGGCCTTATCGATCGCCGAGAGAGTTGGAGCAACAGCACATAGATTGAGCGCCACCGCACTTGAGGGGGTGCATGATGTGTTCCATGTTTCACACTAAAAGTGTGCCTGTCCCAACCGAGGAAATCTGCTGGAAACTCTCATGTGCAGGTGAGATTTGACCCACCGCGAGCATCCTGCTCGCATTCTTGAGGAATCAACGGAGAACAAGGAACCGTGCCATCAAGTTCCTTAAGGTTCAATGGTCAAACCATTCAAGATGAAGCAACTTGGGAGCGAGAAGATCGCCTTCTCGTGCATTTTCTTTCTTTCTTCTCCGAGTAAACTAATCTCTGGTCGAGATTCTTGTAAGGGAGAGTTGTTAAACATCCCAAATTTGGGCTTGTGTTTCAAATGTAAGAAAATGAGTAGAAATTAAAACTTTTTCTTACATCTGTGTGTTTCCTGCTTGTATTGCACAAGTATTGTACAAGACTTATGGAAATGCAAAGTCACAAGTCTTTTGATACAAATCCTGCTCCTTCCAAAAACAATCTTGTCAAATCTTATGATCATCCTCCTGATATATTTTTCCTAAGTCTCAGGTGGTAATAGACTTCTCCTGAAAATTCCACAATTTTTAGAAATTGTTTGAATATTTTTAGAGGCAACAAACCTGCTTTGACTCTTTACCAAACATTAAAACAGAGCCTTGTAGAATTTTTTGGAGATTTATTCGCGCATAAAACTCTCTGAAAATTTTACACAAGGTCAATGTCTCAGTCAGCAAGCTCCTGTAAAAATTTCTGAATTTTTGGAGTTATTTTGCTACTCCCAAATAAATCCTCAAAAGTCTCTTTTAATTAAAAACCTAAAACCAAATTCACTATTCGTTGTTCAAGTCGGGCTCGAGTCCGGAGCCACTTGACTTGGTTGAACCACCTAATCGCACCGAGTCGCTGTTTAAAACGCGCGCGCGCGATATCACCTGGATTCAAATCGCCGCCCACGCTCATGTGAGCATTCGGACTCCTCCGGCGGCGCTTAATCATTTGGGACCGTTGATCTCAATCCAACCGCCCGCATCCTTGAGAGCAATCGCGATCGTCCGGCGAACTTGTTTAATCGTGACTGCCCATTTTCGATCCGACCATCACCGTTCGCTCTTTCGTTCTTCTTCCTCCTTCGCTTCGAGCGCACGCGCGCAGAATGGCAGAGAGCGAGGGCACGGGCGGCGTTGATGTGTCACCCACGTTGCTTTTGTCAACGCCTCTCTCGCAATGCATTTAACGCGCACAGTGCTTTCTCCTCCATTGTCACCATGCTCACTTGCTCCCCATCATTTCGCGTGGTTCTACAACCGCGCCATGAACCGAGCTCACCATGGCCTCATGTTCTTGCTCGAAAACCCTAATCCTCTTCCTATAAATTGGCTTCTAGGTCCTCCGGGTGTTCTTTGCACCACACCTAGCTATTCTCTCGTGTTTGAGCTCAAGAACACCTCTCACCTCAAAACACCATTGTTGGTCATGCACCAATGGCGCCTCTGGTGTCCAAAGTGGTTCATCCTCAACATTTCTTGCACCCTTTTGAACTCCTCAACCTCCTTTATATTTCCTAACTTGATTTTGGGTTGCATTCACAGAATCACTCAATTTTAAGTTTGGAGATTTTCTGCTGGTTTCACCCCTCTTCTTCTCCACCCAGAAGTGATTCTTTTGCAATTACCTGCTTTGGAGCCTCTTGAGCTATAATGAAGCTATGGTAATGATGTGGTTCCACTCATTTTGCTCGTAACCTCATTTCCCACTTCATCTTCTTCTTCGCCCGGTGACTTCATCGTGTTCAAGTCTTCCCGCCATCTTTGGAGCTCCTCTGCTAAGGTAGCTCCTATGTAGTCCCTAGAAGTCATGGCACTCGCTTCTTGGACCGCAGTTGCAGCATTTTGCTATTTTCGTGTTTTGCCGCGGTCGGCCTTCATCTTTGTTTTCCGCTCGCCATGCTCTGCACTTCCACCGCGGGCGAGGTCACATCACTGGGTCCGCAAACACTATTGCGAACCCCATTTTGATAGTTTGTGGGCGCCGCTGCGACCGGAGTCGCCGCGAAGCAAGCCGGCCACTCGGTTTTGCCTACATGTGCTTTCCTGCCGCCGATCACATAGGACACATTAACCACCAATCATTAGTCAGCGTTAATTATGTCTTAATTATTACATTGGGCCACCACCGCCCAATCTCCTTAAATCAATATTCTGCTTTACCGCGACCGCTCGGACATCATTAATGCTTAATCATTGATTAATAAAAATAAATCGGCACTTAATCCCGCCTAAACCTTCTCCGGTCGCCGACTTTCAGGCCTGGGCAGACCGCGCGCGTGTTAAATCGCTATGCTGGATCAGAAGTCATCGGACATGCGGCCCCACTCGCCGTTATTTTTTGAACTTCGATCTATAGCCGCCCATTTTGTGATCTCGGCGTCAGATCTTGTATGCGTTTCGCACCATCCGGTTTCTCATCATCTCTCGACCGCCCATCTCGCGATTCGCGGTCAGATCTCAGGTGCAATCGGACCTTCCTGCTAGATATGGGCTCCGAGCCGCCCATCTTTAGATCTCATGGTCAGAGTTCACCGAGGCAACCGTGATCGTCCGCAGCATGCATCTGCTGGGCCGCTGATCTTGATCCAACGTGGACCCCGATTAGGTTTGCGCGCAGGCGCTATATTCAGCCGCGGCGTGGGCCGTTGATTTTAAATCTACGGCCCACCGCGCCCCACGCCATTTTCTTTTATGAGGTTGTTCAGATATCTTAGCAATTGTTTATCAATCAAAAATGATATAAAAACTTTAGAAACTCATAACTAATTCATTTTAATCGCTTTTTAGTTAATTCCAACCGTAATAAATTAGGTTATCACTTTAGCTTATTATAAAATGGATTTAAGCATGTTCCAAAGAGTGAAATTATATAATTAGAATAACTTGATTGGCCATTTTGAATATTCCAAAATGAATAAAACTTTAGAAAATGCATATCTGCTCTATGTATGTCCTAAAATGAATGATTCTAACTTTGATAAATTTATTATTAACCCAATGTTACTATAAAATGATGGTAGGTCCAAGATTGTAATAGAACCTTGATTAATGATTTAGTACCTATTTTTAGCAATTAGAAAATTCTCGAAGACTTGTAAATGCACAAGTAATTCTCTGTAAATGCATAATATATTTGATAAATTCTAGAAAACCCTCGTTGGTATATCAGAAATTAGTTTTGAACATATTTATGCTCCTGAAAGGGTATTATGCTAATTTGCATCTTAGAAAAATCATAACTAAATCACTTTAACTCCAAATGACCTGAAAATTTATATATGGTTACCTCTATACCAGTAGGTAGCTACCATAAAAATTTCAGCTTCAAAATCTTTCTAGAAAATATTTTGCCACAGATAATTATGTCCAAAATGTGTTTTTAGGTAATATCTTTGCACCGCAATCTCCAAATTAGGTTTTTCCAGCTTCTATGTCTAGGTATATTCGTATTTCACCTTGTGTATAAGTTTCTGTCGCATTTGGATAATTTTTGCTTTCTTTGATTTAAGTGTTACTAGTTAAATATTCCTGGTCCTCACAGTCTCCGACGGTCCGCATCAAGGCGAGGGAGGTCCAAAGCGATAAGGTTTTACAGAGAGAGGTCCGACGGCTAAGATCTCCACGGAGGTCTTCAACGGTCCAGATCCCCCAAGAGAGGTCCCGAGACTTGACGATTTTACTGAGAGAATCCAAGGGTCCAGAGTGACCCTCAGAGGTCCTCGACTACCGAGATTGATCTAAGAGGTCATAAGACTAAGGATTTTACACAAAGCATCTAACGACATGTGATTTGATCCGGGGTGATCTTAACGGTTGAGATTAAACAAGGAGGTCCAAAGGACTTAAGGTTTTTGAAACACCCAATGGCTCGGATCTAATCCTAGGGTGGTCTTGAACAGCCTAGGATGAACCCGAGGAGGTCAAATGACCTGCATAAAATCGCGACAAAGGTAGCGTAACGCGACGCCAAGGTCTCCGACGCCGCCGCGCACCTAGACTATGACGGCACAATCCAACTAAACCAAAATGTGCACAATACTATTGCGATCCTATTGGTACCCTTCTCAACTACGAGTGGCCCGTAACGCCAATGAGCCTGAGCGAGAGCGGAGGATGGTTTTCTCAAAAACCGAAACGACAAAAGCTCACTCCCGCTAAACTAGCGGGTCCTTAAGCTCCTACGGGACAAAACGAACTTACTGTGGCACCGACGAGGTCTAAAGGAGGTCTGAGGAGGGTCGCGGCGAGACCCACACGAGATGAAGAAGACAATGCCGGCGGTGCTCTGAGCTGCCAGAGTAAAAAGGGTGATCAACACGGTTTGCTATGGTCCAGGATGGACCAGACCATGAAATTGGAAGGAGGAACTCACCGAGACGAAGACGATGAAATCCCCTTTTTCGGCCGTGAATACTAAAATCCAAATTCAACTTGTTCCCGAGAAACAAATCGAACCTCGAGTTAATAGAGAGCTTAAGATGACCAAGAGGTCCAAAAGAATTGAAATAGGCTCAAGAGCCACCGGAGATCTCGACGACAAACGAAGAGCTCCAAGATCCCGAAATGGCGACATGGTGTTGAGGGAATTTTGAGCTTGGCAAGTCAAACGAATCGTGGGCGGTTATGAGTGAAAGAGGGCTGGAAGGTCCCTGAGGTATCATGAAGCTCGGGAGCAAGGGTGGTGGAGAGGGGCCCCGCAGATCTCGCGAGGGCTCGACCGCGGGCAGAGCGAAACAAGGGGAACAACGATAAGTGCGCTTTGCCAGAGGCTCGGCCGCGCACACCGCCTCGACAGTAGGCAGCGGACGCGCCGTGACGGACAGCAAAGTTATGCCGCGCGACCGTGTTACGCACGCGCGAGGAAGACGGCGACCGAGGAGGTCGCGGTGGTCGGGACCGAGGATTGAACTTGATCGGCTCAGTCACAAGGCTGGTGCTTTTAAAACAACAGAGGAGATCAAGCTTTTGGATTAGATTTGAATGGCCACGATTGAATGTCCTCGTTGATACCAAAGTCACCTCAACTGGACTGCTGGATCTTGATCCAACGGTTGGAAATGGATGGGGCTTATAACGAGGGTCCCAAAGTGTTAGTTGATTCGACCGGATCATTGACATCGAGCCCGAGTCCGACTTCCGACTGAGGAACAAAGGCAACCAGATTTAGGTTTTAAATATGAACTGAGACTTAGAAGATTTATTTGAGGTAGCGAAAGACTCAAAAATTCTGAAAATTTTACAGAGCTTGCTGACTCAAAGATTGACCTTGTGTAAAATTTTCAGAGGTTTTCATGCAGTGCATTTTGCTTCAAAAATTCTACAAGGTTCTGATTTCAGGTTTGACTGCCTCCAAAATATTCAAACAATTTCAAAAATTGTGAAATTTTTCAGAGGGGTCTCTGCACTATATTAGGAACTTAGGAAAAATATTTCCAAAGCATGATCATAAGATTTGACTTGAATGTTTTTGAAGACAAGGTTTTGGATAAAGGACTTGTGACTTTGTATTTCCACAATTTTGTACAAGGATTGTTGAGTACATGCAGGAAATACATAATGTAAGAAAAAGTTGTAATTTCTACACATTTTCTTACATTTGAAACACAAGTCCAAAGTTGGGATGTTACAAGGGGTTAGACTTTGATGAGACCTTTGCTCCTATTACTAGACTAGAAGCTATTCACATTCTGCTTGCATTTGCTGCATCTAAGGGCTTTAGGTTGTTTCAGATGGATGTTAGGAGTGTATTTCTGAATAGTTACATAGAGGAGGAGTGTATGTTAGACAACACCTAGGTTTTGAGAATCTCAAGCATCCACATCTTGTTTTCAAGCTATCTAAAGCCTTGTATGGTCTTAAGCAAGCCCCTAGAGCCTGATATAATAGGCTTAAGACCTTCTTGCTTAAGAATAACTTTGAGATGGGTAAGGTTGATAGGACTCTATTCATTCTTAGGTATGGCAATGACTTCTTGCTTGTTCAGATTTGTATAGATGATTTTATTTTTGGTGGTTCTTTCCATACTCTTGTTTCTTGTTTTTCTGAGACCATGTTTAGGGAATTTGAGATGAGTATGATGGGAGAACTCAAATACTTTCTAGGGCTTCAAATCAAGCAATGCAAGGAAGGGATCTTCATCCATCAAATGAAGTACACCAAGAATCTACGCTGCGCTTTGACATGGGTGACTACAAGCCAATCGTCACTCCTATGGCGACTTTGATCGCTGGATCCGCATAAGGAAGAAGAAGTCGGATCAATGTGAGTACCGCAAAGATGATCGACTCTCTCCTTTACTCCGACACTCAGATCGACATCACTTCATGGTCCGCCTCTCATGGAGGTTTCTGCATCTCCGAGGACTTCCCATTGCCAAGCTTATCACACATTTTCAGTACCTTCACCTACCCTCCAAGATGGCATTTGGTATTCTCCGCTTCTTCCTTGTCCATTCGAGGGGTTTCTAATTCTGATTTGGCAGGTTGTCGCACAAATAGGAAGAGTACCTTAGGCACTTGCCACTTCATAGACACTTCTCTTGTCTCTTGGTCTTCTAGGAAGCAACATCTGTTGCTCAATCCACTACAAAAGTCGAATATGTAGCTACCGCTATTTGTTGTATGTAACATCCCAATTTTCGTGTCTTTTAAAAATTTCATAATAAAAATAACCATTTGATTTTGTTGATTTGCTCAAGCTTAACTTGGAGATTTTGGAAAGTTGAAAGTGATTTAATATGAATTACTCAAACTTCAACTAATTCAAAGCTTAGTTTGTTTCGAGTTCTCTAGTTTAGGATCCCTTTCTGCTGTTCCTGTCTCCTTCCCGCGCTCGTGCCCTCAATCCTTGTGAGCCGTCCGATTATGTTTGAGCGGCTTGATTTGTTTGGACGCTCACCCATCCCAACGTCCCAATCCTTACGAAGGCGTCGATCGTGTTTGTACGGCCCAATCTCGCTTGCGCGTCGCCTACCCAAACGTTCTCAATCCTTGTGAGTTGTCCGATCGTAATCAAATGGCCTTCATCCCGTAGATGACCCTATCGGCCGCGAATCGCCTCTTTTGCAAAGACAACCCTCTTGGTAGCAATTGCCCTTTTGCAAAGACGCACTTCTTGGCCGCAACCGCGCCTTTTTCAAAAGGCGACCCTCTTGGTCCTAACTCCTTTGCAAAGACCACCCTCCCGTCAAGACTACCTTCGTGATCGCGACCTCCCTTTGCAAAGACCACCTCCTCTCAAGACCACCTTCGTGGTCACGACCTCCCTTTTGCAAAGATCACCCTCCCGGTCAAGACTACCCTCTTGGTCACGACCTTCTCCTTTGGACCTCCTCAGACCTCCTCTCGCAGACCTCCTCCTTTGACCTTCTTCTTGGGCCTCCTCAGACCTCCTCCTTGACCTTCTCCTTGGACCTTCTCAGACCTCCTCCTTCATAGGACCTCTCCATTGACCTTCTCAGGACCTCCCTTTGTGGTCACGATCGCCGCTGATCATGACTGCCCTTCGCATGCACCCTGCTCACTTTCGCTATTCATCCATGTTCTCCTTTGTAGCAACGCGCGATTAAATGCGATGTGCAAGTCCGCAGCGATATGCGCATTAAATGTTGTTGCTCTCACGAGCCTCACATGCCCCGCCAAGCAATGAGCCCATGCCTCATCACCGCAAATCCGCCGCCATCTTGTCACACGGTCATTCTCCTTCATCTACAAATAGGGCACCATGGAGTCCCTTAGCCCTTTTGTTTCCACTCAGCTTTCAAGCTCTCTCTTTCACTCTCTCACTCGATCTCCTTTGTTCAAGCTCCAACTTTAGTAGTTTACCTTTTATGTTCACCTTACTTCAAGATTTTTTTTGCTTTGGTTTGGTGTTTTCATTGGAGTTTTTGTAAATTTGTTTTTTATTTGGTTTTGTTCGCACGCTTAGATTCCTGGTTTCTCGTAAGAGTTCGTGGACCCGACAACCTCAACCGAAGATTTTCAACTCTTGAACAAAGGTAAGTCATAGACCTTGATCATGTTGAACCTAGTTTATAAAACTATGTTGTTGTGTATCAACATGCATGGCTAGTTGTATAAAAATAGTTTGGGAGATAGCTAAACACCTACTTGATAGTATGATTCCTTGAATAAGTTGGTTCGACATGTTGACATATTCCTCGACACCATAGGTTGGGTAATTTTAGTTGGACATTATTGGTATACCAACCGGGTATCGCTTATGCTTAGATATGCTTTAGTTATATCACTGTTACTTGATCACTTACTCAAAGAATGTAAATTTGACTAATGAGATATGGAATTGTGGTGCGATGCCACCCACAGCAACTATAGTGTGAGGTCACGCTTTGTCGATTGTGGTGCGATGTCACGTTATAAAACTTGTTGTCCCATGGCAAGGGTTGTCATTTGGCCTGGTTGAACGAAAAGGATTTCTTGCTCGCGAATGATCGTGGCAAGAAAGGGGTGCAGAATCACATTGGGATGAGGATGTTTTGCTCGAGCTACCACTAAGGACTTAACTTTGTGCGCCATTGATCCGGGCCTCACTGCAACCACAAGTATATTATGGGGTGGACAGGCAAACTATTTAGCAATATTTTGAGTCAGCTTTGTCGGGTTGGCGGTGTCAGATTCACATGACGCAAGAGGGGGCCAGGAAGGTGAAACCTTAGTGGGCGTAACCATGTCAAAACAGAGCTTTGAAAGAGCCTTGTGATAGTCTCACCTTGATTCACACGCCAAAGGAAACGTGTGGTATATCAAAGCATTATCTTTGTGGGTCGGGTGATCACGAGGGTCCGAGGAGTGAGCAGGTGCTCACATGTCCGTTTTTAAAGAACTTGTTTACTTATGTATTACTCTTTCAACTCGTGCTTTGCAATCTACTTATTATATTTGTTGTCAATATTGTCTCTCTGAAATTAACCATAATGCTATCCCGATCAAGTCTTGCATGAATATTACTTGCATTCTTGTTCCCACAACTTGTCGAGTACATTCAAAGTACTCACGACTTTGAGCCTCTATTTGATCAAGCAGAGGAGGGTGAACCAAAGAACCCGAGTTCTATGAAGAGGAGTTCACGAATACCATGCGAACTAGGACGCCCTCCACCAATTGCCTATGGGCATGCTCTGATGGCCACTACGACTTGTTTTGGTCCCGCTGCAAGTTTCTCTTGTAAAGCCCCGCATGGCAACCTTGTAAAAACCTTGACCGTAAGGTCTTTTGCTATTAATATAACTTTGTCTGCTTCTTGTTTAGCCGGTTGTATGGAAATGATTACATTAATGTCATGATCTGTAAGTAGCTAGCTACTAATCTGGGACTAGTTTGGAATGCACAAAGGTCCCGGGATTGTTTACTCGGGTCCCAACGAGGTGGTATCGAGCCATATCGCTGTGAGGACGTAATTTTATTTAACATGGTCGTTTTAGTCAAGGTCTCAAAACTTATTTTCTAAATCAAACTAAGTCAACTGATGTGTAGTTATTCTTCTCTCACCTTATTCTATTCTCATCCCATTCTTAGGTTCTTATATTTTTATCCTTTCAAGCCTTGCTTTCAAAACTAAATTGATCTCCTTACCGCACTCTCTTTTAGGATCGAGCTCTTCATGATCAAGCTGATGGCCCGAAGTTTCTAGATCCGCCGCTTGTTTCAAGTCACCATCCCTATAAATTAGATTAGAAGTGTTTGAGCAGAGTGGCCCTTCTTAGCTTAGTATCGTTAGTCTGTGTAATAGGACCTCGGTCTCGAGTTTTGTTGCCTCTTAATAGCTTTCGGCTATTTTTCCTTTGGGTTTAACTGACTTTCCTTAATTAGGTTGATCTATTTTTTCCTCGCACTCGCTTGTCTTTGTGCTTTTCCTCTTATCTATCATGCTTTCTTCTTCTCATCTATTAAACCCGGGAAGATTTGTGTAGATGGTATAGACTCACAACTCGGCAAGCTAAGGTGAGCTGTTGAACCCTTTACGCCACCCCCACCTCCTTCGACAAAGAACCACGATCGGGTTTGGGACGCTTATGGCACCCGCACGAGTCGATGGGTGCAATGATGCAAAACATGATCTAGATGATGGCTCAATAAAACCAGACAACCACCGCTCTACTTGCCATGATAAATCTGAACCACAAAGCAGCTGCCATGCAACCGCCACCACCACCAGCTTTCCCTCAGTCAAGGTTGGCAGAATTCATGAGGACCCATCCACCTACGTTCTCCAGCTCTTCCGAGCTGTTGGACGCAGATGACTAGCTACGATCCACCGAGAGAAAGCCTGCCATCGCCCGGTGTGATGACCGTGAGAAAGTCTTGTATGCTACACCCTAGCTTGAAGGCACTGTTGCAGAGTGGTGGGAAAACTTCTACGTCGCCCATGCTGTAACACCCTGGTTTTTGAAGCTTGTTGGGTTTTCAAAATAAAGCAAACCAATTAGTTTCCTTGGAGTCTAAAAGCTTAAACTGAGATTTTGGAATGATTTTAAGTGACTAATCCCATCTTGAACTAAAGCTTCCAAAGGAGTTTGTCTGGCTTGTTGGAGTCCTAGGGTTCTCCCTTCTTGTGCTCGCTTCTTTCTTTGGCCTAGACCTCCTCCGTGTTCCTTCTTTGGTTTAGACCTCCTCGTGTCTCGACTCCCGTGGTCCTAACTTTATTTTAAGTCACGACCATCCTCGAGCTGCCTTGAGCTCGAATTTGTGTTTCAAGACTTCCATTGCGAGATCTTGACCGTGAGGACCTCCCTTGCAAGATCTTGATCGTGAGGACCTCCTCATGCAGATCTTGTCCGTTAGGACCTCCCTTGTACCTCTTTCGCCTTGAGTTTCTTAGCCTTGGACATATTTCGATCTCCGCTGCCGATCCTTCATTTTTGAATCGACCATTTGAAACCCCTTTGTATCGACTTCCTTAAGTCCAAATCTAGTGCACGCTTTTCCTCTCGACCGTTAGATCTTGTTTGAATGGCTCGATTGAGAAGAGGTGTTCTGACGGCCCAACGCTCCTTGCATTATAGTACGCTCGATTGAGTTTGACGATCCCGATGTAAGCGCTGTTCTCGGATCTAAACGCCCCATCTCTCTTGGACCACCCGATCAAGATCGTGGTGGCTCGCCGATTGCGCCTTTCCTCTTAGCTTTTGACCTCCTCCTTCTCGGTCTTTTTGCAAAGACCACTTCTTTTCGCGCTACTCACCTACATCAGGTCATGATTTTTGGTCTTTTGCAAAGACCACCCTCTTTTCGCCACAACCACCTCCCGTGGTCATGACCTCCGCTTTTTGCAAAGACCCACCTTCTGGCCTTTTCTCAAGACCACCCGTGGACGGGACCTCCTTCCGCAGACCTCCTCCTTTGACCACCCCTGCTGGACCTCCCTTTGTCACGACTTCCTCCCGCTGCTTTGACCAAATTCTCTTTGTTTGAGCCGCTCTGTCCACTTTCCCTTTCTCAGCACGCTTATGCATAGAAGTCTCTGAACATTAAATGTCACAAAGATATTTAATGTTGTCACCTCCGTAGTACCCTCTTTCCTCTTGGCCCTCCTTTACCTCGCCCTATCCTCTTTTCCACCCATCCTGAACACTTGTTCCTTGAGCTCCCCGCAGCCTGTGCCTTATAGGCTTGGACAAGACCCCATCTTTGCCTTCTTCCTCATTTCAGCCCTTTGCTTTTCGCAACAAGCCTGTGGGACCTTCTTCCTAGCTCTAGACCTCCTCCGAAGCAGCCCTCTAGACCTCCCCCAAACCTTCCGAGCTCTTTGCTGGTTCTAGTGGTGTTTTTCTTTGAGTTTCTTCTGACTTTTACTTGAGTTTGTTTTTGAAGTTAGCTTTGCTCTTTTCGTGTAGATTGCGAAGACACCGAGGAGCCCGAAGTTCTTTGAAGAGGAAGATCCTAAGCCTTGAGCAAGGCAAGTTACACCTTGACCATATTGCACCCTTTATTTCAATCTATGTACTTATGTTTCAAGCTAAGTATTGCATGTATATTTTACCTAGTATTTCAATGCTGTTTACACTCGTAGTTACTCCTAACCTCTTTTGTAAGACCACTTTGTTATTGCACCTAACTCGTTGTCATCTTATTGAAAGACAAGTTATTGCTTTATGTGTGACCAGACTCTTAAAAGGAATGCTTGGACCAAAAACTTGTTTTGGGAAGTTTGCCAAAGACCTTTGTTTTACCTCAAATATTTTGACCATGGCATTGGGTTGTCGAGAAACCTATTTTTCAAATGCATCTGTTGGAAAATGGTTTGGATGTGGGTAACCTTGGTTGGTCTCATGGTGGGTGCATGGTAGTGCATGTGAGGACCCCGGCTTATTTGGCTTGAAATGCTTAACCAATCACCGGTCCTAGCATCGCAAATCAAACAAACTAACCTCGAGATATGTATACTTCCTAAAGCAGATACACACTCACCACACAAGTATGCATCAACTCCATTCCAAACATAGAGTCCAAACATCACACTACTAAACAAAGTAACATAGAGATTATTACATCAAGGCACAATGGATAAAAGATACAAAATAATCAAGAAAGACAAATGAAGCAAAGTGCCATAAGATGGCTATAAACAAAGCCAATCACCGTGCCTTCAACCCACAAAGCATCCGACGACCGCCAAGCCTAGTCGCCATACATGAAGCGGCAAAGACAACTCACGTAAGTGAGGCCCTTGGGGCTCACCTTCTTCCTCTGCAACAAAAACATTAAGAAGCAAATGAGTACAAAAATTATTTTTGTACTGCAAGACCGACGTATGAGCTAGCAGGCATCTATTCATATGCTACATGCAGCTTATCTGGTAGAGGCCATATGTTTCATTTGCACAAAGCCAAATTTATTTGCAATAATGTAATACGCTTGAAGGCAAATTTGCAATTCATTTTAGTGTTGAAATAACAAATAAATAAAGATAGATACAAGTAACCACTGAAGTGACTATCCCAATAGCTACTATTAACATAGCACTAATCCTCGATCTGCATCACCCACAAGTTTTAATTTAAAAGGTTGTAGTCTAACTCTTGAAAAGCTTACCAAGCGCGTGTCCATCACCTAGGACGAGGCTATTCGAATAGTTTTAACCTGCAGGGTGTACCACTGCATCCACACTTCGCATCGCCTTTAAGCCAAAGCACACTCCAAGGTATGCCACACGCCTAAGTCCTACGAGACATTTTCCAATATTGTGTATTAACTATGAGCCTCGTATGGATGGAAATCCATACGCTTAAATGGTAAAGCCTAAAAGACAACTACCTTTATGGGTAAAGCTTTTCAGACAACTACCATGCTCCCAACACCATCCTCCCGCGACCTCCCCGCGACCCGAGCCAATACATGCCGTAGTACTAGGTCAAGAGAGGTCCCATATACTCTAGTGTGGTTAGCACGAAATGCCCGGATAATGTGTACTCACAAGATCTTCGGTCCCACTGACCCTGCACCATTCCAATACACCCAAAAATCACACCATCTTACCATTGTGCCCGCTTAAATCGCTTTTGTTTTCGCTTTAGTTTTGCAATTAACATAGCATGTTTCAAACATAAAAACAAAGAATAATAATTTTATAGATCAAGATCATCGACTAAGTCGATGATCGCCAAATCTACCAAAGAGCTACATGGCTAAGCAATCAACTCGTAATCTACTAAGTGACAAGAGTTCATCCAACGAACTCTAATCATAGCAAATAACCCAGGCTCGTAGTAGAGATCAATATTTCACCTACAGATATGCAACAATGATTTAACTAATCAATTTAACACAAATTAAGCAATGCATACATACAAATTAAACAAAATATTAGACTTTAAAATACCGGGATTAACATGATCAAACCGCTTGTTCGGCGGCCGTTGCTCAATATGTCACGAGGATCACGAGAATACTGTAATCGCCGCAATCTAACGATCGAGCAAAACAAACTAATAAGAACAAAAACACCAACAACACTTCAACAATCAACAACACCAAACATACCAAAAGCTTACACAACAGCTAAAACAATGATTTATCAAAATTTTAGAAACAGGAACAACTTATTTGAAGTTGTAAAGAATTTTCTAGGAATTTTCTAAGCTAAAATACACATAAAGCATCATTTAATTATTTAACAAAATTTATTTAATAGAAACAAATCTAAAACCTATCCTGATAATTGGTACACTAAAATGAAAATTTACAAAATTGGATTTATCGATTTGGACAAATATTGAGATAGATATGAATTTTCTAATTTGGAATATACATAAAACACCATTTAATCAACTATCAAATTTTTGATACAGAGACATAGCTGAAACCATTTTTAGTAAATAGCACATTTAAAATGAAATTTAATGAACTGGTTTCATGCGATTTGAAGAAAAATTGAATTAGTTATGAATTTTCTAAGTTTAAATGAATTAACAAAGCAATGATATTACATTTCGTAAATACTAAAGCATTTATTCCTTTTTCTACCAACGCCGCAGCTAGCCACGATACGCATATATGGCCCGCGCTAAAAACACCGACCAGTCAACTTGATCTACCACGCTAACGGCGACGCTGGCGGCGATTCTAAGAATACGCTTCTCGCTTATCAAAGTGTAATTTAACATATACGCACGCAGAAATACGCTTCCCAACAGAGAAAACGATACCAAAGTTTATACAAACCTTAATCGATAAAGATGGGCCCACATGACATGACTGCAGTATAAACATAACGTTGAATTAAAGTTCTAAACGCGATTAATCGCAGAGGCCCACAAGATGCTGATACACTTAAAATAGGATTAACGCTAATGGAGGGGATTAACCTAACGCCGCCGGCGTTCACCAGCCACAAGACGGACGGCGCGCTGCCACAAGAATCGATCCGCAAACCCGGCGTTTCGGGCGAGTGGATGATACCTTCAGGTTCGCAACGATCTCGCAAACACGATGACGGCGACGCAGAGTCCGATGGTCACCGGAGGTGGGCTCGCGCGAACCGAGGCGGAGACGAAGACACGGCCCGCGGAGAAGACGCTACGGACTTCAAGAAGCTTCGGGAAGGTGCGCAACAACTTCGCCTCGACTCCAGGAAGGATAAGCCCAAAATAACGCCGAAGAAGAACGTCCGAGACGGCCGGAATTGCCACGGCGGCGGAACACCGTGCTCGAGAAGAACCGCCGCACACCTCCACGATGCACCAAAACGAAATGAACCCACCGTGAGCATCGCTGGAGCATTGCGATCAAGCGGGACCAAACGCCGAGGCTTGAGACTCACTAGAACGCCTACACGACTTCGAGGGCGAGTCGCCGAGGCGAGACGACGGTCGCCTCGCGGCGACAAAGGCACGCCGATGATCCGGCCGGGCAAATGGAGGCGCGAGAGAGCGTAACGCGACGGCGGGTCGCCGCTGCTCGAGCGGCAGGAGGTGGTGGCGCTCGCCCTCGCTTCCTCCCGCCGAAATGAAAAAGGGCGAGAAAGCCCGAGAGAGCAAAGGGCAACAAGTGAGCAGCTCGTGGTCTTTAGGAAGTCACGCGATGCCTCACACCGACACGAGGGCAAAGAGGTGGCAGCGACGCAGGTACGTGGCACGATGCGCCGAAGCGCCGCGAGCTCCGTGAGACGCGGAGAAGACGAGGACGATGTCGACAAGGAGGGCCCACTGCCGCTGACGGCGACGGCGCGCGGTGAGTTGGTCGAGCCGCATCGTTCGGGCGCAATGTGATGCGCATGGCGCGATCGGACGGATGGCAATGATCGCTCGGGCGGTGCTGTTAGTTGGCGCGACGAGCCGAGACGCGACGGTCGGACTCGAGCTCGAGTTGGGTCTTGAGTCCGACAAACAAGAACTGTAATTGATTTTCTAAAAGGCTGAGAGGATTGGGGAATTTTAGAGGTAGCTCCTGAACTCCAACAATTCCTAAATTTTTATGGAGCTTTAGAACATAGTAAAACCTTGTGTAATTTTTCCAGGAATTTTCATGCACTAGATTTCTCCCAAGAAAATTCACAAGCTGCTGCCCGAGGTTTGACCAGACTTTGAACTAGTTTGACTTGGCCATTTGAAATAGCAACTAAAATCTAAAAATGTGAAATTTTTCAGGAGGTAACTAGATGATCAAGATGACAGGAAAATAGTTTTAGGGGATGATCACAAGTTTAGGCCAAGAATTTGTTGACAACAACTTCCATTCACAAGAATAAATTCTAGAAAATGGAAATTGCTAGGGAAAATTTAGAAAACTTCCAAATGATTTCATGAGGCATCAAAGTTTTTATTCCTCCTCATAATTTTACATTTGAAACACAAACCCTAACTTAGGGTCACATACAAAGATGGGGCCGTGGTCGCCGGTGCCCTAGGGTTGAGGATGTCGCCCATGTCAATTAAGGACCTGTCTTTGAGTGTTACTTTGCTATGCCACCGAGCAACCACAAGTCTTGTATGTGTAACATCCCAAATTTTGGGCTTGTGTTTCAAATGTAAGAAAATGAGTAGAAATTAAAACTTTTCTTACATCATGTATTTTCCTCAGCTAATCAATTCTTGTTCAAGGAATTATGGAATTACATTGTCACAAGTCTTGTTGATCCAAATCTTGCTATTCCAAAACAATCTTGTCAAATCTTATGATCATCCTCTGAAATATTTTTCCTAAGTCTCTGATGGTTCAGACCCTCTCAAAAATTCACAATTTTTAGAAATTGTTTGAATATTTTTAGAGGCAACAAACCTCGTTGACTCTTAGTCAAACATTAAAACAGAGCCTTGCAGAATTTTTGGAGATTTATTCAAAATATAAAAACCTCTGAAAATTTTACACAAGGTTGATATCTGAGTTAGCAAGCTCCTATAAAATTTCATAATTTTTGGAGTTAGTTTGCTACCCCAAATAAATCATCAAAAGTCTCAAAGATATTTTAAAACCTAAAACCAATTTCACTATTCATGGGGTTCGAGTCGGCTCGAGTCCGAGCCACTTGACTCGGTTGAACCACCTAATCGCACCGAGCGCGCTTTAAAACGCGCGCGCGATATCACCGTTGATTCAAATCGCCGCCCACGCTCGTGAGCATTCTGACCTCCGGCTATGCTAATCAATTGGGACCGTTGATCTCAATCCAACCGCCCGCATCCCCGAGAGCAATCGGATCGTCCGCGAACTCTTTAAATCACACCGCCCATCTAAGATCCAACGGGCGTGGTTTGTCTTCTCTGTTCTTCTTCCTCCCGCCTGGCGCGCGCGCAAGCGCTCATGGCAGAGAGAAAGAGAGAGCATGGGGGCTTGTTGCGCCACTTGAGCGCGCCTCGTCAACATCTCTCGCAAGGCATTTAATGCGCAATGTGCTTTCTCCTCCATGGTCACCGTGCTCACTTGCTCTCGCCATTTCTGGTCCATGACCGCGCCATGAACCGAGCTCACCATGGGCTCATGTTCGCGCTTGTAACCCTAACCCTTTCCCTTTATATTACCCCTTAGCTCCTTCTCGTGTTCCTTTGCACCACACTTTGCTCTTCTCAAGTGTTTTAGGCTTAAACCACCTCACACCTTCAATCCACCATTGTGACCCAGAGCTCCAATGGCGCCTTGGTGTCCAAAGTGGTTTATCTTCAACATTTCTTGCACCCTTTGAACTCTCAACCTCCTTTGTATTTCCCTAACTTGATTTTGGGTTGCATTCACAGAATCACTCAATTTTAAGTTTGGAGATTTTCAGCTGGTTTCACCCCCTTCTTCTCCACTCCCTAGTGGTCCTTTGCAATTATTTGCTTTGAGCCTCTTTGAGCTATAATGAAGCGTGGTGGTGATTTGGTTCCACTCATTTTGCTCAACCTCATCTTCCACTTCATCTTCTTCTCTCCGGTGGACTTCATCGTGTTCAAGTCTTCCCTGCCATCTTTGAAGCTCCTCCTGCTAAGGTAGCTTCTATGTAGTCCCTAGAAGTCATGGCACTCGCTTCCTTGGACCGCAAAGACAAAGATCTTGCTATTTTCGTGTTTTGCCGTGGTCGCTTCTTTTCTTGTTTTCCGCCACATGCCTGCACTTCCACCGCCGCGAGGTCACACCATTGGGTCCGCAGCACTATTGCGTAACCCATTTTGATAGTTTGTAGGCGCCGCCACATCGAGTCGCGCGACAAGCCGTGGTAGCCACTCGACTTTGCCGCCGTAGCTCCCGTTGTCGCCAAATAATTAGGACACGCTAATACCCAATCATTAGAAGTATTAATGGTGTCTTAATCGCCTAATGTCTCACCGACTTGTTGGCCCGTAGTTTCAAATCGAAAACCAAGTCGTTATGGCTGATTTTGGGTTTATTTATTGCTAATCATTGTTAGTACAATCGTGTCCGAAATTACCTTTTGATCATCGACGTGGGCCCTCTCGTCCCTAAATCGCTCTGCTCAAAATCTTTAGGACACATTAATTGCTAATCATCACTAATCATTGGTCATTAGTAATTAATTAGCTATCCTAAAACCTCCTTTAAGTCACCGACAGCGGGACCACGCGCATCGCGGCACGCGGTGTTAAACCTCGCATGTGTGACTCTCGCCACCGACATGCGCCCCACGCGGTCGCGATTCCCGCTTGCACTTCAATCTTGGACCGCCGTTCATTTTGCGACCGCGCCCGCATCTTGTATGCATTCGACCATCCGCTCTCATCATTCTTGGCCGCCCATCGCTTGATTCGCGCCCCGATCATGCGTAATCGGACCTTCCGACGGAAGTGCTCCGCGCCGCTCATCTTGAGATCTACTACCGTGGAGCGCCAAGGCAACCGCACCGTCCGCTGCATTCGTCTCGTGAGCCGCTGGATCTTGATCCAACCGTGAGCTCCTATTTTGAATCGCGCAGGCGCGCTTTCCGCGCGTGTGGCTCTGGATTTTGCATCAACGCCCACGAGCCGCCCACGCTGCTTATTTCCGCTGTTGGTTTTTATTTCGTAAGTATTTATTTATCACCAAAATTGTATCAAAACTTTAGAAATTCATAACTAATTCAAGATAAATCCTTTTACATGAAACCAATCGTAATAAATTTGTAATTCACTAAAGTTTAATGTAAAAATGCTTTTAGCTATGCTTCAGTAGTAGAAAATTCGTGATCTTTTATAGCTTGTTTTCTCGCTATTTTTATATATTCCGTAATTGTATTAAAACTTGGAAAATGCATATCTTTTCTCAGATATCCGATAATTGTATGATTTTAACTTTGATAAATTTGTTATTAACTAAACTTTAATCTAAAATGGTGGTAGGCCTAAATCAGCACTTAAAAATATGTTAGTAGATTTAACCGTATTAGTAGCACTTAAAAATTCGTTTAATGATGTAATAGACACCAAGAATTCATCAGAAATCCTAAAAATAGAAATTTGATGTTAGGAAATCCTCTCATATCATACTATAATGTGAAATAGGTTTTGCACATATTTATATTTCTCGAAAATGCATGATGCTAGTTTTGCATCTTAGAAAATCATAACTAAATCATTTTAACTCCAAATGACCTGAAATTTTATATGGGTTACCACTATGCCAGTAGGTAGCTACCATAAAAATTTCAGCTTCAAAATCTTTCTAGAAAATATTTTTGCTACAGTACCTAATTATGGCCGAAAATGGGTTTTTAGGTAATATCTTTTGCACCACAAATCCAAATTAGATTTTTCCTTTTTCTATGTCTAGGTATATTCGTATTTCACCTTGTGTATAAGTTTCACGCATTTGGATAATTTTTGCTTGCTCTTTGTTTTAGTGTTGCTCGCCTTATTGGTTGTTCTGGTTCTTTTGCCTTTCGCTTAGGATTCGACATTTGCGGTAATCCCAGAGCGACCCTCCACAACAGCTTTGAGCAACAGCAAGAAGGCAAGCAGTTTGATCATGTTAATCCCAGATTTTAAGTATTTATGTTGATTACAAATTCTATGTATGCATTGCTACTTTGTGTTAATAGTTGGCCTAGTAGATGCATTTCTTAGCAAATGATTATTCTCTACTACCATGAACCTAGGTTACTTTGTCGTGATTTAGAGTTCGTGGATGGGCTCTTGTCACTTAGTAGTTGCGTAATTAATTGCTTAGCCATGCTTAGTTTCTAGAATGGGCGGTTATCGACTTGTCGATAACCTTGATCACTTAAAACTTATTATGATTATGATTTCCACCTTGTGCCATGTCTACTTATGAAAACTAAAACTGAAAACAAAATGATTTAGACTTGGGCACAATGGTACGATGGTGTGATTTTTGGTGTGATCGAATGGTGCCCGGTCAACAAGGACCGAACATCTTGTTACACTAAACTAAGCATTTTAGCGCATAACCACATTAGAGGGTATGGGACCTCTCTTGACTTAGTACTTTATGTGTATTGGCCCAGTCGCAGGAGTCGCAGGAGGGATGGTGTTGGGAGATTGTAGTGTCCGAAAGACTTCACCGTGATGGGATTTGTTGTCTTTCGCTTGCAATGTAAGCATATGGGTTTCTATCCATATGAGCGCCTGGTAGTTAATACACAAGATTGGAAATGTCTCAGAGGACTTAGTCGGGGCCATACCTTCTGTGAGTGTGCTTGTGGCTTGAAGGCGGTCTCAAGTGTGGGTACATTGGTACACCCTTAGGGTTAAAACTATTCGAATAGCCTCGCCCTAGGTTATGGACACGCTGGCAAGGTCTTTCAAGAGTTAGACTACAACCTTTTAAATTAAAACTTGATGGGTGGTAACGAATCGATTCGTATATGTTGTTGTGGCTATTGGGATAGTCACTTCTGTGGTTACTTGTATGTACCTTTACTTCATCATACTTTGATAAAAACAGATTTGCAAACTTGCTTTTAAAATGTATTACATTATTGCAAATAAAGTTGGCTTCATGCAAAATGAGACATACAACCTCCACCTAAATAAGCTTGCATGTAGTTTATGAATAGGTCCGCTATTCCACACGTCGCCTTATGTACAAAGACAATCTTTGTACTCGATGCTATGCTTAACTGCTTTGTTGTAGAGGAAGAAGGTGAGCTCGAGGGGCCTCACCTTTGTGAGTCAGTGTTGTGGTAGCTATGGGCGACTAGCTTGATGCCCTGGCCGGTTGCCTTGTGGGTGTATGGCTAACCTGGTCGACTTCTGTTCTAGCCATCTTATGGCACCTTTTGCTTCCGCTGTCATTCTTGTATATTGTTCTATTTGGCCATTGCGGCTCTCTCTTTTGTAATAACTTTACTTTATGTATGTCGTTGTTAAACCTAGTGATGTTTGTTGTATGGAAATGATGAGTATTTTGTGATGATGTGCATATGTTGCAATTGGGAAACATATGCCTATCGAGGCTTAGAATATTTAATTAGTAACGCTTAGAACCATTTGGAGGTTAAGTGTTACTAGTTAAATATTCCGGTCCTCACAAAGTTGGTATCGAGCCACATCGATCTGAGAAACCCCTAGCTTGGTCGCTTTCTAGAATATTTTGAAAGCTTACTTTCAAAAGGTTTGTAAAACTTAAGTAAGTTCTCTAATTTTGCTCTTACTGCCTTAGCTTGCTCATCTCACCTTACTCTCACTTAAGTTTGAAAAAGTTGTTCCTCTCTTCCTTTCAAAATTAGCCTCTATCGATTAACTTGGTTTTGGGAGAACCATGAGAGCTTGGAGAAAGAGATCCGGACAGCTAGCTAGTGGTGAGTAATTAAGGTAGGAAATGAGAGGTTAATTCAACTAAAACTTGTGGGAATGAAAGGGTAAGAAGTGATATGAGATTAGCTAATGCCTATACTCTATTAGGTGGTTATACCTTGATTTTTGACCGTTGTGAGCTAGAATTTAGTTCTGAAATTTTGGGGCTTCTCAAACGATTACTGCTCTTCCATACTGGTTAGTCGTTTGTGAAGTCGATTTGGTGATCTTTGGTCCCGTGCTCTTGGTGGTTATTCCCGAGCCTTTTTTAGTTTGCATTTCTTGCTTTCTTTTATCTCGGCTTGTAGCTAACTCATCTTAGTGAATCAGATGGTCAGGACACGAGCGCCGAATCACCGTAGTCCCGATGAGGAGCTTCCTCCGACCATGGCGAAGTCTCATGCGCATCGAACGCAATCGTCGGAGGACCGTAGGGTGTTGGAGGTTATCGCGAGGAACACCTCTACTCCTCTCGTGCCTCGATCCGGAGGTGGTCACCGTGCTCGTGGGGACGGCGGAGTTCCTCCGCATCACCTCCTACCTTCTCCCGGCCCGAGGATCCTTGGACGCAGACGATCGTCGCGCCTCGCTGAGCGAAGCTCAACGCTGCTCGCCGCCGAGTAGGAGCGGCACTTTTCGCATCCCATCACCGGAGGGTGCGCACTCTCATGGTGGGAGAACTTCTCGCCATGCAATGCGGACACGTGGTCTCGTGGGAAGAGTTCCGCCACTTTTCGTCGGGCCCATGTCCCCGCAGCCCGATGAAGTCAAGAAGAAGGAGTTCCTTGCGCCAAACAGGCGCAAATCTGTGACGGAGTACCTCCATGAGTTCAACCATTTGGCGAGGTACGCTCGCGAGGTGGCCACCGATGAGGCCAAGCAGAGAAGTTCATGGAGGGCTTGTCCAGGAGCTTCAGACAAGCTCTCATTGTGGACTTCGACTTCCGCACCTTGGTGGACAAGGCCATCATCGCCGAAGCACAAGGCGAGCGCGGCGCAGTCCCAGCGCAAGTGGGAGGCCTAGTGGTTCGCGACAGCCGGCCTCGCTCGTCCCCGAAGTTGGGCCTCGCACCGGTGGCCCGCTCTTGGCTTCACCACCGCCGAGGCCTTCAAGACGCCCACGCCCGCCGGCCGTGACTCGGGCCACGGCGCCGCGACCAAAGCAGCAGGTGTTCCTCGCAACCCCGCGCCGACGCCACCGCTTATCATCACAACAAGGGCCACTACGCGAGTAGTTGTCCTAAGAAGATCGAGCGCCCTCGCCCTAATGGAGGACGCGCGGGGAGTGGTCACCACCCAACCGTAAGACCCGGCTTGGGGAGCGGCCGAGTCAACCATATCTCGGCCGAGGAGGCACAGAGGCGCCCGACGAGTGTTGGGTACGCCTTGTTAATTTGCATCCCGCTACGCTTTGTTTGACTCGGGCCTCGCTCTTTTGTTTTGAGGTCGCTTGTCGCTGATTGTGGACTTCACCGTGTTCCTTTGGGGATTCCATCGCCATTCGCCTCCGGTTCGGAAATGAGAGCCGACCGAGTATGCCGGGATGTTCCTATCCACATCGAAGGAGTGGGATTTTGGCGAATCTTATCCTACTCGACTCGCGCGCTTGGATGTGATTCTGGCATGGATTGGTTGTCCCAACACTTGGGGCAAATTGATTGTGCCAGAAGATTGTCTACCTCACCACCCTTCAGTGAACAGTTGGGTTTTCGCCACGCCATAGAGCCCCATCTTTATGTCCTTGAAGCAAAGCCAAGATTGGAGATTCACGACGCCCCAATGTGTGTGACTTCGCTGGATGTCTTTCTCAAGATTTGCCCGATGCCCCATGCGAGATCCGAGTTTGTGATAGAGTTGCTGCCCGATACCGCCTCTATTTCAAAGAGGTCAGACGCATGCCTCCTAACGAGTTGGAGGAGCTGAAAAGCAACCGGGAGCTGCAAGAGAAGGGTTTCATCTGCCCTAGCTCATCTCCTTGGGGTTGTCCAGCTTATTTTTGTGAAGAAGAAGGACAAGACCATGCGATGTGTGTTGATTACCGTCCGCTTAATGAAGTGACGGTAAAGAACAAGTATCCTTTGCCCGTATTGACGATCTTTTCGATCGCTTGACCGAGCACGTGTCTTCCAAGATTGACTTGAGATTGGGCTATCATCAAGTCGATCGTGGCCGAGGATATTCCTAAGACGGCCTTTGCTACTCGTTATGGCCTTTACGAGTACACCGCCATGTCTTTGGTTTGACTAATGCTCCCGCTTTATTCATGAATCTTATGAACTCTGTATTCATGGAGTATTTGGATAGGTTTGTGGTGGTATTCGTCGATGATATCCTTATCTACTCCAAGAGGGAAGAAGAGCATGTCGAGCATCTTGCTTGTGTTGGGCAGTCGCGGAGCACCACCGTGATGCCAAATTCAGCAAGTGCGAGTTCGTTGAAGGAAGTGGCATTCTTGGGCCATGTTCTTCAAAGAGGAGTGTGGTCAGGATCCTAGTAAGGTCGGTGATGTGTTATCTTGGGGTCACCAAGTCACCACCGATGTGCGGAGTTTTCTTGGTTTGGTGGCTACTATCGCCGCTTTATCGAGAATTTCTCCAAGATTGCGGGTTTATGATCGAACTACTCAAGAAAGACAAGAAGTTTGAGTGGTCCCGCTTGTGATGTGAGTTTTCAGAACTCAAGACGCTGCTGACCTCACCCTGGCTTGTTCTCCCGATATTCACAAGAGTTTTGATATCTATTGTGATGCTTCGCCGTGGTCTTGGTTGTGTTCTATGCAGGAGGGCAAGGTTGTGGCTATGCATCGCGGGCAGCTGAGGCCTCATGAACTCAACTATCCTACTCATGACTTGGAGTTAGTCGTGGTCCATGCACTCAAGATTTGGCGGCATTATCCGATTGGTAACCGCAGAGGTGTATTCTCACCACAAGAGCTTGAAATACTTGTTCACCCACCAGATCCAACCTCAGCAGAGAAGATGGTTGGAATTGATCATGATTATGACATGGGTATTCAGCACCATCCGGCAAGGCCAATGTCGTTGTCGATGCACTCAATGAAGGTGTATTGCAACATGTTGATGCTCCAAGGGCGCAACCTACACCTCATTTCGTAATTCCAGCTTAATTTGGGTTTGATCGAGCACGGTTCTCTTGCTACATTGGTTGTGCAACCAACCTTGGTGGACCAAATCAAGGCGGCATGTTGCATGATGTTGGTGTGAGCCAATCAAGCGTAACATCAAGGATGGATAGCCAAGTGCTTTTCGAGGACGAGCATGGCGTTGTGTGGTTTGGGCAAGCGCCTTGTGGTTCCTAAGGTCATGGAATTGCGGAATTTGATTCTCCGCAAGCCCATGATTCTCCTTTGTCTATTCACCCCGGGCTACCAAGATGTATCGATCTTCGCCGAGATTTCGTGGACCCGAATGAAGCGCGAGATTGCCGTGTTCGTTGTCGAGCGACATGTGCCGCCGTGGTGAAGGCCGAGCATCGCCCAGCAGTCTTCTTCAGCCTTTGCCGCCGAGTGGAAGTGGGATTCCGCTGGCATGAACTTCATCACCGGATTGCCCCGCCGTCCAAAGGGAATGATGCTATTTGGGTCGTGGATCGACGTGTTGACTAAAGTGGCACATTTCCTTCCGCCAAGACTCGCCGTGTGGGGCCTTGGCGAACTTTATGTCTCGAGGATTGTGAGTCTTCACTGTGTATCAAGTCGATTATTTCGATCGTGGTGCACTTTTCACCTCGCGTTTTGGCATAGTCCGCAAGAGGCTATGGGGACCCGCCTTCACTTGATCTGACCTTTCATCCTCGGGATCGATGGCCGACGGAGCGAGTCAACCAAGTGTTGGAAGATATGCTCCGTGCTTGTGTTCTTTCCTATGGGAAGAAATGGGAGAAGTGCCTACCATTTGCGGAGTTCTCCACAACAACGCCTTTCAGCCGCCTTGGCATGGCACCATTTGAGGCTTTGTATGGGAGGAGATGTAACCCCATTGAACCGGTCGAGACCGTGAGCGGCGCTTTTCGTCCGCATTCGATCAATGAGGCCGAGTCAAGTTCGCTTGATCCGCGAGCATCCGAGCACGCCCACCCGCATAAAAGAGCTATGCGGATCGCCGCCGCCGTGAGTTGAGCTTTGAGCCCAATGAATTTGTGTATTCAAAGTCTCACCCTTGAAGGGCCATCGCTTTGGCATCATGGAAAGTTGGCCTCGATATGTTGGGCCCACCGTATCATCGAGAGAGTTGGAGCGATTGCATACAGATTGAGCTACGTTTGCACTTCGTGGTGTGCATGATGTGTTCCATGTTTCACACGAAGAAGTGCCTCCGTGTCCCGACCGAGGAAACTCCGTTGAAACTCGATGTGCGTGAGGATTTGACCTATCGCGAGCATCCTGCTCAGATTCTTGAGGAATCGAACGGAGAACAAGGAACCGTGTCATCAAGTTCCTTAAGGTTCAGTGGTCAAACCATTCAAGATGAAGCAACTTGGGAGCGAGAAGATCGCTTCGTGCGATTTTCCTTCTTTCTTCTCTGAGTAAACGGAATCTCCGGCCGAGATTCTTGTAAGGGGAGAGTTGTAACATCCCAAATTTTGGGCTTGTGTTTCAAATGTAAGAAAATGAGTAGAAATTAAAACTTTTTCTTACATCATGTATTTCACAGCCAATCAATTCTTGTTCAAGGAATTATGGAATTACATTGTCACAAGTCTTGTTGATCCAAATCTTGCTATTCCAAAAACAATCTTGTCAAATCTTATGATCATCCTCTGAAATATTTTTCCTAAGTCTCTGATGGTCTGTGACCCCTCTGAAAAATTTCACAATTTTTAGAAATTGTTTGAATATTTTTAGAGGTACAAACCTGTTTGACTCTTAGTCAAACATTAAAACAGAGCCTTGCAGAATTTTTGGAGATTTATTCACAATATAAAACCTCTGAAAATTTTACACAAGGTTGATATCTGAGTTAGCAAGCTCCTGTAAAATTTCATAATTTTTGGAGTTAGTTTGCTACCCCAAATAAATCCTCAAAAGTCTCAAAGATATTTTAAAACCTAAAACCAATTTCACTATTCATTGGGTTCGAGTCGGGCTCGAGTCCGAGCCACTTGACTCGGTTGAACCACCTAATCGCACCGAGCCGCGTTTTAAAACGCGCGCGGCGATATCACCGTTGATTCAATCGCCGCCCACGCTCGTGAGCATCTGCACTCTCCGTTGCGTTAATCAATTGGGACCGTTGGATCTCAATCCAACCGCCCGCATCCTCGAGCACCTGATCGTCCGCGAACTCTTTTAAATCACACCGCCCATCTAAGATCCAACGGGCGTGGTTTGTCTTCTCTCGCTCTTCTTCCTCCTCGGCTGGCGCTGCGCGCATGCTCATGGCGTAGAGAAGAGAGAGCATGGGGGCTTGTTGCGCCACTTCGAGCGTGCCTCGCCAACGCGTCTCTCGCAAGGCATTTAATGCGCAATGTGCTTTCTCCTCCATGGTCACCGTGCTCACTTGCTCCCGTCATTTCTTGGTCCATGACCGCGCCATGAACCGAGCTCACCATGGCTCATGTTCGCGCTTGTAACCCTAACCCTTTCCCTTTATATTACCCTTAGCTCCTTACTCGTGTTCCTTTGCACCACACTTTGCTCTTCTCAAGAGTTTTGGGCGGTTAAACCACCTCACACCTTCAATCCACCATTGTGACCGTAGAGCTCCAATGGCGGCCTTGGTGTCCAAAGTGGTTTATCTTCAACATTTCTTGCACCCTTTTGAACTCCTCAACCTCCTTTGTATTTCCCTAACTTGATTTTGGGTTGCATTCACAGAATCACTCAATTTTAAGTTTGGAGATTTTCAGCTGGTTTCACCCTTTCTTCTCCAAGCTCTGTAAGTGGTCCCTTTGCAATTATTTGCTTTTGGAGCCTCTTTGAGCTATAATGAAGTCGTGGTGGTGATTTGTTCCACTCATTTTGCTCGTAACCTCATCTTCCACTTCATCTTCTTGGCTTTGGTGGACTTCATCGTGTTCAAGTCTTCCCGCCATCTTTGAAGCTCCTCTCTGCTAAGGTAGCTTCTATGTAGTCCCTAGAAGTCATGGCACTCGCTTCTTGGACCGCAAAGACAAAGATCTTGCTATTTTCGTGTTTTGCCGTGTCGGCTTCTTTCTTGTTTTCCGGCCGCCGGCTCCGCACTTCCACCGCCATGAGGTCACCACCATTGGGTCCGCAAGACTATTGCGAACCAATTTTGATAGTTTGTGGGCGCCGCCGCATCGAGTCGCGGCGACAAGCCGTGGTAGCCACTCGACTTTGCCGCCGTAGCTCCCGCTGTCGCCAAATAATTAGGACACATTAATACCCAATCATTAGAAGTATTAATGGTGTCTTAATCGCCTAATGTCTCACCGACTTGTGGCCCGTAAGCCTCAAATCGAGAAAACCGTAAGTCGTTATGGCTGATTTTGGTTTATTTATTGCTAATCATTGTTAGCAACAATCGTGTCCAAATTACCTTTTGGGTCATCGACGCAGGCCCTCTCGCCCCTAAATCGCCTCTGCTCAAAATCTTTAGACACATTAATTGCTAATCATCACTAATCATTGGTCATTAGTAATTAATTAGCTATCCTAAAACCTCCTTTAAGTCATCGACAAAGGGACCACGCGCATCGCGCACGTGTGTTAAACCTCGCATGTGTGACTCTGGCCACCGACATGCGCCCCACGGTCAAGATTCTGCTTGCACTTCAATCTTGGACCGCCGTCCATTTTGCGACCGCGCCCGGATCTTGTATGCATTCGACCATCCGGCCTCTCATCATTCTTGGCCGCCCATCGCTTGATCTCGCGCCTCGATCATGCGCGCAATCGGACCTTCCGACGGAAGTGCTCTCGCGCCGCTCATCTTGAGATCTACGGCCGTGGAGCGCCAAGGCAACCGCACCGTCCCGGCAGTATTCGCTCGTGAGCCGCTGGATCTTGATCCAACCGTGAGCTCCTATTTTGAATCGCAAGCGCGCTGCTTTCCGCGTGTGGCTCGTTGGATTTTGCATCAACGCCCACGAGCCGCCCACGCTGCTTATTTCCGTTGGGTTGGTTTTTATTTCGTAAGTATTTATTTATCACCAAAATTGTATCAAAACTTTAGAAATTCATAACTAATTCAAGATAAATCCTTTTACATGAAACCAATCGTAATAAATTTGTAATTCACTAAAGTTTAATGTAAAAATGCTTTTAGCTATGCTTCGTAGTAGAAAATTCGTGATCTTTTATAGCTTGTTTTCTCGCTATTTTTATATATTCCGTAATTGTATTAAAACTTGGAAAATGCATATCTTTTCTCAGATATCTGATAATTGTATGATTTTAACTTTGATAAATTTGTTATTAACTAAACTTTAATCTAAAATGGTGGTAGGCCTAAATCACACTTAAAAATATGTTAGTAGATTTAACCTTATTAGTAGCACTTAAAAATTCGCTTAATGATGTAATAGACACCAGTAATTCATCAGAATCCTAAAAATAGAAATTTGATGTTAGGAAATCCTCTCATATCATACTATAATGTGAAATAGGTTTTGCACATATTTATATTTCTCGAAAATGCATGATGCTAGTTTTGCATCTTAGAAAATCATAACTAAATCATTTTAACTCCAAATGACCTGAAATTTTATATGGGTTACCACTATGCCAGTAGGTAGCTACCATAAAATTTCACTTCAAAATCTTTCTAGAAAATATTTTTGCTACAGTACCTAATTATGGTAGAAAATGGGTTTTTAGGTAATATCTTTGCACCACAAATCCAAATTAGATTTTTCCAGTTTCTATGTCTAGGTATATTCGTATTTCACCTTGTGTATAAGTTTCATCGCATTTGGATAATTTTTGCTTGCTCTTTGTTTTAGTGTTGCTCGTCTTATTGGTTGTTCTTGGTTCTTTTTGCCTTCGCTTAGGATTCGACATTTCATGTAATCCCGAGAGCGACCCTCCACAACAGCTTGAGCAATAAATGAAGAAGGCAAGGCTTGATCATGTTAATCCCAGTATTTTAAGTATTTATGTTGATTACAAATTCTATGTATGCATTGCTACTTTGTGTTAATAGTTGGCCTAGTAGATGCATTTCCTTAGCAAATGATTATTCTCTACTACCATGAACCTAGGTTACTTTGCTGTGATTTAGAGTTCGTGGATGGGCTCTTGTCACTTAGTAGTTGCGAATTAATTGCTTAGCCATGCTTAGTTTCAGAGAATGGGCGGTTATCGACTTGTCGATAACCTTGATCACTTAAAACTTATTATGATTATGATTTCCACCTTGTGCCATGTCTACTTATGAAAACTAAAACTGAAAACAAAATGATTTAGACTTGGGCACAATGGTACGATGGTGTGATTTTTGGTATGATCGAATGGTGCCCGGTCAACAAGGACCTAACATCTTGTTACACTAAACTAAGCATTTTAGCGTGCTAACCACATTAGAGGGTATGAGACCTCTCTTGACTTAGTACTTTGGCGTGTATTGGCCCGAGTCGCAGGAGTCGCGGGAGGGATGGTGTTGGGAGATTGTAGTGTCCAAAGACTTCACCGTGATGGGATTTGTTGTCTTTGGCTTGCAATGTAAGCATATGGGTTTCTATCCATATGAGCGGCTCGTAGTTAATACACAAGATTGGAAATGTCTCGTAGGACTTAGTCGGCCTGCATACCTTCTCGATAGTGTGCTTGTGGCTTGAAGGCGGTCGAAGTGTGGGTACATTGGTACACCCCTTAGGTTAAAACTATTCGAATAGCCTCGCCCTAGGTTATGGACACGCTTGGCAAGGTCTTTCAAGAGTTAGACTACAACCTTTTAAATTAAAACTTGATGGGTGGTACGAATCGGGATTCGTGCTATGTTGTGGTGGCTATTGGGATAGTCACTTCCTGTGGTTACTTGTATGTACCTTTACTTACATCGTTACTTTGATAACAAAACAGATTTGCAAACTTGCTTTTAAAATGTATTACATTATTGCAAATAAAGTTGGCTTCATGCAAAATGAGACATACAACCTCCACCTAAATAAGCTTGCATGTAGTTTATGAATAGGTCTGCTATTCCACACGTCGATCTTATGGGTACAAAGACAATCTTTGTACTCGGATGCTATGCTTAACTGCTTTGTTGCAGAGGAAGAAGGTGAGCTCGAGGGCCTCACTTTTGTGAGTGTGTTGTGGTAGCTTATGGCGACTAGCTTGGCGCCCGGTCGGTTGCCTTGTGGGTGTATGGCTAACCTGGTCGACTCTTGTTCTAGCCATCTTATGGCACCTTTGCTTCCATTGTCATTCTTGTATATTGTTCTATTTGGCCATGGTGGCTCTCTTTGTAATAACTTTACTTTATGTATGTCGTTGTTAAACCTAGTGATGTTTGTTGTATGGAAATGATGTGTAATTTTGTGATGATGTGCATATGTTGCAATTCTGGGAAACATATGCCCATCGAGGCTTAGAATATTTAATTAGTAACGCTAGAACCATTTGGAGGTTAAGTGTTACTAGTTAAATATTTCGGGTCCTCACAGTATGGGTGGGACCTAGCCGAATAATTTGCAATATCTCACCATGGTTGTCCTTTTTGGATGTGTGGGTGGTACTTCATGACCTACTTTCTTACATTTCCACCTGGCGCAAGAGGGGGCCTGAACCCTGCGGGTGGTTAGCCCAAAGGGGGTGAAACCTTAGCGAGAGGGATTGTGGTGAGAAGGAGCATTGTAAAGGCTTTGTGATAACCTTTTAGCCGCACACCTTCTAAGTGTGTGGCAGGCAAGGCAATTTGGTTATCTCTTGTGGGTAAAGCTGTACACCTCTGCAGAGTGAAATCTATTCAAATAACCGTGTCCACGGTCATGGACATGCTAGCAAATCTCTTTCTAAGTTAGTCTTTGGTTTTGGTTTTCAAATGGTTTTGAAAACTGGTTCTGGATTTCTATCCGGTGTGCTTTGGGCAGGGAGCCCTAGGCGGGGAGCCCCTTGGCGATTATCACCTGTGTGGCTGTGTGAACTAGCTGTTGATTCTTGGGACTAGTTCGGAACACAGGAGATGTAGGACTTTTCCAAGTCCTACGACCAGGGAGAGGTCGTGGTCTCAAGACCTCCTCGGGGCAGCTCTCCGGACCTCAGGTGGTCCTGCTGGACCTCCTGGGTGGTCCTGGAGGCGCTCTCAAGAGGTCCTACTGGACCTCCTGGGGGGTCCTAGTGGACCCTTCAGGAGATCTGGGAGGTCCTCTCGGGTAGCCCCTGGTCAGGGTCGTGACACATGCAGACCACCAGAGCATCTCTTGGGCAGAGTTTTCAGAAGCCTTCTGCCATTCCCATATTCCTGATGGAAAGGTGGAGATGAAGAAGAATGAGTTTAGAGAGCTGAAGTAAGGAAGCATGTCGGTGAGTGAATACCTCAACAAGTTTACTCAACTCTCTCGTTATGCTCGAGAGGACGTAGCCACGAATGATGCACGCTAGAAGTGTTTCAAGCGTGGACTCAACCCCAGCTTGAAAGTTCAGGTCGTTGGCAACGACTATGCTGATTTTTAGCATCTTGTGAATAAAGCAATGCTCATAGAAGAGTCTCATCGGGAGCTTGCAGATTCTTACGAGAGGAAGTTGACACAGCATAGTGCTCGTCAAGGCTATCCGTAGAGAGTCAGAATGGGTGCTCAACACCCTGCCCGTCCAGCACCCCCTGTTACCTTCAGGACCTCTCCAGCGGCACCTCCCCCGACCACTCCAGGTTTTCGTCACTCCGGCAACAACACGAGCAACCAGCCTCCAACAAGCAACAACCCAGCAGCAGGAATAACCTGTTTCAACTGTCACCAGTTGGGTCACTATGCCAGCAATTGCTCGAAAAAGCAAGGCCCAACTCCAGTCAGATTCAACTTGGAAGCCACCCCGACCAGAACCCCTGTGCCCGGTGGTGGTCGTGGAGCGCCTCAGACTCCAGGTGCACTAGCCAAGACCCCTCAACCTTTTGGGAGAGGTCATGTGAACCATGTCACAGTGGAGGAAGCCCAGACAGCCCCAGACGTCGTGCTTGGTAAGTTCCTTGTAAATGCAGCACCTGCATCTATTTTATTTGATTCTCGAGCTTTGCATTCGTTTGTTTCTTGGGTGTTTGCTGCAAAGCATCAGTTGAGGGTTTCAAATCTTAGGACTAACTTGTTGGTTCAATCCTCCGGTTCGGAGTTGAGTGTGAACCAGGGTTGCCCACAAGTGTCAGTGGTCATAGGAGGAGTAGAATTCCTAGCCAACTTGATCATCATCGACACCAACTCCTTGCATGTGATTTTGAGCATGGATTGGCTTTCAGAGCACCAAGGCATCTTGGATTGTGGTGGTAAAAGTGTCACTTTGGTCAGTCCAGTCGGAACCAAGGTAAAGTTTGAAGCCTCCCAGAGAAGTATGAAGGAGCATTAGTTTGCAGTGTCAAGACAGTGTCCTTGGAAGATGTGCCAGTGGTCTCAGAATTCCCAGATGTCTTTCCTGATGAGTTTCCCAGAATACCGCCAGAGAGAGACCTAGAGTTTGTCATCAATCTAGTTCCTGGAACATCGCCAATTTCGAAGAGACCCTACCGTTTGCCGGTGGACGACCTCGTCGAGCTGAAGAAGCAGATCGAAGAAATGCAAGCTAAAGGTTTTGTTAGGCCTAGTTCTTCACCTTGGGGAGCTCCAATGATCTTCGTTGCCAAGAAGGATGGTACTCAGTAGATGTGTGTAGACTATCGCTCACTCAATGAAGTCACCATCAAGAACATGTGCCCTCTGCCCAGGATCGATGATTAGTTTGACCAGTTGGAAGGAGCTGGAGTGTTCTCCAAGATTGATCAGTTGAAGATTCGCCAAGAAGACATACCCAAGATAGCCTTCTCAACCCGTTATGGACTGTTCGAGTTCACGGTTATGTATTTTGGTTTAACCAATGCCCCTGCTTACTTTATGAACTTGATGAATAAAGCATTCGTGGAGTATCTAGATAAGATTGTTTTTATTGATGACATTCTAGTATACTCCAAGAGCGGAGAATAGCATGAAGAGCACCTTCGCTTGATTCTGACCAAGCTTAGAGATCATCAACTCTATGCTAAGTTCGACAAGTGTGAGTTTTGATTGAAGGAAGTTACCCTTTTAGGACATGTCCTGTCCATAGAAGGAGTTGCTGTCAATCTCAGCAAGTCAATGATGTACTCAATTAGGAGCCACCCAAGTCAGTGCTCCAGATCAGAAGCTTCCTTGGTATGGTAGGATACTACCGTCGGTTTATTGAAGATTTTTCTAAGATAGCAAGACCTCTCACTCAGTTGTTGAAAAAGGAAAAGAAGTTTGCCTAGACACCGGATTGTGAGCAGAGTTTTCAGGAGATTAAAGAAGCATTTGACCACTACTCCAGTGTTGATCTTGCCAGACGTCCGAAAGGATCTCGAGATTTTCTGTGATGCTTCCCGACAAGGTCTCAGATGTGTTTTGATGCAAGAAAGGAAGGTATTAGCTTATGCGTCACGATAGTTGAAGCCTCATGAAGCTAATTACCCTACCCATGACTTAGAGTTGGCTGCCGTAGTGCATACCTTGAAGATATGGCGCCATTACCTCATCGGTAATCGCTGTGAAGTCTACACAGACCATAAGAGCTTAAAGTATATTTTCATCCAAGATGATCTTAATATAAGGCAAAGAAGATGGTTGGAGTTGATCAAAGACTACGACATTGGAATCCATTACCATCCGAGCAAGGCTAATGTTGTAGCGGATGCTCTGAGTAGAAAGGTGTACTACAACACTCTAATGATCAAGGAAAGTCAGCCTGTACTTCATGAAGAGTTCCAGAAACTCAAGCTTGAATTGATAGAAGAAGGTTACTTGGCTGCTTTAGAAGTTTAGCCTACTCTCGAAAGTCATATCAGACAGGCTCAGGTTGAAGATGCAGATATCAAGGAGATCAAGAGCAACATGAAGAAAGGTAAGTCCCTTAGATTTTTAGAAGACGAGCAAGGAACTTCATGGTTTGATAAGCATGTGTATACCGGGCCAGAAGGAGCTTAAGCAGATGATACTGAAGGAAGCTCATGAAGAATTGTATTCCATTCACCCCGGAGGCACAAAGATGTATCAGGACCTCAAGGAGTTCTATTGGTGGCCCAGCATGAAGTGAGAGGTTGCAGAGTTTGTAGCTCAGTGTGATGTTTGCTAGTGAGTTAAGGCTGAGTATCAGAGACCTGCTGGACTCTTGCAACCTTTTGAGTGTACCAGAATGGAAATGGGAAGAGATTGGCATGGACTTCATCATCGGTCTTCCTAGGACCAAGGCTGGTCACGATTCTATCTGGGAATCGTGGATCGCCTGACAAAGGTGGCTCACTTCATTCCAGTCAAGACCACCTACTCAGGAAATAGACTCGTAGAGTTGTACATGGCAAAGATTGTGTGTCAACATGGTGTGCCAAAGAAGATCGTGCTAGATCGAGGTTCCCAGTTCACCTCATGGTTTTGGTAGAAGTTGCACAATGTCTTGGGCACAAATTTGAACTTTAGTACAGCTTACCACCCTTAGATGACTAAACCGAAAGAGTTAATCAAATCCTTAAAGACATGCAAAGAGCCTGCGCCCTAGACAACCAGACTAGTTGGGATCAAATGCTACCTTATGCAGAATTTTCATACAACAACAGTCATCAATCAAGTCTGCAGATGTCCCCATTTGAAGCTCTTTACGGAAGGAAGTTGAGAACACCCTTGTACTAGACTGAAACAGGAGAAGGACAAGTGCTTGGGCCCGACCTCCTGAAGGAAGCCGAAGCTCAAGTTAGGTCAATTAGAGAAAAGCTGAAGACAGCCTAGACCAGACAGAAAAGCTATGCTAATAATCGTCGCCGAGACTTAACCTTTGCACCTGGAGATCATGTGTATCTAAAGGTCTCACCTCTCAAAGGAATGCGTCGATTCAAAGTAAGTGGGAAGCTTGCACCAAGATACATTAGACCTTTTCTAGTTCTAGCCAGAAGAGGAGAAGTTGCTTACTAGTTGGAGCTCCCACCTCAGCTGTCGGGGGTGCACGATGTCTTCCATATGTCCCAGTTGAAGAAGTGCCTACGGGTGCCAGAAGAGCAAATGTCATTAGAAGACATCAACCTGCAGGAAGATCTCACCTACAAGGAGCAACTCATCAAGATCTTAGAAGTAGCAGAGCGTGTGACAAGAAGCATAACTATCCGTTCGTGCAAAGTTCAGTGGAGCAATTACACCGAAGAAGAAGCAACTTGGGAGCGTGAAGAAGATTTGAAGGCTGAGTTCCTGCACCTATTCTCTAGTCAGCCTGAATCTCAGGGTCGAGATTCCCTTTAAGGGGTGTAGGTTTGTAACATCCCAATTTTCAGGCCTTTTTGAAAATTTTCAAAATAAAAATAACCATTTGATTTCGTTGATTTGCTCAAGCTTAACTTGGAGATTTTGGAAAGTTGGAAGTGATTTAATATGAATTAATCAACCTTCAACTAATTCAAAGCTTAGTTTGTTTGGAGTTTATTGGAGTTCTCTGGTTTGGGATACCTTTTTCTCGGTCCGTTCCTCCTTCCTGCACGCCCGCGCCTTCAATCCTTGATAGTCGTCCGATTGTATTTGAGCGGCTCAATCTTGTTTGGATGTTTGCCCAATCCAGATGTACCAATCCTTGCGAGTCGTCCGATCGTGTTTGAACGGCCCGATCTCGTTTGCGCGTTCGCCCAATCTGAACGTTCCCTATCCTTGTGAGCCATCTGATCAAAATCGAATGACCTTCATCCCCTAGACGATCCTCTTGGTCGCAACTGCCTTTTTTGCAAAGACGACCCTCTCGGTCACAACTGCCCTTTTTGCAAAGATGGCCCTTTCGGTCGTAACCACCCTTTTTCAAAAGACGACCCTCTTTGGTCATAACTTCCCTTTTGCACAGGCCACCCTTCTGGTCAAGACCACCTTCGTGGTCATGACCTCCCCTTTTGCAAAGACCACCCTCCTGGTCAAGACCACCTTCGTGGTCATGACCTTCCCTTTGCAAAGATCACCCTCCTGGTCAAGACCAACCTCTTGGTCATGACCTTCTCCTTTGGACCTCCTGAGGACCTCCCCCTTCGCAGGACCTCTTCCTTTGGACCTCCTCAGGACCTCCTTCTTCGCAGGACCTCCTCCTTTGGACCTTCTCCTTTGGACCTCCTTAGGACCTCCTTCGCAAGACCTCCTCCTTTGGACCTCCTTCTTTGGATCTCCTCAAGATCTCCTCCAGGACCTCCCCCTTTGTGGTCATGACTGCCCCTTAATCATGACTGGCCCCATCGTCAGCCCCTGTTCACTTTCTCTATTCACCCACCTTCTCCTCTGTAGCAACGTGCTCATTAAATGCGACGTGCGGGTCTGCAGTGACGTGCGCATTAAATGTTGTTGCCTCCGCCGAGCCTCACTGTCCTACCGGTAGCGAGCCCATGCCTCACCACTGCAAATCCCGCCACCCATCTTGTCACCCGGTCATTCTCCTTCATCTACAAATAGGCCACTAGGGAGTCCCTTAGCCCTTTTGTTTCCACTCAGCTTTCCAGCTCTCTCTCTCTCTCTTTCACTCTCTCACTCTCGATCTCCTTTGTTCATGCTCCAGCTTGGATAGTTTACCTTTCTATCTTCACCTTACTTCAGTATCTTTTTTTGGCTTTAGTTTGGTGTTTTCGTTAGAGTTTTTGTATATTTGTTTTCTTATTTGGCTTTGTTCGCACGTGTAGATTCCAGCTTCTCAGAAGAGTTCGTGGACACGACAACCTCAACCGAAGTTTTCTAACTCTTCAACAAAGGTAAGTCGTAGACCTTTGATCATGTTGAACCTAGTTTATGAAACTATGTTGTTGTGTATCAACATGCATGGCTAATTGTATAAAAATGGTTTGGGAGATAGCTAAACACCTACTTGACATTATAACTCCTTGAATAAGTTGGTTCGATGTGTTGACATGTTCCCTTGGACACCATAGGGATTTTTTAAAAAATAATCTAGTTTTTATTAAAAATTACAAATTTATTCTTGCGATCTTTTTTTAACAGGAAAATACTACTGTCGCCTAATGGTTGGACGACTGGCTCCAGTCGCCTAATGGTTGGGCGATAGGATCCAGTCGCCCAACCATCGGGCGTAGTCGCCCAACCGCCGGGCGGCAATAATTGCAGTCGCCCAACAGTTGGGCGATAACTCCAGTCGCCGAACCGTTGAGCGACAGGAAAGGGTAGTCGCCTAACCGTACGACAACTGCCCTTGGCTATATAAGGACCACACGCGGTCCCCCCGCCGAGCCAGCAACCACAGTTTTCAGGCCGCGCGTGTGAGGAGAAGAAGAAAGAAAGAAAGAGGGAGGGAGTGAGGGAGAAGAAGGGGAGGGAGGGAGAGAGGGAGAAGAAGGAGACTTCGTTTGTGAGGTAAGTTTTTTTATTTTGTAATGTATATTTTTTAGTAAGTAATTAGTTTATGTAATTGAAATAGTAGTATAAGTAGTATCTGTAAGAGATTTTAGTTAGAGAAAAAAAATTAGAAAATCAAAATGTCGTTAATTTTTATGTAAATAGTAATGATAGTGTGGATATCATGGGGATATGCTCATGATCTTAGGATGATGTGTCAATTGGCAATGATGTTGAAGGTTTGCGGAATCACGAGTTTTAGCAAAGTTCGGTTCACAGTCTCAGTGGTCGGACCGCCCGGTGGCGGTCGGACCGCCATGCCTCGGTGTTCTGTCTTTGGCGGTTTGGCCGGCAGTCGGCGGTTTGACCGATTTGGTAGCGGTCGGCCGGCGTCGATGAGCGGTCGGACCGGCAAGTTGAGTGACTTTGGAGTTTGGTGGGCCAAAAATAGAGGTGTAGGCAAGTGAGGAGATTCTACTGCACTTGGTCCCATAATTTTTGGAGTTTCCAGTCAAAAGTTCTATTCGTTTTAAATTTCCAGAGAGGTTGCGGATTTCAGCGTTGAAATTTCGGCTAAGTCCTTTTATGGCGGTCCGACCGCCTACATTGGCGATCGGGCCGGCGGTGGCGATCGAGCGCCAAGTGTGATGCGGCCGGTTTTCACTTAAGTCGTCGCCCGTGTGGCGGCGATGATTGCTTGTTAGGTCAAGTTCGTGGATTTCATGGCATATGTGTTGCATGATGCATGTTTTGACTAACGTGGGTCAAGTTGTGAAGAACTTGTTCCCGAATTCGATTTGCTTGTCTATTGTTGTGCGAGTTGCTTGGTGGTCAATGACGGTCAACGGCGAGGATGATCGGGACTAGGTTTGGAGAGCCGAGGTTCAAAGCGATCGGCGATGCGGGTGAAGTCATTGGACTCAAGCATGGTGCAAGATGGACAAAGGTGACCGAACAGCGATTCGGTGCGATCGTTGAATCAAGCGCGCGGGGTGGTGCAAGTGCCATGGTGGTTTCGGTGGGGCGGATGGGAGACTTGCCGACATGATGAGAGCCGTTGGATCAACCTGCGTGGCGAACAGCGAGTGCCGCTGTCTGGACACGGCGCTTTAAAGGCGTGCGTGTGTCACCCGTTTGTTTTGGGCCTTAACGGGAGCCCATTAGGAGACTCTATTAGAAACCCTAAGCCTCCACTATAAATAGAGGAGGAGGTGGCTGCACCCCCTCGACCTTTCGACGTTTCATTGTTTAGAAACCTAATTTGCTTAGGGAGAGGAGGAGAGGAGGTTAGGGTTCTTGAGAGTTGGATTTGATTCCGTGCTCATGTATTGAGTCTTTGTCATCCATTGATGGAGTGGTGTAAACAGATCAAATCAATCCAAAGAAAGTTTCTTCAAAAGTGAGTTCATGTGCTTTCTTTTCTCTTTTGATGAATTGAGTCTTTGTTTGATCCATGAGTTATTGCTTAGTTTCTTGGCGTGATTTAGCTTGCTGTGGCGTGTGAGAATACATCTAGGATCATCAAGATCATCAATCACCCGTGCAAGTCTTAAGATCATATTTTCGTTTTGACTCGGTTTTGACCTAACCGCTCAAGCGGTAAAATGTCTGAACCTGAGCAAGAATTATCACAATTGTTGCTTGGAATAGGTTCCCGACATCCTTAGGAAGTTGTGTGTCAAGTTTCACGAAGTTTGGGCGCACGAATCAAAAGTTTGATCAATTTGCGTTTGGTTTGTCGGGCTGATTTCTTGTTCATCGAGCGAGAGTCGACCTCCGTGAAATCGATCCGACCGCCCGAGGTAGCGGATCGATCGCTGGATCGATCTGACCGCCCCGTGAGGTCGGACCGCCCGAGCCTCTGTGTTTTTGTTTTGTGTTGATTTTACTTTGGGGTTTTGAGTTGGTTCAATACAAGTCTTCCATTGTGCATGATTGATTGATCTTCATAGCTTTCATAGCTATTGGAGTGAGATTCGTATTGAATTGATTTTGGGAGAAAAGAGATCGTGCTCTATTCACCCCCATCTAGTCGCCTTTTAGGTCCAACGGATAGAAAAATAGTTTATGTAGTTAAAAATAGTAGTATAAGTAGCTTTTGTAGGAAATGTAAGTGGGAGAAAAATAGAAAATCAAAGCGTAGTTAATTTATGCGTAAATAGTAGCGATAAAAAAATAGTTTATGTAGTTAAAAATAGTAGCGATTAAAGTTAGAGGAAAAATTAGAAAATCAAAATGTTATTCATTTGTATGTAAGTAGATGATAGAAAACTTTAGTTAGAGAAAAAAAATAGCCCGTAAGGGAGTATAAGTGATGTTTATGAGAAGTATTGAAGTTGTGTTGGTGCATGCGTGACCGACTATTATTGGATAAATAATTCGTGACCGAGCGCATGAGAATGATGAATTATTTGTATGAACAAATTAGTAGAGGTTAATTAGTATGAACAAATTAGTAGAGGTTAATTAGCTCTGTAGAAGACTAGAACGCCACTTGCAGCATTTCAGATTGCAAGTTAGCGTCAGAATCAGATAATGCCTGCTATGGAATAGCTCGGTTTTTAGGTTGAATCCGAATATTGTACTGCACGTTCATTGTGGCCTTTGCCTTAGGGAATGAATGGTGTCTTGATCACGATGTAGTGTAGTTGTTGACGATAGGCGAAGGGCCTTGCAAATGTAAAATACAATGTCATGCGTTGCGATCTGACTAGTTGCAATATTAAAAATATTTGCAGGCATACAATAAGTCATGCCTGTACCCACTACATTGAAAGTGCATTACGGTGTTGGCACCGTTCGTCAAGGTCCGTGCGGTGTTGACTTGAGAAGTTTTTCTCAAGCCACTCTGGTACACCCAGACGACGAGAATGCACAAATCGCAGATGTGATGCACTAGCTCACCCGTAGCTTCTCCTTGGACCCTGAGGTGTGCAACGTCTTCATACAAGGGCTTTGGAGCCGGTCTCCCATAGACATCAGATGGGAGTTGAGAACACCGATGCGCTGCGGTGTGTGGAAGGGCTTTATAGAAGGCTGTCGGCGCCGTGGATATGAGTGTGTAGTGCTTGTGCAACCATGCCCAAAAGAAGTTGTGCAGGGACCCGTCGTCGAATATCATCCTGGTGGTGGGAGCAGCACGGGTGCTCAGCATGTTGGTGAAGAAGAGGAGCAGGAGGGCGGCGTTACGAAGGGTTCGGAGGATGTTGCTTGTGATGAGCCCGACGCGGTAGATACAGAAGAGGAAGATCGGTCACCGCATGGTGAGCCTACAGGACAGGCTGATGAAGGAGAGCATAGGGAGTACATATTACGTCAAATGGATAGCGATGATCGGATGGCCTTGGCTGAAGAGGAAGCTCTACATGAGGGCGGCGAGGGCGATTCGATGAGGCGGAGCTCCCATCCCGGGAATGGAATAGATTTGGCGTTGAGGGTGTAACTACGCATGGCGAGCACGAATCGCCGTGGGAGTACCATGCTACTGAGGTTCGGTTGCACTCAATGTTTGCTGATAAGACATCCTTGTAGGATGCCATTAAGCTGTGGGCTATGTCCATGCAGCGGATATTTCGGGTCATCAAATCTAGCGAGGTGAGCGTTACATCGTGAAGTGCGAGCAAGCCGGTTGTCCTTGGCGAGTGCACGCACATAGACTGAAGTATGAGACTCACTGGATTGTCTCGAAGGTTGAGGTGCACTCCTGCATGCTCAGCAGTGTTTTGTCCAGACATCGTAACCTAACGTCGACCTTCGTAGCTAATTTGATGTATGGAGAGATAGTAGAGAAGAAGGACGTGGAGGCCAAGCATATTATGGTGGCTATTGATAAGAAATTCAAGTACAAGATCAACTACGCGAAGGTGTGGCGTGCGAAGCAAAAGGCTTTGGAAAGACGGTTTGGATCTTTTGAGGCGGCGTACGACAACCTTCCTCGTATCTTTGAAGTCTTGCGGAGAGAGAAACCTGGGCACGTACACTGCTGTAAAGGACATGCCATCTAAAAAACCACGAGGTTTTTTAATATTGCAAAGGGCCTTCTTAGCCTTCGGTCCCTGCATCGAGGCTTTTAGGCATATGCTGCCCGTGATCTCAGTTGACGGGACCTTTTTGACTGTGAAATACAAGGGGCAAATCCTTATGACCATAGGCGTTGGACGGAACAATCAAGTGCGCCATTGGCCACCGCATTCGTCGAAGGTGAGAATTACGACAATGGTTGTGGTTCCTTCGACATCTGAGGGTGGGAGTTGTTGGAGCTCATCCTGGTGTGTGCGTGATCCATGATTGCCACGCCGGGATGCTGAAGGACATAAGAAAACTTCAGAAAGATCCTGAGGAGCCGTTCCCTTGGTCGGATATGAGGAGTAGATGGTGCATTCGCCACTTAGGGACAAATTTCTTCAAGAAGTTCCCCAAGCAACCGTTGGTGAAGCTATTGAAGAGGCTGGCTATGCAGAACCAGCAGCGTAAGTTTGACACCTTATGGATGCTACTGGATGAACACAGCAGGAAACACGTGGATGAGAGGAACCACGGAGCAGAGTCTGAACCTGCTAGAGCGAGGCGGAGGACCTTGAGGAACATCGAGTGCTTCTCACACTAGATCGAGGCCATGCCATTGGAGAAGTGGTCATTGCTGCACGACATGGACGGGGCAAGGTATGGTATAATGACCACTAACCTTGCGGAGGTGTATAAGCGGGTTCTTAGGGGCCTTCATTCTCGACCCCTAAATCGCCATCATGAAAGGTGTTACGCACAGACTGTCGGGTATTTCAAGGAGAGGCATACAAATACCGCACTTCATGCCTGGCAAGTCAAACACCGTCTTGCTCGAAGATTACGGCATACATCTGGCGAAAACAGAGAAGGGCGATCGCACACGTGTGCGTGATGGGCAATACGAACATCGTTTGATGTGCTCCTCAGGATAGAGCGGTTGGGACAGTTCGTTCTCTTGTCACCCACGAGGTATGGCTTGGAGATCATGTGAGCGAACCTAGTGTACATGCAACAAACCGAAGAAAACATTACACAAGCCATGCTCCCATGTCCTCGCCGTATGCGAGGATTGTGCGCATGGACCGTTGAACTTTGTGTCAAGTACTTCTTGAAGGGCGGGGTGGTGCGAGCTTGGGTGTGAGCTTAGGGGCTTCGGGGTTGTGGGTGTGAGGACCCCGATTTATTCGGCTTGTAATGCTCAACCTTCCACATGGTCCTAGCATCACAAATCGAATAAACTGAGCCTCGAGATATGTACACTTCCCAGAAATGCAGTATACACACCTCTTTTCACAAAATCATGCATCAATTCCATAAGCAACACGTACGGGAAAATGAAAACGGCAATACAACCACTCATCGACCGATCTAGCATGAGCATAAGCAACATAAAGGGTCAGGGACCTTACTGGGATGACCCGGTGGTGGAGGAGTCGTCGGAGTTGACCCGGCGACGAGAACCGAGGCGGCGGTGATGGCTTTACGAGGAGCTCAACACGAGAGCAGAGGAGGAAATGGTGATGGAGGGCGCAGAGGTGCCTCGAGATGGTGTAAGAGAGAATCGGCGAGGGCTCACCGCGCCGTCGCCGGAGAAGAAAAGGACCGACGGCGAAAATGAAGCAAGGTTCTTGAGTTCACGAGCGGATGGTCAAATTGATTGAGGAAATGTTCCTTGTACCCTATGGTGCCAAGTGACACACAAGAAAAGAGTAGGAACTCACGAAGCGAAGATGACAGCGGTGGTCTCGGTGCGTGCTCTGGAAGCGGTGGTGGCGCTCCTCGTGCTCTTGGTCCTACACACGAAGACAAGGGCTCGGCCCGAGCACAAAGGAGAGTGAAGGGAGAGAAATGAGAAACCACGCGGAGAGACTCACCCAAGAGGCGTCGAGTTCTTGCCTCCTTTCCCTCGGTGAGAGCTTGAGGATGAAGGAGCGGGTTATAGGGCCAGCGTTGAGAATGGGCGGCGTTGAGCAGCGGAGCTCGGGGCGGGTTGGGAGGCGGTGCGATCACGGAGGTGGCGGAGTGCTCGAGCGGCGCGGCGCGTGGTACGAGCTCTGCTGCGAGCGTCGTGCGAGGTTGATAGCGCAATTGTGGGTGGGTCCGTGGCATCGGCGACTTCGGTAGCGGCGTGTGATCGTCTGGCAAGGCGAGCCGTTGGATCGAGATCAACGGTTGATACGCCTGCGAGCGATGTTATAACTCGGCGGCGATGCGCGATCGCGACCGTTGATCTGTGATCGAGCGGCTGCATGCGGTAGCGGGAGAGATGGTTGGGCGAGCCAAGTCGGTTTGGGCGCGATCGGAGTTAGGTCGAGCAGAGGAACAATATTTTTATGCTTTTGATTTAAATGGCTGAGAATATTAGAGAATTTTTAGGGGTAGCACGAAACTTCAAAAATTCTGAAATTTTATAGGAACTTCAGACATAGATAAAAACCTTGTGTAATTTTCCAGAAATTTTCATGCAATGAATGGCTCCTAGAAAATTCACAATCTGCTGCCCTAGAGGTTTGACCAGAGTTCAAACTGGTTTGACTTGCTCTTTTGAAATAGCAAATAAAATCTAAAAATCATGAGATTTTTCAGAGAGGTTCCCAAGATGACCAAGATGATAGGAAAAGTATTTCCAGAGAATGATCACTAGATTAGGTTGGAAAGTTTTTAATACCAACAATTTCCATCAAAGAAACATGGTTCTTTGGAAATAGAAATTGCTAGGGGTAAATTCTAGAAAATTTCCAAATGACTTCATGAGGCAACAAAAATTTTAAATTATCCTCATTAAATTACATTTGAAACATAAACCATTGTTTGAGATGTTACAAATCTCCCCCCCCCCTTACAAGAATCTCGTCCCGAGATTCAGTTCACTCGGAAAAGAAGGAAGGGTGTAATCTGCATGACGATCTTCTCGCTCCCAAGTTGCTTCTTCCTCAGAATGATTTGACCACTGAACCTTAAGAAACTTTATGGCACGATTTCTTGTTCTGCGTTCAGCTTCATCAAGAATACGAACAGGATGCTCGAGATAGGTCAAATCTTCTTGAACATCGAGACCCTCAATGGGGTTTCCTCGGTCGAACACTGGAGACACTTCTTTAGCTGGGATACATGGAACATCATGCACCCCTCAAGTGTAGTGGCAACTCTAGCTTGTATGCAACGCTCAATTCTCTCAATGACACGATAAGGCCCAACATATCGAGGAGCTAACTTGCCCTTGATGCCGAAACGCCGATGGCCCTTCAAAGGTGAGACTTTGAGATAAACAAAGTCATTAGGCTGGAAGCTCAACTCACGACGACGGCGATCTGCATAACTCTTTTTCCTGGACTGGGCCACGCGCAAATGCTCGTGAATCAACTGAACCTGGCTTTCGGCCTCATTGATTGAGTGCGGCGAAGCGCATCTCACGATTTCGACCGGTTTAATGGGGTTACGCACCTCCTCCCATACAAAGCCTCGAGCGGTGCCATGCAGAGACTAACTGAAAAACATTGTGTAGGAAAACTTCGGCAAGCGGTGGCACTTCTCCCAATTGTTCCCATAAGAAAGATCACAAGCACGGAGCATATCTTTCAACACTTGGTTGACTTCGCTCTGTCGACCATCGGTTTGAGGTGGTGGTGAAATTTGAAAGAAAAACGGGTCCCCATAGCCTCTTATGCCTGTGCGGGCGAGAAGTGAAAAGAGAACCACGATCTAACACAATCGTTCATGGCACACCATGCAAACTCTGTCACGGGCTATGTAGAGATCTACCAAAGACCTACGAAGGTCGGACTGGCCGGAAGGAAATGAGCCACTTTAGTCAATCGATCGATAACAACCCAAATGGCATCATTCTTCTTGGGAGACCGGGGTAGACTAGTGATGAAGTCCATCCCGATCGAATCCCACTTCCACTCTGGTACTGGTAAAGGCTGAAGCAGTCCGGCCGGGCGCTGATGCTCGGCCTTGACACGACGACACACGTCGCACTCGGCAACGAATTTTCCAATCTCCCTCTTCATTCGAGTCCACCAAAACCTCTGCCTGAGATCTTGATACATCTTTGTGCCCCGGGATGAATAGACAAGGGGGAATTATGGGCTTCACGAAGAATCAAATCCCGCAATTCCATGTCCTTTGGAACCACAAGTATTGTCAGAACCACACAACACCATACTCATCCTCACGAGAAACACCTAGCTGTCCCATTTTGGATGTTACAGCGATCGACTCACACCATCATCGATTGTTGTGCGGCCTTGATTAAATCCACCAAGGTCGGTTGCACAACCAAGGTAGCAAGAGAACCGTGCTCAACCAAACCCAAATTGAGCCGCTGAAATTCTTCAAGGAGGGCACGCTGCTGCTCATGGAGCATCAAAGTATTACAATACACCTTCCGACTGAGTGCATCTGCAACAACATTGGCCTTGCCTGGATGGTACTGAATACCCATGTCATAATCTTTGATCAATTCCAGCCATCTTCTTTGCCTGAGGTTCAGATCTGGCTGGGTGAACATGTACTTCAAACTCTTGTGGTCAGAATACACTTCACAATGATTGCCAATCAGATAATGATGCCAAATCTTGAGTGCATGTACCACAGCAGCTAACTCCAAGTCGTGGGTGGGATAGTTGAGTTCGTGAGGCCTCAACTGCCTTGATGCATAGGCTACTACCTTGCCATCTGCATGAGCACACATCAAGTCACGATGAGAGGCATCGCAAAAGATATCGAAACTCTTGTGGACATTGGGAAGAACAAGCCTTTGAAAGTGAAGTCAACGCTTCTTGAGTTCTGAAAACTCTCCTCACAAGCAGAGGACCACACAAATTTCTTGTCCTTCTTGAGCAATTCGGTCATCGGCTTGGCAATCTTGGAGAAGTTCTCGATAAGCGGCGGTAATAACCCGCCAAACCAAAACTCAGAACATCGGTGACCGACTTAGGTGACCCCAAGATAGCACATCACGACCTTACTAGGATCCACGGCTAAGCCTCTATTTGAAAGAACATGGCCTAAGAATGCCACTTCCTTCAACGAACTCACACTTGCTTGAACTTGGCATCTGACTAATGCTCACGCGACTTACCCAACACAATCTTGGATGTTGACATGCTCTTCTTCATTCTTGGAGTAGATAAGAATATCATCAATGAAGACCACCACAAACTGATCCAAATACTCCATGAATACCGAGTTCATAAGATTCATGAATAAAGCAGGAGCATTGGTCAAGCCAAAAGACATGACAGTGTACTCGTAAAGACCATAACGAGTAGTGAAAGCCATCTTCGGAATATCTTCAGCCCTGATCCGGACTTGATGATACCCCAACCTCAAGTCAATCTTGGAAAAGACCCGAGCTCCGGTCAACTGGTCAAAGAGATCATCAATGCGAGGCAAAGGATACTTGTTCTTTACCGTCACCTCATTGAGCGGACGGTAATCAACACACATGCGCAAAGTCTTGTCCTTCTTCACAAAGATCGCAGGACAACCCCAAGGAGATGAGCTAGGACGAATAAAACCCTTTGCTTGCAGCTCACTAGTTGCTTCTTGACTCCTCCAACTCATTAGGAGGCATCCGTCGGCGCCTTGGAAATTAGGCGATGCGGGCAGCAACTCGATGACAAACTCAGGTCTCGAGCCGGAGGCATCGAGCAAATCTTCAGGGAAAACATCCGCAAAGTCACGCATTGTAGGAACATCCTGAATCTCCAAGGCTGGCTCCGCTTCAAGTGCATAAAGATGTGGTCCTTGCAGCTGCGGTGAAAACCCAACTGAGCGCTTTGAGGGTGGTGAGAAAACCATCTTCTGGCTGTCGATTTGCCCCAAGTGTTGGGACAACCAATCCATGCCAAGAATCACATCTAGGCTCGCTGAGTTGAGTAGGATAAGATTTGCTAAGAATCCCACTCCTTCGACCTCAATAGGGACGTCCCAGCATTCTTGATCAGCTCTCATTTCCGAACCCGGAGAGCGAATAAGCAAAGGTACCCCCAAAGAAACAAAGTGAAGTCCACTGGCAGCAGCAAAATATCTCAAAATAAAAGAATCAGCTCTGAATCAAATAGTCTTTGCGGGGTGAGAATTGACAAGAAGCGTACCCAACACAACGTCGGGCGCCTCCTGTGCCTCCTCAGCCGAAATGTGGTTGACTCAGCCGCTTCCCATGCCTTGGGTAGCGGGGACAACCTTCTGATCCTGGGAAGGACCACCTCCTTGCCCGCGTCCTCCATTAGGACGAGGCGCTCGATCTGTTAGGGCAATTGTTTGCATAATGGCCCTTACGGTTGCAGAAAAGCAAGTAACCTGGCGGTCGGATTGCGGGGCCACCTGCTGGTTCGTAGGTGCGTGGCGGGGCACGGCTGCGGAGGGCGAGGCGGCGTCGGCGGCCTCGGCGGTAGTGAAGCCAAGCGGGCCTAGTGTAGGCCCGGCTCGAGCAGGAGAGGGCGGCTGCGCGGTCATTGGGCCTCCCGCCCAGGCTTGCGGGACTCGCCAGTGCTCGCCTTGTGCTCGGCGGCGATGGCCTTGTCCACCAAGATGCGGAAGTCGATAAAGTCCACAATGGAAGCTTGTCACGAAGCTCCTCGAGACAAACCCTCCATAAACTTCTCTGCTTGGCCTCATCGGTGGCCACCTCGGCGAGCATACCTGCCAAGTGGTTAAACTCGTGGAAGTACTGATCACGATCTTGCGCCTGTTTGGCGCAGAAACTCCTTCTTCTTGACTTCATCGGTAAGCGGGGACATGAGCCCGGCGAAAGGCGTCGAACTCCTCCACGAGACCACGTGTCGCGGGCTGCATGGCGAGAAGTTCTCCCACCATGAGTGTCGCACCCTCCAGCGATGGGATGCGAAAGTGCGCTCTGCTCACGGCGGCGGCGTTGAGCTTCCGCTCAACGGCGCGACCAATCATCTGCGTCGAGGGTCCTCGGACCGGGAGAAGGTAGGAGGCTGAGTGCGGAGGAACTCCGCAAGCCCCACGAGCGATGTCCACTCCTCCGATCGGAGCGCCGGAAGGAGTGGAGGTGTTCCTCGCGATCACCTCAGAATCTGCGTCGGTCCATGCGGTTTCGCTCGATCGGCGAGAACCTCGACCATGGTCGGAGGAGGTGGAAGCTCCTCATCGACCATTCGGTGGCTGCGCGAGTTCTACGACCATCTGCTACAAGGAAGTTTGGTTAGCAACAAATCACGATAAACAAAGCCTAAAGCGAACAACCCACGACTAGGGAATGAAATACCACCTAGCGAAGACCAAAACAGCAAGAAATGCAATTTAAAAGATTCCAGAAGGCTCCAAAACAGCGAGGAATCATAAGAATAAGATCAACTTCCCAACATAACTAACTTTGTATTGAATGAGCAGTAATTAATTGAGAAGATAAAATTTCAACACACTACATCAAGTCTAGCCCTACTCAAGAACAATATCAAGGCAGCAAAATAGTGTTAGGTACTTAGCTAACTAGTATCACATCTTACCCTTTTATTCCCATAAGTTTTAGTTGAATTATCCTCTCATTTTCAGCCCTATTTGCTAATTAATGACTAGCTGCCCAAAGCTGCTCCTTTAAGCTCTGGCGAAACTTCTGTTCCAAAGCCCCAATCTCATTAATGGACAGCTAACCTTTCCAATTATAACACTAATAATTTTCCCAAAACCAAATTTAATCAGTAGCTAGTTTTTGAAGGGAAGAGAGGAACAACTTTTTCCAAACATAATTAAGAGCAAGGTGAGATGAGCAATCTAAGAGAGGTAAGGAGTAAATTCTGGAAATCTACTTAAGCTTTCATAAACCTTTTGATACTTCGAAAATAAGCTTTTTCCAAATTATCCTAAGGACGACCAAGTTTGAGTTACTACGGTCAGGATGGCTCTGATACCAACTTTGTGAGGACCTCGGTTTATTCGGCTTGTAATGCTCAACCTTCCACATGGTCCTAGCATCACAAATCGAATAAACTGAGCCTCGAGATATGTACACTTCCCAGAAATGCAGTATACACACCTCTTTTCACAAAATCATGCATCAATTCCATACAAGACATAGAATCCAAAGCAACACATTACTAAACAGTAGTCATACTATAAAAGTTATTACAAAAGGGGGCCGACCGGCCAAATGACAAGTAAAAGACTAATTAAGCAGCGGAAGCAAAAGTGCCATAAGATGGCGATAACGAAAGCCAATCAGTGTGCCTTTACCCACAAGGCAACCAACCGGTCCGCCAAACTAGTCGTCCCAAACCCCTCCACAGCACGACTCGCAAAAGTGAGACCCTTGGGGCTCACCTTCTTCCTCTGCAACAAATAATATTAGGCAAAGCAAATGAGTACAAAATTGTACTCGCAAGACTGACGTGTGGAATAGCAGACCTATTCATAAACTAAAGGCAAGCTTATTTGGTGGAGGCCATATGTCTCATTTTCAGCATAAAGCAAATTTTACTTGCAATAATGTGATACATTCAAAGAGCAAGTTTGCAATTCATTTTCATTGTTGAAATGACAGCAGGAACATAATGACAAATAGAATGACAACCTGGAAGTAACTATCCCAATAGTCACCACAACAATAGCATGAATTACCCATTCATACCACCCATGTCAAGTTTTAATTTTTCAAAGGTTGTAGTCTAGTTCTTGCACGACCTTACCAAGCATGTCCATAACCTAGGACGAGGCTATTCGAATAGTTTTAAACCTGCGGGGTGTACCAATGTACCACACGATGAAGCGCCTTTCCACGACCACGGTTAGCACACTTCCTTGGGTATGCAGGCATGGCTAAGTCTAACGAGACATTTCAATGAATGATGCTAATTAAAGTCGCGACAAGCCGGATAGGGTAGGGTGCAGGCCTAGCGCGACAAGCTGCAGTGCTCTTCCCTTATAAAAGCAGTTTTAACCACTGCGACCCGAATTAACAACTCCCAAAGTACTTAGTCAAGAGAGGTCCATATCCCTCCCGTGTGGTCGACGCAATAAGCGCTTGACTTAGTGACACAAGTAACTCGGTCCTTGGGGACTTAGGCACCATTCGATCACACCAGCAGATCACACCAACATACCATTGTGCCCAAGTCAAGATATAACTTTTATTTTCAGTTTTGATTTGCAAAGATAGTAAAACACAAGGCTGGACATAAAGGAATAATATTAACTTTGTGTGATCAAGATCACGACTAAGTCGATGATAAGCCCAAAACTACAGTAACTAAGCATGGCTAAGCAATTCGACTTCGTAATCTACTAAGTGACAGAGCTCATCCAGCGAACTCTAATCACAGCAAATAACCTAGGCTCAGTTAGTAGAGAATATCATTTACCTACAGGTTATGCATCTAAGGAATAACTAACGATTTCACACAAAATAGCAATGCATACATACAAGTTGAAAATAATATATTAGACTTTAAAATAAAAGGGATTATCATGATCAAACTGCTTGCCTTGCTGGTTTTGCTCAGTTTGCTGCAGAGGTACTCTCAAGATCGATACACTAAATCGGCACCTAACAGCGAATAGGAACCGATAAGAGCGAGAAATAAGAAAAGACTCAAAAATCAACTTTCTCCAAATGCTCTGAAAATTTTACAGAAGCAAGAGCATGATTTATAATGAATTTAGCAACAGGAATCACTTCATTTGGACATTCTGAGCAAAAGTTATAAGCAAAACAATTCTGCTCAGCTAGAAAAATGCAATTTGTTACTATTCAATGTAATTAAATTGTTTGGGAAACATTTCTGAAATGTGGTGCATTTGAAATTTTACCGTAAATCAAGCACCTCATAAGATTAACAACCCAATTGGATTCACCTCATTTGGACCTATAATGCACTTTCTATGAATTTTCAAAGACATGAAAATGAGCACAAATCAATTATATTTGCAATTTCTCTATCAACAGAAACATGCCTAAAACCAATTTTAACAGCAAGTTCATTATTAGAGAAGCCAACAAAATTGGATTCACTCAATTTGAAGTTACAGAAATACTTATGCATTTTGAAGTTTAAACAATTTTTAGTGCAAAAATAAATCTATCCTAGAGTCATTTTATTAATAAACCTTTTCTGGGATAGAAACATGGTTCAACCTATTTTTGTATTAAAGTACATTTAAAATGAAACTAACAAAACTTGAATCATCAATTTTGGAGCTAGAATGAATTACTTATGAAATTTTGAAGTTTAAAGCAATTATGATTCACAAATAAAGCATTTCGGAATTTATATAAACACTAATATCTTTTACACCAATACCCATTCTAGCATGAGACAACGACCGGTGGGGTCAAGTAACCTGATGCCATTTTCTAATTAAAACTTCGATTTAAATGCGCAGCGGTGGGGTCTACTGTCATACACTCGGTTCCTGAGCGATTGCATGGACTCTGGGTCCACGGCCGGTCCACGAGACCACGTTGTGCACTAACGGCCTCGAGGCCCACATGTAAGCAACACACTTAACCGCAGCTAAACGGGGATTTCAGACAAAGATTCGTCATTTAAAACAAATCATCGACATTAACTCCTAATGACGAGCTACAGTGAGGATCGGAACCCTCCACGGGGAGCTGCTGCGGCCGCGTGATTTGCCGGCGCGTCGCCGGAGAAGGAGTGCTCGACGGCGGTGGCGAGCACTAAAATGGAACAAGCACACTAATCGCACTGGTGGCACCGTGGCGGTCGGAGGTGACGGACGCACGGCGCGGCGAGGTGAAGCGGGTGACACGTGGGAAAGCAGCGGCAATCGGCCACTCATCGACCGATCTAGCCAAGGTAGTTAGGATCGCGATCCTACTCTTAGAGTCTTACGATTTTACGAACCCACGACAGATCCTGTCGATCCGAGTCTCACTGTCGATCCGATCCTACTCAAGGTAGTTAGGATCGCGATCTTACTCTTAGAGTCTTACGGTTCTCTGAACCCACGACGACTTATCGATCCTACTTGTAGAGACTTAGGGCAATTGTTTTTAGAGGCGAGCTTTGCTGATATTTTGTTTTAGAGCAAAATTTGTTGATATTAATTTACGAGAATGAAACTATAAATAAACAAGGAGCATGCAAAATATTATATCGATTGTGGTAATCTTTGTTCTCTGTAGTTGAACTATATCACCCATCATGTCGAACCATTATGCTTTTACATTTGTGTGATAAGAAGTGTTTTGCCCTTTTTGGTAATAAGTAGCGGTAAACCTTATAAGAATCATACAAACTTATAGTATAGATGGTAAATATGTGTATTTTACAAATCAGTAGAATCGCGATTCTCGATTCGATCTGGGAGGCAAATCGATCAGGCTCGGGATCTCGACTCGACTACCTTGGATCTAGCGTGAGCATAAGCAGCGAAGGGTCGGGGACCTTCTGGGACGACCGGAGGTGGAGGAGTCGTCGGAGTTGACCGACTCTCACAGCAGAGGCGGCGGCGATGGCTTTGGGGAGCTCAACACGAGAGCAGAGGAGGAAATGGTGATGGAGGGCGCGCAGAGGTGCCTCGAGATGGTGTAAGAGAGGGAATCGGCGAGGGCTCACCGCATCGTCATTTGAGAAGAAAAGGACCAGACAGTAGAAAATGGGAAACCAAGGTTCTTGAGTTCACGAGCGGATGGTCAAATTGATTGAGAAATGTTCCTTGTACCCTATGGCGCCAAGTGGCGCAAGAAAAGTAGGAACTCACGAAGATGAAGATGACACAGCGGCGATCTACAGTGCGTGCTCTGGAGCAGTGGTGGCGCTCCTCGTGCTCTCGATCCTACACACGAAGACAAGGGCTCGGCCCGAGCACAAGGGCAGTGAAGGGGAAAGCGAGGAAACCACGCGGAGAGACTCACCCAAGAGGCGTCGAGTTCTTGCCTCCTTTCCTCGGTCGCGAGAGAGAAAGTGAGAGCTTGAGATGAAGGAGAGCGGGGTTATAGGGCCCCAACATTGGAATGGGCGGCGTTGCAGCGGAGCTCGGGGCAGGTTGGGAGGCGGTGCGATCCGCGGAGGTGACGGAGTGCTCGAGCGGCGCGAGCGTCGTAGCGAGGTTGGCAGCATGGCCCAGCGGGTGGGTCGCGGCGTCAACGACTCGTAGCGGCGTCGCGATGCGCGCGAAAGCTGAGGCGGTCGTTGGATCGAGATCCAGCGGTTGATACGCCGCGAGGCGATGTTATAACTTCGGCGAAGCGATGCGCGATCCACGGCCGTTGATGCGCGATCGAGCGGCTGCATGCGGCGCGGGAGAGATGGTTGGGCGAGCCAAGTCGGTTTAGGCGCGGTCGGAGTTAGGTCGAGCCGAGGCAGTGTTTTATGCTTTTGATTTAAATGGTGAGAAGATTAGGGAATTTTTAGGGGTAGTTCCGAAACTTCAAAAATTCTGAAATTTGTATGGGAACTTCCAGGCATAGATAACAACCTTGTGTAATGTTTCCAGAAATTTTCATGCAATGCATTGCTCCCTAGAAAATTCACAAGCTGCTGCCCTAGAGGTTTGACCAGAGTTCAAACTGGTTTGACTTGCTCTTTTGAAATAGCAAATAAAATCTAAAAATCATGAGATTTTTCAGAGAGGTTCCCAAGATGACCAAGATGATAGGAAAAATATTTCCAGAGGATGATCACCAGATTAGGTTGGAAAGTTTTTAATACCAACAATTTCCATCAAAGAAACATGGTTCTTTGGAAATAGAAATTGCTAGGGGTAAATTCTAGAAAATTTCCCAATGACTTCATGAGGCAACAAAAGTTTTAAATTATCCTCATTAAATTACATTTGAAACATAAACCATTGTTTGGGATGTTACAGTGGGTAACTTCACCACCTTGGATATTGCAAACAGGATGTGGATTCCGGATATTGACATGCTGAAGGGTGCCAAGGGTCATCGGCAGAGTCATCGTATTACCAATGATATGGACAAAGCACAAGCCGGGGCGTTGGGTCGATGCTGCGGGCTCTGTGGCGGGAGGCCACCTGACCAAACGATGCAGGAACCATCGAGATTAGGCACTTCCATGATTTGCGGCACCACTTCTTGCGATGTGCAAAGTGGGATGAGAAATTACCGTCGATGTACATTGTCATGTGTACTTTGTATTATTTATGTAACTATTCTGCTACTACCTAATTTTCAAAGTATTATCCGGGTGGCCTAGTATTTATTGGTTTGTTTGTTTACAAGTTAAATTTACGCCAGGTTTTACATTCGATGTTATATTTCCACGTATTTCGTAACTTCAAGTTGTTTTGCAGGTATGGCTCACGAATCGGACTGGAGTTTTAGTCTCTTGGACGAGCACATCGACCGTCTACATCGCGCGTCGCGTCGTGTCCCTCATCCTGGGGGTGCGGGTGGCCTTGCTTGTGTTGAGGTGATCGCACCACGGACACCTCTGGTGGCCTGGAGGCTAGACCCACGCTGGATAGCCAGGTTAGCATTCGTCGACACTATCTTCTCGCCATACGTACATTTCGTACTAACCTTTTCTTGCTTTGCGAGCTCGTATTCTTTGGTCTACTACCTCGCCGGATGAGTACAGGCCACGGATGAGGCGGCCAAGCGGCACCCGCGATCGGCGGCAGCGGAGATGTCCATGCGGGCGGGCGGTCCGGCGCTTCCGTTCGGCCGGTCGCTGGCGGCGGCTCTTGTAGGCCGGTGGTGGCGGAGACTCACACTTTCCATCTCTGTTCGGGAGATGGCCGACTCTGGGCGTCTCACGCTTCTTGGCCTCCCTATCGCGGAGGTGCGCCTTCCGCGAGAGCCTCGGACCAGCGGCGGGACCTTACGGCGGGTTTGAGAGTCGCCGCCTCTGGCGCGGCGGTACTACATCTTCACAGAACCGCGAGCGCGGCCCATCCTTGCGGTGGCTATCGTAGTTCGAGATGCGTGTTCGGCGGCGTTCCGTTCGAACCACTCGCTCTCTTTTCGTACTACGGTCTTACTATCTTTTTGTTGTACCACAGCACGGCGGATGGACCCTGCCGCGGGCGACCAGCGGTGTCACGCCACCTCGAGGCCTACTTGTTGTGGCTGTTCGGTTGGGTCTTTGTTCACGGCGACCACGGCGACACCGTCGGCAGCGCGGCTCATCCAGCGTCACGCCGGAACCATCGCCAATGGAGAGCCCCGAGATCGGTGGGGTTCGCGTACTGCCACCACGTATCGCGGCTTGTGCGGCGCGTGCCGAGTTGGTGAACTCCATCCTCACAGGTGTCCTCTCCTCTGCGATTGTGGTCATTGGCGCTTTAGCCTCGGGCGACCCTTGTTGGACGACATCTCTCCGTACGGGCAGGAGATGTACAACGTAGACGAGGTTGATCGGCCGACAATGGGCTCGCTTTGGTGCCGGCGACGGGTACGTACTCTTTTGTGTGACTAATTTCTTCATATAATCGATCGTCCTATCTAATATGTTGTGTTGCTTGCGAGTGCGATTCGCGCGTCACGGTGACCACGGGCATCTGGCCGTTCGTGGAAGCGATTCGGCCGGCTCACGGCAGACGACGTTCGTTGGGAGCCATAATCCCCTCAAGAGTTAGATGCCCACACTCCTCACGGCCTTTCCTCCCTGTGTCTGCGCGACCGGGACTACTGGCTCACCCGCAGGGCGCTCGTCTTCGACGTCTTTGTTGAGGACTACGGGGCACATCGTGTGATGCGCTAGTTCGGCCTACGGCAGGAGGTTCTAGTACCAGTTCGGCGGCCAGTGCCCGACAGCGTGCACGCGTGAGTAATCGGCATACATGCCCTGTTTTTTGCTGTCGTCTACTACGCATGACATCTAATTACATGTTACGTCTTGCGAGTTGGTAGGAAGAGTGCGCGGCCGAGCCCGGGAGTAAGATGAGCATTGGGTAGGGTAGTGGGAGGGCGCGCTACAGGACCGTGTGTAGGAGGACACCCCTTACGACCTACGACGTGTACCTCCGCTGGTACGCTCCTTAGACATGTACCAGGCTCGTACTTGCTGCAGATGAGCCCGCAGCACATGTCCCGGCACCGACAGACACATACCCTGTGCATTTCGTGTAGGATGTCCACCGCGTGGTACGTTACATCCTACATCGAAAACTTCGATTATGCACTCGCCGTTCTGATTTCACGGGTCTTGTTTTTATGTGGCGAGCATCATTCTTTGAGATTACGGACGGTTGCGCTCATGGCTTGAGGTTCCGGGTGTGTGGAGGCACACGCGAGAGCGGCGGGCTATCCGTCGTGTGGTGATCATGCCACACGTATTTTTGGCTTTGTTGTCATGCACGAGCTCCGGAGGTTGATACCAGCGGGTATCCTGGTCGGCGATCCTTACGTCGGCCGGCGTCGTCGTCTGCGATAACCTGGCGGCGAGAAAGTCGATTAGACCACGTCCGACGCAGCGCACCACGACAAGGTCGGATGCTCAACGGACCACATCTGCGAGGCTGAGGAGGTGGAGGTCCGCTGAGCACGGCCGTACCGGCGGCGTCGCGCTCGTCGGTCCTCCACGCCGCCTTCCACACTCGGTACACACAAAGCGCGTGCGGCGTGCCATACTTCCCTACGGGCGCCCGCGCGCTATGGCGCTAGCGAAAGTGCGTCGCGTCTCCGTTTGTCGGCACGCGCCGTGTTTTTAATTAACTAACAATATTTTCGCATGCGGGTCCAATTCCCTATGATGGAGGTCCTCCCGAGCCGCGGAAGCCCCGACTTCTTGGTGGGCGGCGACCCGACACCTCGGCCCACACCGTGAAGTTCTCTCAGTCACGGCTCGGCGATGCGCCCGATACCCACCACGGCGGCGGTTCTGTCAACCCTTCGCCTCTCGGTCTCGTCAAACCGGGGCTTGGACCGTCTTTCCTATCGGTGAGGCCTCGACACCCAGCGTGAGGAGGGGCCCAGCGAGCCGTGAGGGGAGGACACGGAGGTGGAGTGGGTGGTGCCGATACGGAAGGGGATGCTGGGGGTGCGGTTGGCGGGGGCTAGTAGGGGGTGTCTGCTTACACTGGCTGTACATTTGTTCGTTATGTCATACTTAAATTTTGCACTTCATATGTGATGCCTGTAATACTTTTGCGTTCTTATGTGTACTCGTTCATACATCACATGTTTGTCCAATGCATATGGACTTCTATAGCTTAAAGCACGTGACAAATGGATGCAACGTGTCAACTCGATAAAAGGCAACCGCCATAACGCTTCCACCATTCAGTTACATGCTTTAGGAGATTCAACATAAGTGCGTCTGAGCGGAACTACTAAGGTACAAGCTTCTCGCCCATGCCTAATGGTAGAAGGTGCCTCCGCTACCCACATAGAGTGTTCTCGGTTGGGCGCCTCGGACATGGTGGTGCGTCGTTGTAGTGGCACGCACATATGCAACTAGGGTTGGCGCAGTAGCATGTGGTATCATAGGAACTTCCTATGTTCACGACCTCCTCGTTGCCCCTCTCACGCTGCATCTGTTGGCGAGAGGTCATCATTTGCTCCTTGAGATCGTCAATTTGCGCCTCCAAATCAAATATTGATTCCACAATGTATGCGTGCATGAAATATATCGTTCATTGGGACGATCGATCCAGCGGGTAAAGTTGCATTTGCCATGCGGCAGAGGCGGTTAGTATGGAGGGCGTATTAGCGATAACATGAACAAAACTATTTACCCGAGTATGGGCGCCGGAATAAATGTCGTCCTCCATCGAAAGGCGATCCATGACACCTGCGATAGCGTTATCCGATGTCGCATTTCGGCCATACGGTTGGCGGCATGTTCGGCATCAACCGGTGAATTAGGGCCAAAGTCCTCCCTCCTTTCGGGAGAAGATGCGCTTTGGCGACCGGTTGGGCTGGTCACGAGTGTGCGCCATCGTATGTTCTTGTATGGCGGAGAAAGTTGTTATTCCTCTGATTTCAAGGATCAGTGGTCCTACTTTGGAGCATGGGACATGTATTTTATAGCCGTGGGGAGGCTAACAAAGCGGGTAATGTATTAGCTTGCTGCGCGATGCGAGACCCACGGGCGGCTTTGCTCGATGACAAGCGCGGCGGCTTTGCGCACTAACAAGACCGGACAAGGCGGCTGCGTAAGACCACGCGGGCGACTGCGTAGTGATAAGACTAAAGGAGGCGACCTTGCGCGATGACAAGACCACACGGGACAGCTGCGCCCGACAAGACCAGGCGAGGAAGCTTTGCGTAATACCACGGGCGGCTGCGTAGTGATAAGACTAAAGGAGGCGGCCTTGCGTAGTGACAAGATCACGCGGGACAGCTTTGCGCGCGACAAGGCGGACGAGGCGGCTGCGTAAGACCACGAGGCCAACTGCGTAGTGATAAGACTAAAGGAGGCAGCCTTGCGCGGTGACAAGACCACCGGGACAGCTTTGCGCGGCAAGACCACGAGGCGGCTGCGTCTTGACAAGACCACGGGCCGGCTGCGCGATGATAAGACTAAAGGAGACAACTTTGCAGTTTAGGGTTTAGGTTTAGGGTTAGGCTTTTAGATCCACTTGCGAACCATGGGCATGACAATACTATGCCTCCTCGACTTTTAGATGGATATAACAACACTCTACCTCCTCGACTTTTGAGAACTAAAAGACATGACTCTACATGAAATTAACCACACCATGCCAACCATGGGGCTTATAAAGAGGTTGAACCAAACCCAACACTACACAATGAATACCCGACTATGGACTCTTGGCAAACTTCTGCGAAGATGTTGCGAGAGCGCAAGTAACTTCTGCGAGAAGAGAAACATCTACAATACCCGGATCGAACAATGAAAGATGCTCAAGTACCACCACGTTTTCCAATCCCGCGATGTGTGTGTGGCAAGCGAGCGAGATCATTCAATCCACACACCCGGACACGCGCGCTGGGTGTACTACGTCTTGGCACCACCTTGTAAGTGTTTCTTTCGCGTGCCTCGATTTTCCTCTCCCAATGTTGAGTTCCTTAAATTTTTAACTTCATCCCCCGTAATGGCGGCCGAGATGCGCGCCACTTCTTCGATGGATCGGCGGCGGGAGATGTCGGCGGGCATTCATCAACGAAGTACATCTTTGAACTACTCGGTGCGGGCGAGAACCGTCGCGGTGGAAACCTTACGTGCGGACCCTCCCGAGGATGTGAGTTACGAAGAATTTACATCCTTATTACATTTTCAGCATGCGGTGTACCCACATCATACAATCGCGGGACATGGGCGACTTGGCGTACTAGTCGGCGTGGGCGATCCGCGACAAAGGGCAAGGGAAATGCTCATGCGGTGAGCCACATCGCCATAGCTTATCCGTCGCCAGTGTAATCCGTCCGGCGATGTGAGTTATGAAGAATTTACATCCTTATTACGATTTTCACTATACGGTGCACTTACATCATAGAATCACGGGACATGGGCGACCCGACAAACCGGCCCGAGCATGGAAAGTCGCGACAAAGCAAGGAAAGGCTCATGCGGTGAGCACAACGCCACGGCATATGCGATCGCCGAGCGTAATCCGTATCGGCGGCGTGAGTTATGAAGAATTTACATGCTTCTTACGATTTTCACTATCGGTGCACTTACATCATAGAATCGTAGGACATGGGCGACCCGACATACCCGCCCGACATGGAAAGTCCACGACAAGGGCAAGGGAAAGGCTCATGCGGTTGATCCGGCGCCACGGCGTATCGATCGCCAAAGCGTAATCCGTATCGATGGCGTGAGTTATGAGAATTTACATCCTTCTTACAATTTTCACTATCGGTGCACTTACAACATGGAATCGCGGGACATAGGCGACCCGACATACCAACCCAATGTGGGCAGTCCGTGACAAGGGAAGGGAGGGTGAGCTAGCATGTAAGGGAAAATGGCACCGATCCACGCGATGGATCGGTCATTCGTAGTAGTCCCCGTCCTACCCCCATGTTTTTCACTATCCTTAAAGTCATGTATACTTATATGGTCAGGATGCTTGTGTCACGGTGTACCGTAGTAGTAGCGAGGATGACTAAAGCAATTAGCGAACCATCATGACATGTGTACATGCGAGACTCTAATGTAGTTCTTGTTCCATGGGGCTTGTAAGTCGCCTCTTCTAGTGAATCCTAGAAAAAACTTTCGCACGCACGACATCGAATCCTCCTTAGCTTCACTACAAATACGAAATTTTGTTGAAGTCTTCTTAGTCCTTACTATTATGAACTTACGATCGAGAAATCAATCGTGCTTCAAAATTTTCTATTTCTCATCACTCTTTGTAATGTTCTAACATGTCAATTTTTATGCTATAGGAGCTTATTTTCTCGTTTATTGATTAAATGCGAGCGCGACACTCATATGAAGTAGCGATAACAAATTTGAATAGGTAAAATTATAAAAATTTACACAATCAAGTACGGTGTCGTGAGGCTACACAAAAAATTCATAATTTTTGAACTCTTATGCTATATTTTAAAATTCCTTCCAATTTGGACTCTAACTAATTATCTAATTAACCTAACCTAACCTAATTACTAACCCTAACCATGTGGGCACTATTCTTTGAGGCGGTGTGCAGCGCTCCACGGCAATAGTCTTTGGGCACTATTATGTGCGGCGGTGGCAGCTCAGCGGCAATAGTGTCGAGGGTGAGTGGCGCTTGGGGTCGAGGCGGAGTGTGGGGCTACGGTGTGTGCGGTGGCAATGCGCCGGGGTGAGTGTCGGGACGGCGTGTATGCGCGCGGTGAAGCGCGCCGGCTTGCCATTTTGCAAATCTGGCGTGGCGGGTGGTCGAAGTGCAAATCGGTTTGCAAAGCGGCGTGTCGACAGAAATTCGAATATCACTTACCTTTCTACTAGTAATTAATTACTGTCTCAATAAACATTAAACAAGAATTGAGAATAAAAAAATAGTCAGCCCCCATAAGCCCATCGGTAGATATTTAGTAAATCTAATAATTGGTATTTGGATCCTATCGCCCAACCATTAGGCGTGGGCGAGTCGCCCAACCATTAGGCGACAGTAGTATTTTCCTGTAAAAAAAAAGATCACAAGAATAAATTTGTAATTTATAATAAAAAAATAGATTATTTTTTAAAAAAAATCCACCATAGGTTGGGTAATTTTTAGTTGGACATTATTGGTATACTAACCTGGGTATCGTTTATGCTTAGACATGCTTTAGTTATACGTGTGGTATATCAGGCGATTATCTCTTGTGGGTCAAGTGTAAAACCTCTGCAGAGTGTAAAACTATTCGAATAGTCGTGTTCCCAGTTATGGACAATGCCTAGTGATTTGTCATGAGGGGTAGATTTGTTAAAAAAGGGAGTGAACATGAGCGACCAGGAGTGGTCGTGGGTGGATTAGGAGTGGTCGTGGGTGACCACGAGTGGTTCAGGGAGTGAGCAGGGTGCTCACGTGCTGTTTTTAAAGAAGTCGTTTACTTATGTAGTACTCTTTTCAACTCCTGCCTTGCAATCTACTTATTGTATTTATTGTCAATACTGCCTTCTACAAATTAACCATAATGCTATCCCTGTCAAGCCTTGCATGAATATTACTTGCATTCTTGTTCTCTGCGACTTGTTGAGTACATTCAAAGTACTCACTGCTTTGAGCCTCTATTTGATCAGCAGAGGAGGGTGAACCAAAGAACCCAAAGTTCTATGAAGAGGAGTTCTACGAAGACCGTGCGAACTAAGGACATTCTCCACTCGATTGCCTATGGGCATGTCGGATGGCCACTACAACTTGTTTTGGTCCTGCTGCAAGTTTCTCTTATGTAAAGCCCTGCATGGCAACCTTGTAACAACCTTGATTGTAAGGTCTTTTTCTATTAATATTACTTTATGCAGTTCTTCTTTGCTTGATTGTATGGAAATGATTACATCAATGTCGTGAGTGTGCAAGCTAGCTATTGATCTAGGACTAGTTCGAAATGCACAGAGGGTCCTGGGGATTGTTTACTTGGGGTCCCGACACTGTATTTAGATTCTGTGGATGGTATCCACTCTTAAGGACTATGGGTTAGCTTTTGATAGTGTTCCTCTTTTTGTGATAACATACGCCATTAACATTGCTAAGAACCTGTACAACATTCTAGGATCAAGCACATTGACATTAGCTATCACTTCCTTAGAGACTATGTAGAGAAGGGTGATATTGTGCTAGAATTTATGGAGTCCGAGACTCAGTTAGTGATATCCTTACCAAGCCTTTAGACCCAACTAGGTTTGCCATCTTGAGGAGTGAGTTAGGGGTAATCTACCCTATGGGTTGGTTTGAGGGTAGTTGGTTCTTTTATGAGCTTTTTGTTCATCGATATTTCCTTGATCTTCTTTTGATCTTTTGGATCAACTTGCATCTCATTGTATCATATTGTATTCATATGAAATATAAAAAAGATGCATTATAATATAAAACTTTACTGCTTGTCGTTTAAAGTGATGAAACTTTGCTTATTACCCTTTTGAGCTTTAGTATTTCAATTTTTGCTCAATTCTATATTTAGTTCTTTGACTTGCTAGAATTATCATGCTTTCACATATGTAGCTAAGTCTTTGCTAAATGAGCTAGAGTTTTAAGACAACTTGAACTAAAAATTGCAATTTATGGATCTTTTAGCTAGTTGCACAATTAGTGATCTTTTTGTGACATTAGCCCTGTCAAAATTGTCTTGTTAGCTCTTGAATCTAGAAATTGAACTTCTCTTGAGCTTCTTGTTTCTTTGTGAATCTAAAACTTTTCTTGTGCAAAATGAAAAATCAAATTTCAAGTTTCTCATGTGGTGAAATTGTGCCAAACTATTCTCACGAAACTGCAGATCAAAGATATGAACTTGGAGATAGATTAATGATCCAGACGATCTCATGGGGACTGCTTGTCAAAATTGACATGAACCTCAAGATTTGTCGCCCTAGTTGAAGCTTAGGAAGAGTTTGTGGATGGCTCCTAGTCTAGGATCGTCTTCACTACGATAGATCTTTAATCAACATTAATACTCATTGCAAATGAAAACTATTGTAAAAATTGGGTGATTGAGGTATTTTTGAGCAAAATGATTCAAATTGAGGACAACTTCTTGATCTCACATTGATATTCTGACATGGCCATTATCTCTTTAGGATCCCAGTTGATGAACTTTCTAATTTTGAAGCATTGCTTAAATTGTTACAATTCATTGCTTTATATTGAGCCTTCTAGCTTAGCTTTGATATATATGTCTTAACATGATCCTGCTAACACATTCATGCTTGATATGTTTTGAGTAATAGTAGAAATGCTAGCTTGTTCTTTTAGGTAATCTCTAAAGCTTCTTATACTAAAATTTGAAAAATACAAAAATGAAGCCACTCCATTGCATTTCATGCATGCTCTTTCTTTTGCTTCATCCTTATTTATGTATTTGTGATTTGTCATCTCTGGATGAGAGGAAGACGTGATTCCTTGATGACTCCATTGTCAAAGAGGGAGAAGATATAACAAAAATGATGATAAAAGGGGGAGCTTTGTGGAGAAAAATGAAGAAAATGATTATTTTTTTTTGAAAAATCATGATCATAGTGAGAGGGAGTATCTAATTTGCATTCTTATGATCTTATTGTCTTTTCTGAACTTGAATTGCAATTCTTGGAACCTCACAATGATCAAAGGTCAAATTGAACAATTGTTCTTTCATATGGACCTTAAGTGAGATTTTTTACTCTTATCTGGAAATTGAAGTTTTCTTGCTTTCTTTTGCCTTATCTCACTTGTCTTTGCTTATCTGAAGCCAACTTAGTCATTTCCATTGCATCCTCTTGCTTTTGGACCAAGTTGTGCCTTTCTTGTGAAGCGAGATGTAGTTTTCAAAACAACCTCAATCGCATTTTGAGAAGATTGCCAATGTGTTCATCAAGAGGGAGATTGTGGATATAATGAGGATATGCTCATGATCTTAGGATGATGATACAATTGGCAATGGTGTTGAGAGTTTGTCGAATCACTCGTTTTCTACAGAGTTCATGAATATCGGTTTGACCACAACTAAGTCTTGAGTGGTCTAAAGCTTGATCTTGTAGCTCAGTGCAGGAGTGCTCGAATGTTCCTAATCTTTGTAGCTACAGTGCCGAGTGGTGAAGGCTCGAGTGCGGTAGCTACGAATCTGAGTGGTCGGAAGCTATAAGTCTTGTTCATCAAATCTTTGTAGCTACGAGTGTCAGTGGTCGGCGACTTCAAATCTTGTAGTTACAAGTACTATTTATCAGTCTTGTTCATTCCAAATCTGCGACTCTCGAGCACTATTTATCAAATCTTGTTCATCACGGAGCGGTGCTCGTGAGCCTTGGTCGTGAGCGATGGTCATAAACATTGGTCGTAGACAGTGGTTGTGGACATTGGTCGTAAATACATATGTGATGCATGTGTCTCTGATGTGTGTTTTGACTAACGTGAGTCAAGTTGCAAAGAACTTGTTCCTAGAATCGATTTCTTTATCTATTTTTGTACAGGTGGCTTGGTGGTCAACTATGGTCAGCGATGAGGATTAAGACTTGGTTAGGAGAACTAAGGTCGAGCGATCATGGATGCCAAGAGAGATGGTTGGACTCAAGCATGGCGCGCAAAGGACAATGATGACCGAGTAGGACAATTTGGTGTGATGGGTTGCATCAAACGGCATGGCAATTCGGTGCGATAGGTCACATCAAGCGTAAGGCGATTCTATCTGACGGGTCACAACAAGCGTGCGGCGGTTGATCTGACGAGTTGCATCAAGCGGCGCAAAGGTCGATACAAGTGAACCTGTTGTGTGTGGGCTTAACGGGTGCCCGTTTAGATGTCTTCCTCTAGAAGCTAGCCTCCACTATAAATAGGGGAGGGTGCTGGCTGTGCACCCTCCAACCCTAGCACGAGAAACCCTAGTTTGGTTCTAGGGAGAACAGAGGAAAGTGGAGAGGTAAGGTTCTAGAGAGTTGGATTGTCTGTGTGCTCAAGTGTTGAGCTTTTGTCCTCTAGGATAGAGTGGCTCTAAACTAACTCTGAAATCAATCCAAGCAAGTTTCTTCAAGATGAGTCTCTTCTTGTTCTGGCTCTCTCTTTTGTGATTTTGGGGCTTTCTGTCATCCTTTGATTTCTGGTCTAGATCTTGCTTGTTGTGACATGTGGAAATGCATCTAAGATCATCTTGATCATCTCTTACCCACGAGCAAGTTTTTGGATCATATTTTGGTTTTGACTCGGTTTTGAAGCAATCTTCACTCAAACCAAAAAAGGTCAGAACTTTGGCAATGATCTTCACGATCCTTGACTGGAATAGGTTACTGACATCCTAGAGAAGGTGTGTTTCAAGCTTCGTGTAGTTTGGAGCTGTAGATCAAATCTTAGACCAATTTATGATCTTGCGTTCTGGCTGATTTTACTGTTCATCCAAAAGGTCTGACCGCCCAACCCTTTTTGTCTTGAGTGTTTGGTGTTTTTAGTCTGTTTTCTTTAGGAAGTTGATTGGATTCAATACAACTTTTCCGTCATGCTTGTATATTGATCTTCATAGCTCTCATGGCTATTGAAGTGAAAATCGTGTTGAATCTAATCAAGGTGAAAAAGAGACAGTGCTCCTATTCACCCCCCCTCTAGTCGCCGTTTCGGTCCAACAATCTCTTAAACCCTAGCCCAACCCTTATATAGTGGAGGCTAGATGTAGAGAGAAAACCCTAACGGCCACCCGTTAAGCTTACACACAAATGGGTCTACAAATCACGCATGCTTCTCAAAGCGGATGACGAACTAGGTCTCCCGAATCCATCTCTTCATGATCTCCTTCTTCTCTTGATGTAAATCATCTCTCCTTTGCATTGTCATGCTCCACGGTTTCTCTAAATTCACCATCCAGGTATTTTGGCGAAGATACTAAAATACCCATTCTCGATCCTTCTCCATGGCGAGTCAATTATCGTGAAGCAATCCCATGCTTCGCCACACGTAGGTTCATCAATAGCTCTCTTCATGCCGGCAAGTCTCTCCAATCCGGCTCTCACCGGAATCACCATGGCACTTGTATCAGCCTCCAAGCCACTTGATGCAATCCGTTGCACCAAATTTCTCGTTTGGCCGTTCTTGTCCATCTTGCACCATGCTTGACTTCAACCACTTCACTCGGCATCTTTAATCATTCTCGAGCTCAGCTCTCCTAGCCTACTACCGATCATCCTCGCCATTGACTGTAGTTGACTTCAACAGTCCCTGCACAACAATAGACCAAGAAATCGATTCCGGATATAAGTTCCTCGTAACGTGACCCATGTTAGCCAAAACATGCATCCTGCAATATCTATGCACTAAACCCCATGACTTTGGCTGATTCAAAAAAGTTCAGTACTCACTGTGCCCGAACTCACCCTGGCCGGCCTGACCGCCAACCAACAGCCGATCAGACCGTTTCCCAAATCATGAAGATACCATCTCTGGACTTTTCGGCAAAACTCTATCTAGTTTCGCATGCAACCTCTATTTTCAATGGCACGTGGTACAAACACACCCTCAAACACTCTCACACAAAATGTTTGGTGCACAATCCTCAAAAGCTCACATGGCAGGCCACGATCAGTCTGGCCACCAACCCCGGCCGGTCAAACCGCCAATACTCTTACCGGAAATCCGACAATTTGCTAAACCAAGTTTGAACCCCCAAACATCTAAACACCGATGCCAATTGTTCAACACTAAGGTTAGGACTATACCACTGGTCTCCACACAAACAAACAAACAACAATCTATTTTTAAAGTATTTGTTTTTAGGCAGACAAGCCCAATTGTTTACTGTCAAGGTAGTTGTCTATTGACTCCCATTATGTGAGGACCCAGTTTATTTGGCTTGCAATGTAACCAACACTTTGATCCTAGCATCACAAATCAAATAAACTGAGCCTCGAGATATGTATACTTCCCAGAGAGCAGTATACACACCTCACCATAAAATTATGCATCAACTCCATTCCAAACATAGAGTCCAAACATTACACTACTAAGCGAAAATAACAACGATGAGAATATTACGGACCGGGGCGACCGGCCAAAGATACACAAATAACGAAAGAGCGGCGGAAGCAAAAAGTGCCATAAGATGGCTATAAACAAAGCCAATCGGCGTGCCTTCAACCCACAAGGCATCGACCGGACCGCCAAGCCTGAGTCGTGCGTACAAGCAATGAGAACTCACGAAGTGAGGCCCTTGGGCTCACCTTCTTCCTCTGCAACAACAACAATAAGCAAAGCCAATGAGTACAAAGATTATCTTTGTACTGCAAAAATGACGTGTGAACTAGCGAGACACTGTTTATATGCTACATGCGAGCTTATACGGTGGAGGTAATATGTTTCATTTGCACAAAGCCAAATTTATTTGCAATAAATGTCTGATTTGAAGCGGGTTTGCAATTCATTTTTAATGTTGAAATCTGATAAAGGTAATAATAACAAAGAGAAAGATAAACAACCTAGAAGTGACTATCCCAATAGTCACCACAACAATATACGAATCCCAGTTCGTACCACCCAACAAGTTTTAATTTAAATGTTGTAGTCTAGTTCTTACGGGCGTATCAGGCGTGTCCATAACCTAGGGCGAGGCTATTCGAATAGTTTTAACCTGGGGTGTACCAATGTACCCACACTTGGACCGCCTTTAAGTCAAAGCACACTTCGAAGGTATGCAGCCTGACTAAGTCCTCGAGACTTTTTCCAATATTGTGTATTAACTACGAGCGCTCGTATGGATAGAAATCCATACGCTTACATAGTAAAGCCGAAAAGACAACTACCTTTGCGGGTAAAGCTTTTCGGACAACTACCATGCTCCCAACACCATCCCTCCTGCGACCTCCTGCGACCGGGTCAATACGCCAAAGTACTAGGTCAAGAGGTCCCATATACTCTAGTGTGGTTAGCACGCAAAATGCTCGATCGGTGGCGCAAGTAACTCGGTCCTTAAGCGGCTGGGCACCATTCGATCACACCAACAGATCACACCAATCATACCATTGTGCCCAAGTCTAAATCATTGTTTTTGTTTTGGTTTTAGTTTTGTAATTAACATATCCCAAAGCTGAAACATAAAACGATAATAATTTCATGTGATCAAGACCATCGACTAAGTCGATGATCGCCCAAATCTCTGGAAGCTAAGCATGGCTCTGTGTTGAACTCGTAATCTACTAAGTGATAAGAGTTCATCCAACGAACTCTAATCACAGCAAGTAACCTAGGCTCGGTAGTAGAGATCAATATTCCACCTACAGGATATGCGACTACAGTTTAACTAATCCATTTTAACACAAATTAAGCAATGCATACATACAATTTGAAACAAAATATTAGACTTTAAAATCTGGGATAAACATGATCAAAATGCTTGCCCGGCTGCTGCCTTGCTCGAGAAATATCAACTTTGTTTGAGAGGATCACTCTCGATAATACGGACGTCGCAATCTATCGATCGAGCAAAAGCAACAAATAAGAACCAATAACACAAACAAAACTCAAAATTTCAAAAACAACCACAAATCTATAACAGAAGCTAGATCATTACAATAGGAACAACAAATTAGCTACTATGGAGAAGAATTAAATTACACATGTTTTCATGTGATTGATCTACAAAACTTACTTACCAAGCTAACCACAAAATTAATCCTCTTATATGCTTTAATATTTAACAGACTTTGATGGTGATTGTGTGCACATCTATTAATTAAGTATCAAATTAACACATCTAAACAACTAGTTACTCTAAACAACCATCATTAGTGATAAGATCACTTAAACCTACAAGAAACTATTGAAACACTAACTAGTTAATTAGCCAACTATTAGATGCTAACAGTTTTCTAATTAAGGTTGGACTTTAATAAAATTCAGATACTAACACACCTAAGTATCACACCAACCTATAGCAAGGTTAACAATATCAGCATGCTACTCCTACAAGGCCTTACTAAATTTGTAAAAGCAAGAATCACAAGTACAAAGACAAACAACTAGTTCCATTAACAGCTTCTTAGACCATACAAGCCAACAAGTGATTAGAAACCTATAAACTAATTAATTTCTTACTAAACACTACTTCTTAAGGAGTCATCAAGCATTAACAAGTATCAAAAGCATAAGCATGACACCAAAATCAATTTACTGACAACGGGAAGGCAGCGACAACAGAGAAACAATTACAGAGGACCGAGACTAACTTTCCTCCAACCTAAATTTTCCCAACTAAACTAAAGCATGAGAGTGACTAATGATCATTCCTAATATTGATTAGCGACTAACTACAAGGCTTAAGGGAGGTGGGGCCTTTATCATAGACGGGAAGAACGAGGAAAAAGCGAGGAGGCTCGGGCGAGAGGAGCCAAGCAGCGCGGCGGTGGAGGCGCGGCGAGTGGGGACCAAGGCCAAAATGGGTTGCACTGAGTCTCACGAGGCTAGAGGTGGTCACGGGGTAGCGGAGATGCAGTGGCGCGCGGCGGCGAAGCACGGCGGCCGTGAGTGGGGTGAAAAAGGGCGGCGTCCGGAGTGCGATTGGGGAAGAAATAGCGCGAGCATGAAACAGCGAGGTCACGAGAACTCAGGGATGGCGCGGAGTCTGGCGGTGCGGAGATAGCCCGGCGACGAGCTGCGCGCGGGGTGGTCAATGGCGGCGAGGACGAGGTGAGCGAGGAGCATGTAGTGATCGGGAAGAAAGATGGAGTCGAGCGTGCTCAGAGAGAGAATCAGTGGAACTCGCCCGGAGAAAACGGCGGCGGGAGGCGGAATCAGCGGAGTTGGAGAAGAAGGAGTGCGCGCAGCTCACGAGCGATGAAACCGGAATTTCTTGAGGGTTCACTTCACGGGGATGCGGAACACGCCGTGTGCGATCGGCCGAGCCGGAGATCGCCGGGCGGCCGGCGCTTCGGGGCGGCGGCGGCACTCACGGCCACGGGCTCGGTGGCGGAAATGGGCGGAGGAGGAGAAAGCGGGGTAGGTGGAGCCCTCGGCGGCTTAAGAAGAGGAGGCGGAGGCGGCGAGGTGGAGGTGGTAGCTCGGCGAGTTCACTGGCGAGGCGGCGTGGCGGCATGCATGCGGCGGGCGGTGGCGGCGCGCGAGAGAAGCGGCGAGCGGCGGCGGCGCGGCGCGCGCGCGCGCGCGTGGAGAAAAGAACTGCAGGTGGGACGCGTTGTCGGCGAGAGAAGGGGTGACTCGAGTCCAAGTGCAGTGCGGCGTGGCGAGTTGGTTTAACTTTCGATCAATAACGCGCGACCATTGGATCTAGGATGGACGGTCGAGATCTCGCGATGCAATCGGACTGGTCAAACGCATCAGCGCACGCGGGCCGCACGATTCACATCGAACGGTGGACAACGGTTGGGTTCGGGCGGTGCCGTTAGTTGGTGCGACCGAGCCAAGCGGCGCGGTCGGGCTCGAGCTCAAGTGGGGTTCGAGCGGAGAGCGATGTTTCAGGTTTGAAACTAGAAGGCTGAGCAGGTTTGAGGAATTTTTTAGAGATAGCTCCCGAGTTCCAAAAATTCTGAAATTTTTATGGGAGCTCACAAGGACAGAGGACAACCTTGTGTAATTTTTCTAGGAATTTTCATGCACTAGATTTCTCCCAAGAAAATTCACACGCTGCTGTCCAGAGATTTGACCAGATTTCTAAACTGGTTTGACTTGGCCATTTGAAAAAGCAAACAAAATCTAAAAATTGTGAGAATTTTCAGAGAGGTAGATAGGGTGATCAAAATGATAGGAAAAATATTCCTAGAGGATGATCACAAGTTTGAGGTTGATAATTTTGTTGATAACCACAATCATCCACAAGAATTAAAACTTAGAATTGGAAATTGTTTAGGGAAAATTTGGAAAACTTCCAAATGACTTCATGAGATAACAAAAGTTTTTATTTCTCCTCATAATTTACATTTGAAATACAAACCCTAACTTAGGGTTGTTACACATTAATTCTCTCTTTCCAATGCAGGTATATATAGTCACCATGTCCTGTACTGCAACTGAGATGCAGTTCAGGCTTTAGAGCACTGTAACAAGGTCCTAATTAGTTTACAGAGAAATTATTTATGAATAGATAAACTGATTTTTTTTTTTTAGAAATGGAAGTATAACTCCCAATCTCTGCACCAACTAATGATGCACACAGCCATAATAGGTATCCAAATTCGCCTCGAAGAGGACTTGAATCTAGGTAGTGGGAGTGTACATCCACACGTTCCCACCAACTGAGATAAACTGATGTACTATAATTAACAAGTTAGTACAAATAACAAGTTGCAGAATACACAACGTGCAGAAAGTTTGCTGAAGTCAGCTGGCACTTTGCACAAATAACAAGTGGCAGAAGTGCAGTCTTGCAAGGTATGATATACGACAACAGAGTACCTTTAAGGCAGTAGAGAAATGCTAAACCTGAGCAAATTCAGGTAACAAATTTGGTGTATCAATTTGATGGGCAACGTGAGAAAACAAAGTCAATCAGCAATCTCAGATCTTATGTATGGCCGCAAGAGACTAAAAAAATGGACAACTGGTGCAAACCTGACTGTATGATATCTCTTAATTTTTAGATTGACTAAATCATCTCATCTGATTTAACAAATTGGCGGATTAAAGAACCGTTGGAACCAGCGACACTCTTTGTGCGAGAGAGAACAATCACAGTAAACACATAAGAATCACGAGAATTTGTTTATGAAGTTTGGCAAAGCCTCGTCCTCGAGGCAGAATGCGGTGACTCAGTCCATATGAGAAGTTTTTTCTTTCTTTTTTATTAGGGTTACAAGAGGTCGACGGTATATATTTATATCCGATTACATATTCGAGTTGGACTCATTGTCCGTACCGAGAACTTAGCCCCACACCCCAGCCCACAATATTTCATAATCCTATACAACTGCATCTCCCCTATGGGGCTGTGTCTGGAAAGCGTACGTACACTTTCCGGATACAACCACTTCCTTGCTTCTTGTTATATATAAGCCATACACAACAAGAACAAATAATTTTTGTCAAATGATGCAACAGTGCAGGAGCGTATAATCGAATCTCCTACCGATAAGTCTGTATTTTATATAAAAAGGTGGGATTTGTATGTACTTCTTGGCATGTATGATTGGATTAATAAGCACCAGCAAAAATGGTTAGGAGTAAGAGATTTGTCTTGTGTGTCATTATACGCTTGACTGAAATTAAGATGTCCCAAAAGTCAGCAACATTCTACTAGAATGCTTTCTTGATTAGAACGCTCAAAGCATCAACAAGAAGAGACATATTCGGGTATTAATATAACCAGATGGAACAGGTCACTGAAAAGGTACTAATTTGAATAATTTTGCCTGCAAATATTTCTGTCAAAGTCAAACTTAGTGTGTGATCAGTTCAGAATTATTGTGTCAAATCCAATCTTAAGCAGTTGATTAGGCATCTGATCACTAATTAAACAAGCAGGAAAAAGAAACTGAATAGAAGCATTTTACAAGATTAGCATCACATAAACAAATCCATGATAGCATCAACAATACATTCCCGGTGGCATGGCTATTATCAACAGGAAATAATATTGCTGATTAAAGTAATAGTTCCAGCCTAAGATTGGTCAAGGAATCAAATGGACTCCACTATTTTACTCCAGGAAAGGAATCAAAGAAAATCTCTTTTTTTCTTATCAGAATCTGCAGTTTGTCAGAAGGCCAGCTAAACAAGAAGAAAGCTCAGATGCATATATACATAAATTAAATGTAAATCATTTCCCTCTGTGTATACAAGAGAAGGTCAAACTAACCAGTTGACCAAGCTTTTCTTGAAGATTCAAGAAAACTCAATTTCTTTTACCTTTTCGTCTGTGAATAATTCGTTGTCATTTTTGTAACAGCTATAGTTTTGGACTAACAAAGTTCGTGTACAGAATTCAGAGCAAAGTCTGTGTTGAATAATCCTGTGCGTTATGACACTTATGACACCTGTAGCAGTTTCGGTTTCTTTAATCTGCATGGCTGAGTAGCAGTCGGCACTAACGTTAGTTTTTGACGCTAGTTAAACGCTGAGTAATGCGCATTGAAGGCTAGCTATTGACGCATGAAAGCCTGGTCATGGGATCGTGGCTGCAGTGCTCTGTCTTCACTCTTCAGTTACTTTTTGCATTGTAACGTAGGTAGTTATGTAGGCTCCATTGCATGCATTGATCAGAATAAAAGGTGAAATGAAAACAGGAAAACGCTGTGACGTTGACAGCACCAAAAACCAAATTGTCTGTCGAGTTTGCTTAGTCTGCGTTCCAACCCGAGTGTGTGTTTGTCAGAGGCTCGCATGAGTAGACACTCCATGAGCGGGCTGATGGTGGTATCGAGCCGTGCTTTCTGTGCGTGAAGATATCGCGTAATAGTTCATGTTCTTCTACCAAGTCGCCTCGGTGCAAGGCAGCGATAGCACTACTCGCGTGAGCAATCTCGCGGCTGCGGCGGTCGCGAGATTGGATCCGGCGACAGCGGCAGCCAAGAGATCATGGTACAGCGGATGGTAAGGGAGGCGAGTGGATAGGTGGTCTACCCCATCTTGTGTGAGCGAACTACAAGTGGATAGGTAGTCTACCCCATCTTGTATGACGAACTACACCAAGCTGGGCCATCGTGATGAGGTGAACCTGCGAGCACAAGGCCTATGGGAGGCGTCGAACACAGCGCGCCGACTACGCGATAATGGTGGCGTTGTCCGCCACCCTCCGTGCGGTGTCGCGGACATGTTGTCCACGCTGGCGATGAAGGACAACGCCAAGTAGGCGTGGGGCGTCGTGAAGATGATGCGGATGGGAATCAGCGCGTTCGCGGCGAATGCACGCGAAGCCGTGGGAGTTCGAGGATATCGAATTCAAGGATGGTGAGTCGATGGGCGACTTCTCCACGAGGATCACGGGACTCGTCAGCAATATCTAGATCCTAGGCGACACGTTGGAAGATGAAAAGATAGTTAAGAAATTTCTTCGTGTTGTGCCACCCGGTATACGGTGGCAATCTCGATCAAGACACTACTTGACTTGAACACATTGTCGATCGAAGAGCTCACGGCGGCCGATCGATGAAGCGGCGCTTCGCGCGCAACTATTCGGGCGGCTCGGTGGGTGTCTGCTCCTCATTGAAGAGGAGTGGCTCACACGCGCCAAGAAGAGGAGCAAGGTGGCGGCTCCGCGGTGATGACAAGGGGCGGAGGTGGTGACAACCATTACGCGGCAAGCGGCGTGCGTAAGCGCGGCAAAGGTGGACATGATGGCAGGGCGATGGCTCATCCGGTCTGTGTTGTGACATGTCGTAGGTTCAATGCTACAAGCTGCGACAAGTATAGGCATTAATCAGGGCGCCAAAGCGAAGCATACGAGTAGACCAACTGACGCAAGCCGATGATGATGAACCTGTGCTTCTCATGGCACAGGTGTGCGCACTCACCAAGGCTTCAATGGGCGCGGGCACTAACGTGGTGCTCAACGAGGTGCACACGCAGGTGCATCTAAGGCGCGAGGAGGATGCCCGGCGATGCTTGATACGGACCGGTGCCATCAATCACATGTCCGGGTGCCAGGCAAGCTTTGTAGAGATGGACGAGGGCGTCACTGACTCCGTCAAGTTCGGCGACGGCTCGGTAGTGCCTATACGCGGGCGTGGTACCGTCCTGTTCACTTGCCAGAATAGGGAGCATCGTGCCCTAACGGGTGTGTACTACATCCCACAACTGCGCAACAACATAGTGAGCCTCGAGCAGCTCAACGAGAACGGCTACCAGACGCTCATCCGGGACGGTGTGCTCACAATCCATGACCAGCAACCGGCTCTATGTGCTCACCCTCAGCATTGCACAGTCGGTCTGCTTGTCCGCGCATCGCGGTGACGACGCGTGGCAATGGCATGCCAAGTACGGGCACCTGAACTTCCACGCGTTGCAAAAGTTGGCGCAACGCGGCATGGTGCGCGGGCTGCCGTAGATCGATCATGTCGATCAGATTTATGATAGCTGCCTCGTTGGTAAGCAGTAGTGCACCCCGTTCTCGGAGCAAGCAAAGTACCGAGTGGAGCATGTCCTCGATCTGGTGCACGACAATCTCTGCGGCCCCATCACACCAGCCACACTAGGCGGGAAGAAATATTTTCTGCTCCTTGTCGACAACCTCAGCCGCTACGTATGACTGGTCTTGCACACGATGAGGATGAGGCACCGATGGCGATCAAGCGTTTCTAGACTAGCATTGAGGTGGAAACTGGGTGCAAGCTGTGTGCCCTCCGCACTGACCATGGCAGCGAGTTCACATCGGTTGAGTTCAATGAGTATTGCGCTGATCACGGGGTCCAGCGACACCTCACGACACTGTACTCCCCGCAGCAGAATAGCATCGTCGAGCACCGGAACCAGATGGTGGTAGCCATGGCTCGCAGTATGATGAAGCCCAAGAGCATGTCGGGGATATTTTGGGGTGGCGGTGATGGCGGTGTATTCATATTAAGCGAGCCCGACCGCGGCGTCGATGGCATGACATCGTGCGGCGTGGCATGGTGCCGCGGCCTCTAGTGCACTTCCGCCGCACCGGTGTGTCACACTGCGTCAAGGTAGTGAAGCCACACCTAAAAACTTCGATGGCGAGAACACGCCGATGGTGTTCGCCGGCTCTGAGCCAGCGTCAAGGCGTATCGCGTCTACAACCCCATCGGCAAGCGCGTGCACATGACACGTGAAGTCGTCTTCGACGAGGCGACACAGTGGGACTGGGGTGCTACGGTTAACTCCAGTGAGACGTTCACTGTTGAGTATACTGTATATCCTGAAGCAAGTGTTGTGTGTGGTAACCCCACAGCGCATGGGGGTGATGAGCCGTTGAGACCAGCAGTGCCAAGTCGTGCGCCAACCCAAGTTCACTAATGACAGCATCCAGAGCAGCAGCGAGCACGTCTACGCCCGTGGCACAAAGTAGGGTGGAATTCATTTCACCGCCCACCAACGTTTCACCCACGACAGACGACGAGGGCCCTCGCTGCTACCGAACTATGGCTAACTGTACGATATGACCACGGTCCACGACCTCGAGGAATTGTACCGTACCACGCCATGCTCGAGAAGATGAGCTCCATCGAGAAAGCGACGCGGCAACTTGCCGACCTCCCAACGAGTCATCGTCCCATCGACTTGAAATGGGTCTTCAAGGTGAAGAAAAATTCCCAAGGCACTGTCATCAAGCACAAGGCCTGCCTCATAGAAAAGGGCTATGTGCAGTGCCAGGGCATCGACTACGAGGAGGTGTTCGCGCCAGTGGCCCGTCTTGAGTCCGTGCGCCTGCTGATCACGCTCGCCGCACACAAGGGATGGCCAGTACACCACATGGACATCAAATCAGTGTTCCTCAACGGCAAGCTTGATGAGGAGGTCTACATCACCCAACCTCCCGGCTTTGAGGTCAAGGGACATGAGCAGAAGGTGCTGAGGCTCCACAAGGCTCTCTACGGCTTGAAGCAAGCACCGAGGCGTGGGCGCCAAGCTTGATAGCTATTTGCTGTCGTTCAGGTTTCAGTGGAGCGCATCAAAACATGCGGTGTACATGCGCGGAAGTGGTGCATCACGGCTACTGGTGGGCATCTATGTCAACGACCTCATTATCATGGGCACCGACGCACAGGAGATCATCAAGTTCAAAAGGGAGATGAAAAACCCATTCAAAATGAGTGATGTCGGCTTGCTCAGCTTCTACCTCGGCATCGAAGTGCACCAGTCCGATGGCTGCATCACGTTGAACCAATCTACATACACGCTCAAAATTCTTGAGAAGAGCAGTATGGCATATTGCAATCCCTACCACGTTCCCATGGGGACGAGGCTCAAGCTGAGCAAGGCAAGCTCAGCCCCTCTCACGGATGCCATAGCCTACCGGAGCATCGTCGGGAGCTTGAGGTACCTAGTGCACACAAGACCCAACATCGCGTAGGGCTACGTAAGCCACTTCATGGAAGCGCCAATCACCGATCACTTGGCGGCAATCAAGCATATACTCGGTACATTCTTTGATGCGAGGAGTTATGGTTGTTGTTACGAAGAAGTTGAAGGAGCTACGGTTTGTTAGCTTCTGGCGATAGCGACATGGCGGCGACATCGACAACCACAAGAGCATGCGGGCGTCTTCTTCTTCCTTGGCTGCAGCCCCATCAGCGGCAATCTCGAGCGAGAAAGTTGTGACGTGTCCTCTTGCGGTGAGTACATCGCGGCGATGACGTTGACTGCCAAGGTATTTGGCTCACTCGTTTACTAGCGACTTGAAGAATGAAGAGGTGGGAGTGTCATGCTCAAAGTCAATAACAAGTCGCGATCTCCCTCAACAAAAATCCGGTGTTCCACGACGAGCAAGCACATAGACACCGATATCATTTTATTGGGAATGTGTTGAAGGCGACAAAGTTGAGGTGGAGTACATCAAGACCAAGAGCAGCTAGCTGACATTACGCGAAGCGTTGAGCGCGTCAAGTTCGAGAGCTGCTCACAAGGATTGGCATAGTCGAGATCAAGAAGACACATCAAGGATTAGGGGGTGTTTGTTAAATAATCCTATGTGTTATGACACTTATGACACGTAAGCAGTTTTGGTTTCTTTAATCTGCATGGCTGAGTAGCAGTCGGCACTAACGCTAGGTTTTTTATGCTAGTTAAATGCTGAGTAATGTGCATTAAAGGCTAGTTATTGACGCATGAAAGCCTGGTCATGGGATCGTGGCTGTAGTGCTCTGTCTACACTCTTCAGTTACTTATTTTTTGCATTATAACGTAAGTAGCTATGCGGGCTCCATTGCATGTATTGATCAGAATAAAAGGTGAAATGAAAACAGGAAAACGCTGTGATGTTGACAGCACCAAAAACCAAATTGTCTGTCATGTTTCCTTAGTCGTTCTTTGCGTTCCAACTCGAGTGTGTGTGTTTGTCCGGAGGCTCGCGTGAGTAGACACTCGACGAGCGGGCTGACAGTCTGCACCAGAAATCTATCTTCAGATGTGAGTACAAGGAGGCTAGTTAGTCAAAAGAACGCAGAGTATATTTGCCAAGCTGATCCCTTGATGGGATTGATTTCCTGTTTATATACCAACGCGTATACAAGGTATGATTTACAACAGACTAATTCAAATCGCTGTAATTGTAGGGATACAAGTAGGCTACGATAGCAACAATTCAAAATTTCTAACACGTAAACCAGGATGCCAAGCAAGTAGATGATCACAGATCGTTACCACCAGATGTGCAGTGCAGTGGAAAAAGAGTTGGAGTAGCCTGGTACAGTGAAGTGCACGTCGATGTAGTAGTCATAGTCGATCGTCTAGCGCCCTCACGAGTCGATCGCCTTCTCCAGCAGCCTCTGAAGTTCCTTATGAAGGTCGAAGATCGTCCTCAAGCGCAACAACAACCGCAGTAGCGTCTCTACGGTATCCACCGTCCGGGCGAGGAACAACGAGCGCGGTGTGTTAGCACCAAATCGCCTGTATGACTCTCGGGAAGATGGCGGCTAGGGTTTCGGTGAGTGACTCACGTCGCTCGCGTGTCCCTTCCTTTTTTTTTCAACAGCCTTAAGCATCTTCTTATATATAGTGCCCCTGACGGATCCTATCCGAACACGTTTCATTCCAACCTGTTAAGTGTGTGACCCGTTAGGTTTATACGTAGTCGGTTGTGACTCAAAAACCCTTTTCTGACCACAAGTTGTAGCGGTCTCTAGCAGGACATAACGATTCCCGAATACACACAAATTATATCGGACGAACCTTAATGCAATACGATCTACGACCAGGTCCTCATCACTTACGACCAGCCCGTATCTCATCATGACTAGTCTGTATTTAGGCACGACTAGTTCGTAACTCCTTACAACTAGTCAGTACTTAAGTACGACCAGTCTACGACCATCTCGCATCTCTATACAACCAGCTTATGACTATGTACGACCAGTTCATATTTAGTCTCGGCCAGTTCGTAACTCCTTACGACCAGGTTTCGACCACTCTATGATTATGTTCGACCAGTCTACAACTAGCTCGTATCTCCATACGACTTGTCTGTAACTGATCGAACTAAGCGACCTACTCGTGTATTCGCCCTTTGCCTCACGACATCTAATTTGAACTCCAGGTGAGATATATGTCATCCATGGACTGTTTAATACTTTCTCGATCGAGTATCGGATAACCTTATGTGGTCGAACTCTTCGACTACGAGTGGTATGACCATGCACTTTCTTTATTTGATCACTTCGAGGGGCCCAGGGATATCTCTCCCGTTATGTTAGGAGGGACAAATCCCATATCTGACCAGTCACATCCCTCTGCATATTTCATAGTATACTCGAAAGCTACCTTTATAACTACCCAATTACGAGTAGCATTTAGCAACCCCTAAAAGTGCTATTATACATGTAGGCAACTATGCTGATCTCAGATCTAAGGATTATACATCATCATTGCTTGAGACCAACTAATGACACATAGAATCATAGCAATCTCAATAGTGTCTCAAGGTGGGTCTATCCAACCCATGTTGTCTAACATGCGTTCACATTATTGATTCGATATCCCTATATCCATGACCGGTGAAATGTGGTCATCAATCAATACATGTGCTGGTCATAGAGTCACTGGTGTTCCGACCGGTGACATTCGACCAGGGATACTTTTAGAATGACATCATATAAGTTAAAGAGTTTCACCATGGTAAAATCGAGTAAGGAAAATTCTAAGCCATGGTAAAATCAGAGTAAGGAAAATTCTAAGCCATAGTAAAAGGAAAATTTGAAGCCATGGTAAAATCAGAGAGTAAGAAAAATTCTAAGCCATGATAAAATCAGAGAGTAAGGAAAATTCTAAGCCATAGTAAAAGAAAAATTTAAAGCCATAGTAAAATTCAAATCACAGACAGCTCTTAATACCAACCGTCTATGATGAGGTATTTATCACAGACAGTTCATATTAGAAGCAAATGCGTGATGAGTTCTATCTGAGCGGTTCGTGATACGAACCGTGCGTGATTATCATCCTGAGCGGTTTTGTATGAAACAATGCGTGATTCTGCTGTGAATTTGAAAATTTTAAGCAGCGTGCGCGGAGGCAAAATATGTCCTTATATGTATGGTGACCTCCTCAGGCGCTCGATCTCGCACTCCGCGATCCGGTCCTCCTGCAGGCTCGGTCCTCCCTTGCTCCAGCAGTCCTCCTCAGAGCTCCGGTGTGGCTGCTCCTCGGTGCTCTGCGGCTCCACGGCCTCGCTACACCTCCAGGCTCTGGTCCTCCCTTGCTCCATGATCTCCAACCTTCGGCGTGGTCTTCCTCCCCAACAGTGAGAGTCAACGCCACCACTACGCTGACCTCCTCTAGTCCTCCTCGCAGCGGCGCCGAGCTCCTCCAGTCCTCCTCCGCGCCGATGTCTACGGTATATGAGGTTACATTAGTACTTTTGTATATGAGGTTCTATTAGATTCAGATCTAGATTTGTATGTATGAGCTTGTGGTACTTGTGTTAGATTCATATCAGTTACATTAGATTCTCCTCCAGATTCTACTTCCGTTGGTACTTGTATATGATCGAGTGTATGCGTGTATCCATGAATCCATGGCTTGAGAAATTTATTGGGAGGCTTAGGAGTTGGGAATCCATGTATGTGTATCAATGAATCCATGTTTGGGAGGCTTCGAAAATGACAGTGTATGTGTATGAGTGTATCCATGAAATGGTAATATTTTTTTTTGCAATAAGAAAAACTATCACAGACGGTTCAGAACAAGAGCCGTCTGTGATAACCGCCTGTTATCACAGACGTACTTTTACACAGACGGTTGGAAACCGTCTGTGATGACGATTCCGAACCATCTGTGATGAGGCTTTCTGTAGTAGTGAATAACTATAGATAACTCACCATTATCTCTTATTGATAGCGTCGGACAGCGTGGGAGGTTACTACTCGGTGATTACTATCATTATTACGGAATAATGGCGCCTCTAACACAGGCGACAACCTCCTCTTTGTATACTATAAATAGACTTCTTTCAGATAGGACTGGATAGACTTTTGGGAGAGACAATCAGTAGCAATATTAGCGCAAGTCTTTCCACTGATTGTAACCAGGATACCCAATACAATACACACAGGAGTAGGGTTGTTATTCTCTCTAGAGAAGGCCTGAACCTGTATAAAAATCCCCGTGTCTTTTCTGTCTGTGTGATCAATTGTGGAGACCCCCCGAATCAAACAATCTTTACGTAAGATCGATTCTAAAACACCGACACAATCCATTCACCAATAGAGCATGGTCATAAAGCATATCTTCAAAATAAATTGAACAACAATTGTCCTTTGTTTTGAACTCATAACCCTCTGCTCCTAAACATGAAGCAGAAATAATATTTTTGCTTAAGGCTAGAACATAATAACAATTGTTTAATTCCAAAAATAATCATGATGGTAAAGCTAATGGCAAAGTGTCAATAGCTAATACAACAACTCTTGCTCCATTGCCCACCCGAAGATCAACATCTCCTCTTGTCAAGCTTCTACTCCTTATCAGTCCCTGCATCGAATTGCAAAGATGAGCAACTAATCCAGTATCAAATACCCAAGAACTGGTTGGAGAAGTGGCAAGATTAATTTTTATAACATTAATACTTGAACTAAAAGTCTTACTTCCTTTGTTTTTTTCATTTCTGCCAAGTACTTCTTGCCATTTCACTTCCAATGCCCAGTCTCATGACAATGGTAACATTCTGTGTCAGGTTTAGGACCCAGCTTGAGCTTCTTAAGCTTAGCCTTGAGACTCTCGATTTTATCTTGAGTCTTTCCTTTGCCTTTACCCTTTCCCTTTGACTTACCCTTCTTGAAGCTAGTAGTCTTTTGAACCATCATCACATGATTAGAACTTTTCTTGATACTTTCCTCAGCACCCTTAAGCATACCATGTAACTCGATCATTGATTATGAAAATTCAATATGACAGGTTCAAAGCTCGCGGGGAGCGATTGGAGAATCACATCAGTAGCCAACTCTTGACTAAGGGAAAAACCAAGCTTTTCCAAGCTCTCAATGAGACCAATCATTTTGATCACATGAGGACTGACCGGATTACCTTCTAACAGGCTGCAAGAAAACAATGCCTTAGAGGTGTTAAACCTCTCTGCCCTTGCTTGATCCTGAAACATACCCTTCAAACTCACAATCATATTGTAAGCATCCGTGGTATCATATTGCTTCTGAAGCTTAGAGTTCATGGTAGCAAGCATTAGGCAGCGCACATCGACCGCGTCATTGCAATGCTTCTCATAAGCATTCTTTTCAGGTGCATCGGCACTCGGTTCCTCGGGATAGGGACCCTCTAGGTGCAGAAGAAGTAGTAGGTGCCATGATCTACAACAGAAAAATATATGCAAAGATTCAGCACTATGTTTATATAAGATCTTCTATTAGACACTTATGTTGGTGATTATGTTCGATCAGTCTATGACCAGCTCTTATCACCATACTACTTTGTCTAGATCTGGTCGTATCACCATACGACTAGTGGTTGAACTCAACCAACAACAGATAATAAAAGATACCCCTACTATAAACCATATTTCCCTCAAATAACATATAGTGAGTTCAAGATCCATAAATCATTAAGTTCTAGTAAGCTTTGGCGTCACTGCTAGAAACCTTAGTGATTTAAGGTAAGCAACCTCTTAATAATCATATCACATATAACTCTTGTTTGTTGGGTGGCATCTCTATGCTCCGGCAACTAACACCATGCCCCAAGGCCCAAAACTGTTTTGATAGTCTTGTTAAGTTAAACCAATACTATACATGTGGGTGTCCGACACCCACCCTATCTTATTAAGATAGTTAACGGCACCCTACTTTGGTAGACCTACCAATTAACGATCAAAATCGTGATAGGTGCAACAATTGAAAAGGCATCACTTTTACTTAATATTTCTTGAGGGATACTACTCTATCATGTCAAAACATCTAATGATAAAACATGATCAAATAACATAACAGGAATAAACATAAACATTCACAGATAATCACATTAAACTGTGAAATAGTCTGGCCCTTAACATGTCGATCTCCATCAGCATGCTTCCTATTCTCCGACCACCAAGCTTGAAGTCTCCAACCGTATTCATCTACTAAGCAATTACTCCTAAGAGCTAGTAATGAAATACATAGGATAATATCAAGCATCACATGTCGGTACGAGATTGTTATACAATAATATGTAGCTCGATGGCTATCTCACAACATGACACACATGCCATGAAAATCCATTCATGCATCACATACATAGTGGGCCATACTATTCACATCAAACTCTACAAAAACGAGCTATGCATAGAATCCAATTTTATCGGGCGACGTGAACTAATACTACTTATAACACGCGGTATGACTACTATCGCCGAACACCGATCGATCATATCGACCAGTGCCTAGATCGTTCTATCCATATGAACCGATCTAGGTTATCAGACCAAACCAGTAATAGATCCAATCTACTATGTTCACATATCAAGTATATGCGATCGATCCAGATCAAAAACTACGCATGATGGCTCTGATACCACTGTAGGGATACGGGTAGGCTACGATAGCAATAATTCAAAATTTCTACCACGTAAACCAGGATGCCAAGCAAATAGATGATCACAGATCGTTACCACTAGACGTGTAGTGCACCGGAAGAAGAGTTAGAGCAGCTTGGTACAACGAAGTGCACGTCGATGTAGTGGTTGTAGTCGATCGTCCAGCGCCCTCACGAGTCGATCTTCTCCTCCAGCAGCTTCTGAAGTTCCTTGTGAAGATCGCGAGTCATCCTCAAGCGCAACAGCAACCACAGTAGCGCCTCTATGGTATCGACACGTCCAGGGTAGGAACAACCGAACGCTAGTGTGCTAGCACCAAGTCGCACGGTGGAGCTCCCTCAGGAAGATAGCAGCTAGGGTTTCAGTGAGTGACTCACATCGTTCGCGTGCCCCCTCCCTCCTTCCTCCCTTCCTTCTTTTTTTTCAACAACCTCAAGCATCTCCATATATATAGTGCCCATGACGGATCCTATCCGAACACATTTCGTTCCAACCCGTTAAATGTGTAACCCATTAGGTTTATGCGTAGTCGGTTGTGACTCAAAAACTATTTTCCGACCACGAGTCGTAGCGGTCCCTAGCAGGACATAACGATTCCTGAATACACATAAATTATATCGGACGAACCTTAATGCAAGACGATCTACGATCAGGTCCTCATCATTTACGACCAGCTCATATCTCACCACGATTAGTCCGTATTTAGACACGACTAGTTCGTAACTCCTTACAACCAGTCAGTACTTAAGTACGACCAGTCTACAACCAGCTCGCATCTTTATCGACGGTTTATGACGTATGCGACCAGTTCATATTTAGTCTCGACTAGTTTGTAACTTCTTACGACCAGGTTTCGATCACTCTGTGATTACATTCGACCAGTCTACAATTAGCTCGTATCTCCATACAACTTGTCTGTAACTGATCGAACTAAGCGACCTACTCGTGTATTCTCCTTTTGCCTCACGACATTTGATTTGAACTCCAAGTGAGATATATGTCATCCATTGACTATTCAATACTTTCTTGATCGAGTATCGGATAACCTGTGTGGTTGAACTCTTCGACCACGAGTGACATGGCCATACACTTTCTTTATCCGACCACTTCGAGGGGCCTAGAGATATCTCTCTCGTTATGTTAGGAGGGGCAAATCCCATATCTAACTAGTCACATCCTTCCACATATTTCATGGCATACCCGAAAGCTACCTTTATAACTACCTAGTTACGAGTAGCGTTTAGCAACCCCTAAGAGTGCTATTATACATGTAGGGAATCATGTTGATCTCAGGTTTAAGGATTATACATTATCATTGCTTGAGACCAACTAATGACACATAGAATCATAACAATATCAATAGTATCTCAAGGTGGGTCTATCCAACCCTATGTTCTCTAACATGCATTCACATTATTGATTTGATATCCCTATATCCATAACCGGTGAAACGTGGTCATCAATCAATACATGTACTGATCATAGAGTCACTAGTGTTCCAACCAGTGATATTCGACCAGGGATACTTTTAGAATGACATCATATAAGTTAAAGAGTTTCACCAACAAGTTACACGTGATACAATCATCTCTATGATTGCCTCTTAGGCATAACACCAACAGTAATCTTGCTAATCAGCTAGAGACAGTTACGTCCCGTAATCTCGCTAATCAGTTGGAGATAGCTACGTCCCAGATGAGCTACAGGATTGGCAAAATGCAATCTTGACAGGATATGTATCGTAGTACAACCCTTGATTGATTCTTTCCTAATTTACATTCCCCCTCAATCTCATCCTATGGATACTAGGTTGAGATTGTATAAATGCCGATCCAACATACATTTAGTTGTCGGCTTCATGAAGACATCCGCCACTTGATCCACAAAGGAGCGAATCGTGCTTCCAGCATGCTGAGTGCTACCTTCTCTTTGACAAAATGAAAATCAACTTCTATGTGTTTTGTCCGAGCATGAAACACAAGGTTTGCAGTCAAGTATGTTGCACCTAAATTATCACACCATAATATGGGTGCTCTCGGTTGTGGTATGTTCAATTCTTTGAGTAAGGATTGTACCCAAGTTACCTCAGCAGTGCCATTCTCTAATGCCTTGTACTGTGCTTCCGTGCTTGAACGAGATACGGTGGGTTGCTTTCGAGCACTCCATGAAATCAAGTTAGAGCAAAAGAACACAGCAAAACCCCCAGTGGAGCGACAGTCATCGGCACAGCCTGCCCAATTAGCATCGGTGAACACACTGAGAAGAGTAGATGGAGATTTTTGTATACTCAGCCCAATAGAGATAGTGCCCTTGACATACTGTAGAATCCTTTTGACTGCCTCCCAATGTACCTTAGTTGGCTTTGACAAAAATTGACTGAGCTTGTCCACGGCAAAGGACATATCCAGTCTTGTGAGAGTCAAATACTGTAGTCCACCCGCCAGGCTACGATATTTGAAAGCATCATCCTCACCAAGTGAACACCCAAACTCACTAGACAACTTATCTTGTACAGACATCGGAGAAGCAGCTTTGCAATTCTCCATATGCGCATGATGAAGAAGGTTCGTGGCATATTTCTTCTGCGTCAAACTCATTCCCCCTAAATGCATAACAACTTCTATTCGAAGAAAGTAACTGAGACCGCCAAGATCTTTGATAGGAAATGCAATAGCAAGTTGATAGAGCAGATTTTGAGTCGCCGTGCGACAAGAGTTGGCAATAACAATGTCGTCAACATATACGAGCATGTAGATGGTGACACCATTGTGACAGAAGATGAATAAGGAAGTATCTGCTGTGGTTGTCACAAAACCAAGTTGCTGAAGCTTGTCACTGAGACGTGAATACCATGCACGAGGCGTTGTTTTAGGCCATATAATGAGTTTGCGGACAAGCGAAGGATGATTGCAATCTTCAAATCGGCGGTTCTTGCATATAAACATCTTCATGGAGAACGCCATGCAAGAAAGCATTGTTGACATCAACTTGATGCAAATGCCAACCCTTAGAGATAGCCGCGATAACAACGAGACGATGCTGTAGTTGGTTTGACAACGGTGAAGGTGTCAAGATAGTCGATCCCGTAGCGCTGAGTGAAACCGCGCGCCACAAGTCGGGCATTATATTTGTCAACGGATCCATCCGGACGCTGTTTTAATTTGAAAATCCACTTACATCCAATGATGTTTTGTCCAAGCGGTCGAGGAACAAGTCGTCATGTTTGGTTTTGCTGAAGAGCAATGAACTCGGATTCCATGGCACCACGCCAAGGAGAATCAGAGAGAGCCACCTTGTGCGACGTCGGTGCAGTGAAGAAAGCACGACAGTGCGGCAAGTACCACATAGTGCCATCAGTAAACTGCTTGGGCTGCACAAGATTGTTCTTACACTGAGTCTGCATTGGATGATGGCCAGTGGACACCACTGTCACCAGAACCTGGACAACGATAGGTTCATAAGGAGCGACAACTGTAGGTTCACCAAGCATTTTTGGAGCGATGATCTATGGGCTTGTATGCGTGTGATTGAAGCGCGGACGGTATCGTAGTGCGTCGTTCCCGTACTTGCCACACACTTGACATGTGGACTTATGTTTACCACTGCCCTGGCCATGGCCTTGAGATTGATTGCGGCCTCGACCACGGCCGTCGCGACCGCCACCACAGTTGTTGTTGTTATCGTCGTAGTGGCGCGTCGCATTATCCGCAGATGAATAAATCTCCTATGAAGCGTTATTCTGATCGAGCCTAATCTCGTAGCTCAAGAGATAAGCATAGAAGTAATTCAAGCTCACCGGATCGTTACGCATTGTGGCGAGGTGACGGAGGATCGTAATCCGATCCTAGTCCTATTAAGATGTAGCTGATCACTTCATCATTAGGAAGAGGCTTGCCGTTTGAAGCCATGGTGTCGGCATGTCCCTTTATCTTGTGGAAGAATTCAGACACCGACATGTCCTTCTTCTTCATGTTCGATAATTGATACCGAACCTGCATTATCCTCGCCCTATTTTGGGATGAAAATATAGCTGCCAATGCTCCCCATACTTCGGCATAGGTGGTGAGACGAGCGACTTGACCGAGGATGTCCTCAGTCATTAATGAGAGCAAGACACTCAAAACAATCTTATCCTGATGAAACCACTGAAGATAAGCAGGATTCAATACCTGACGTGTAGCTACGCCGGTTCCTTCTGTCACCATCACCGGCGGTGCAACAATATTGCCATCGACGTAACCGTAGAGGTTCTGAGCGCACAGGAAGGAATCGACTTATGCTTTCTAGAGAAGTAAGTTCTCTCATGATAGCTTGACGCTGATGAAGTTTCCCAGCGACGGCATGGAGATGCTAACGCCTGGTGCCGGGATCAACGCACCGGCATTGTCTGATCCGTTGATTGCAGAGGAGGTCATGGTCTACTCTTGGCTTGAGCTCTGATACCAAGTCAAAAGAACGCAGAGTATATTTGCCAAGCTGATCCCTTTGACGGGATTGATTTCCTGTTTATATACCAACGGGTATACAAGGTATGATTTACAACAGACTAATTCAAAATCGCTGTAATCTCGCTAATCAGCCAGAGACAATTACGTTCCGTAATCTCGCTAATCAGTCGGAGACAGCTACATCCCGGATGAGCTACAGGATCGACAGAATGCAATTACAATCCTTGATTGATTCTTTCCTAATTTACATAGTGCCTTTCACTAAAATAAGAACTTTGGCTCCATTTGCCAAGAAAAACAAACACAAATACAGAAACATAAAAAGGCACCAAAATTAAGGAGAGGTAACCATATGAACCTTTGACCCATAATAGCTGCATCTAATCACAAGCTCCAAGACATGGTCACATGTGTAGGCCCTTCACACATATCACATAACATGCACACCACCTTGTGCTCTCTTTCCCATAAATTTGTTGTACCACAGAAAAAAATATTACACACACACAACAACAACTCTCTTTCCTCTCTAAAAACTCCCACACCACGTCTCATGACACGTGAGATATATATAACACATCGAGACCAAGAGCAGCTCACCTCTGCCATAACACAGTAGCTGCACAAGAACAGGCTACAAGCTCTTCCATCATGGAATTCAGGGATCTAACAATGTCGACAACGACGTCCACGTTGCTGGCTATGACACCGCCGTCTCTACCGCCGACCATCCCGGCCACCGACCCTCACAACGGCCCGGCGTGTCTGAAGCTTATCGAGGACCTGACCAGCCAAGCCGGCGCCATCCAGCGGCGCGTCCTCTGCGAGATCCTCACCAAGAACGCCGGCACGGACTACCTCCGAGGCTTCCTCTGGGATGTAGAAGGCAGCCACGGCGACGAGCTCGCCGCCGGGTTCAAGGAGCGCGTGCCGGTCGTCGAGTACGAGGACGTCAAGCAGTATATCGAGCGCATCGCCAACGGCGCCCCTTCGACCCTCATCTCCTCCAAGCCCATCACCGAGCTCCTCACAAGGTAACATAAGTTAAACCACACGCACATGCTTAATCTCGACTTCGTAATTTTGCCACTCACGGCGCCGGCGGTGCTGGTGCATGCGCAGCTCCGGCACGTCAGGCGGCCAGCCGAAGCTGATGCCGGCGACGGAGGAGGAGCTTGACCGCAAGACCTTCGTCTACAACCTCCTCGTCCCCGTCATAAACAAGTAAGTCGTAGACTCTTACTTAGTCATTTAACTCCATGGCATCCATGCACACACGCGCGCGCGCGGACGCACGACGCACGTGTGGGTGAGGCATGTGCATGATGGCATATTGGCATGCAGGTACGTGCAAGGGTTGGACGAGGGGAGGGGGATGTACCTTCTGTTCGTGAAGCCGGAGATCACGACGGCGTCGGGTCTGGTGGCGCGGCCGGTGTTGACGAGCTACTACAAGAGCCGCCACTTCCGCCGGCGGCCGGACAGCCCGTACACGCGGTACACGAGCCCCAACGAGGCGATCCTGTGCCCGGACAGCCGGCAGAGCATGTATGCGCAGCTGCTCTGCGGCCTCGCCCGCCGCGGCGAGGTGCTCCGCGTCGGCGCAGTCTTCGCCTCCGCCTTCCTCCGAGCCATCAAGTTCCTCGAGGGCCACTGGCGCGCGCTATGCGACGACATCCGCGCCGGCCGCGTCGACGGCGCGCGCGTCACCGACCCCGCGTGCCGGGAGGCCGTCTCCAAGGTCATCTCCCGGCCCGACCCGGCCCTCGCCGACGCCATCGCCGCCGAGTGCGGAGGCGGGTCGTGGCAGGGCATCGTGAGGCGGCTGTGGCCGAGGACCAAGTACATCGACGTCATAGTGACGGGGTCAATGGCACAGTACATACCGCTGCTCGAATTCTACGGCGACGGCTTGCCGCTGGTGTCAGCGATGTACGCGTCGTCGGAGTGCTACTTCGGGATCAACCTCCGGCCGCTGGATCGGCCGGAGGACGTGGCGTACACGCTGCTGCCCAACATGTGCTACTACGAGTTCATCAAGGTGGAGAAGGACGGCGAGGAGAGCCGGGAGGGGAAGGTGGTCAACCTCGTCGAAGTCGAGGTCGGCGGCTTCTACGAGCTCGTGGTCACCACGTTCACAGGTGAGCGGCGTGTGCGTTTCTTGCATTGCTTCGTGCCTTCGTCTTCTCCGTTAGCTTCTGCATGTGTTTGGGTGTATTTCTTGCCTTTTTGGTAGTTTCCGATTGGAGCTGTCTATTCATAAGGTGAATGAAATTTTTTTAAGTATAAGTCATCTCTTTTATCTATTGGATCAATATCTAATCATATGACACATCAATCTCTACACAAATTTAATAATCACAACAAGTGACTTAAACTTAGAAAAATTTCAGGTGACTTAAAAATAGCAAGACTGTTTCCGATTCACGCTGATTTGTTCAACAAGTGCACGCATTCTAGGCCGCCCGATTCCAAAATCAATGGCTGAGACTGGGTGATCTTTCTCAACTTTTTATGCCACCATTTTTTACACTTGTTCCTACTTCCCACTCAAAGGATAACTAGTGATGGTGTAAAAAAGTGTTTGTCAAGTGTGCGAAGACACAAACACATATACCACAACCACTCCTTTTTCCTAATTATTTACAGGTCTACCAACCACATAGTAGGAACTATTCAATTGCATAATCAAGATCAAGTGGCTATCAAGGTAATAATTAATTCCCGACCCACATATGACTTTTCTTCTTCTTTTTAGTCTTGTGATCGACCAAATGGTTCTTGAAAAGGACTTACTGTAGTTCATTTTAGTTGATGACTGGATTGGAGGCACGCATTTTAGTTGTATTGTATGCATATATCAATTGCTCTTTTGGCTGAAAATGAAATTAAAATGCAGAGTGAAAATACCTTTTTGATGTGATACCATACTGGCATGCATGGTGGATTGCTTTTCAAAGATAAGTGTAGGCGTCTTAGATGAAAAGATTAGTGCCTTTTCTTTTACTTCTTTAGTTTTATTTTGGCTTTTGCGGCCTCCTTGCTGCTCCTCTAATGGTGGACAGCATTGAGCTTTGCTTCTGTCAGTCACAGTACACCGCTTGCATATTTTACACGGCTTAGGTTTCTTCACAATATTACACTACCTTTATTTCTGTCCATCTTTATGTTTCTTCACAATATTACACTACCTTTATTCCTGTCCATCCTTAGGTTGATGCATTAGTTATTTTTGGATTTTTATTTAGTGACTATCGGTTTTCCTTGAATTGAGATTTAATTTGGGGTCTATTATTTTTTAAATAAAAACTAATTTAGCTACTTAATATAAGATAATAATTGGTTGGGCAAAGTATTTTTCTTAGCTATTATGTTTCCAAGAGTATATATTTAATTCATGACAATGCATGGGTGTGAACTGCAATCTTCCCTTACCACATAATTTCGAATTCGTTTATATTTAAGGAATAAGCAAATAAATAAATCACACTTGTTTAGTTGCTTGTGTTTCTTGTGATTAGATGTTACAAAATTAATTTAATGGGAACTTGTGATTTGGAGTTGAATCCTGGGGGGGTTTGACCAAATAAGATATAGCTCTGGATCCCCCACTAGGCCAATGGTGTGTAGGCCTGTAGGATGCTTGACTCCCACAGTCTACCTTGTCTCCTAGCTTGCAATAACCTTTCATGTCAGACTGAAATTACACTCACTTTCACCCGACAAGGAGATATTGGAAGCTACTATTTTAGAGAAGAAAGGCTGAAAGGGATTAAAAAAGGGCAGGTCAGACCTATGTACACCTACCATCATTAAGTATATATAGGTTGTTTTTAACTTTTCACTATGTCGGGTGCTTTTTTAACTTTTCACTATGTCGGGTGCAAGAGTTAGACCATAGTTTACGAAAATAATGTGCTCATAAAAATAATAAAAAACTATATTTACGAAAGTTTTTTCAAGATAAGTCTAATGACTATTTTTCATATGGACATTTTACATATTATGTATATTAATGATCAAAATTTTGAAAGGCTAACTATATATATACGAATCTCGTGACAACCTATATTTAGTGACAACTGGAGTATGTCGTGCCGTGTGGGCAGTATGTTTCCTTACACAAATTAGACGGAGTTTTATAGAAATTTTGCAAATTCTTCTTTTATGTTTCTAGTATAACCTTTCCTCTGGCATCACAGTTTAATTAATTAGTATACTTAGTAGTTAGGATTTTAATATCTAATGCAGTCAAGATAAAAGCAAGTAAAAAATATAATTAAAAAACATATATATACTTGGTAACAGAAAAAGTAGATTAACATGTAATATTTTCTGCAATCACACAATTGTGCTTTAAATGGTATATAGTAATTGGAAAATAATATGCTTCACCTTTTCTCTTTCTTAAAATTATACATCCTGAAGAATTGGCGGTGCAGATTATTAAAGAAACTGCATGATGATTGAGATATGGAGATAAAATTTTAGACTTCACTTGTGCACGATTGAGTTAAAAAAACATTTACTTACTAGAGCTATAACTAATGCTACCCAAATCAAAAGGCTATGGAAGAATCAATATATAATATACGCCACAATAACAAGATAATCCAGATGTGACATTTATTAAAATGATATCCAGTCAATTTGACATCCCTCTCAACCCCACAACATCAGCTTAATAAATTTATTAGCTTCACCTTATAGTTTTGCATTTCCATGAATAAACTGAACTTGGCATCACCTTATGGATCCACGATACCTTAAACTATGCTGCTGAGGAGAAAGTTGTTTAATGCACTGAAACAAATAGATAGCCACTGCATGTAGAAGCTCTACAGGGGTGTGTAAGTGCGGTACAATGTCAAAGTGTCCATTATGATAGCATGTAATGACCAGAGATGTGTCCCCAACAATTGGAGTTATTTAAAGGTTTCCCGCCAACAATTGGAATTATTTGAAGTAACATGAGCAGTACATTTATCAGAGAATAGTTTTTAGCTCGAGATATGCTTTTGCTCATTATATATTAAAAAAACAATATATGTATTTTCTGAATAGACTTTTCATCGAGTGTGACTATGCTATATATGGGCGTCCGCAAACTAAAGATTTCGCTAGTCCTATATGTAAATTAGGATGTTTGTATGGGAGAGCTAGATCATACATGGATTGTAGTTAATTCATATCACAAGTCTTAATACTCAAATAACTTTGGGTTTGTTTGGTTTGTTGACATAATTTGCCGCAGTTGAGTGTACGTACCATGTCAAACGCTCCTATCAAGGACTATACCTGAAAAAGAATCACGAATTTTCTTCTTCCTATATGCAGTTTATCCAAATACGATTGACAACTTGCCTACTTGTTTGTAACTTTTGATCATCACAGTTTAGCTGGAAATTGTTCTGCTAAATCTCTTGTTGGTTTGTTGCTTGTTCACCCCCATTGAACTTATGATAAAAATGGGCAACACATGCGCCACCTTACCAGAAGGACCTAGCTGAAAGGCATGGCCTGCCACGAAAAGAAGCGGCAGCCTTGTGTGGATCCGAATCCCCAATCATTTCTGCATCTGAGGCTCACTGGACTGATATGGCCCGCTGGCCTGCTCCTTGCCCCAACATCTTGTTGAGTCCACTCTTCTCTTTTCTTTGCCCATATCTAGACTTAATGTGCTATGTATACAAATGAACTATGTTGACTGTGGGAATTTCATAGAATGCAGGTCAATTTCTACGGGAATAAAGAAAAATTCCCACATTCCGAACAAAACCTTAGAAGATTAATATAGAAACTTTACGAAATTTTTGAATAGTCTACCATAGAACATTAAAAACCACAAAAAAAATCTTTTGCAATTCCTCCGATCCAAAGATCAAACTTGTTCTTAAGATGGATTGTCACCATATATATATATATATATATATATATATATATATATATATATATATATATATATAGGAAAATGGTATGATACTCATGAGCACGTACTCTACCTCTCATATAGCACTTAAATTGTATGATAATACCTCTTTATCAATTTGAGTATACTCAATAATGATTATATATATATATATATATATATATATATATATAGCTTGTTTATGTGTTAAGAGGATTTTCTTACAACTATACATTGGAGTAGCACGTAACGTTGCATTAACCTTTGTTTGCCATGCGTACAGGGCTGTACCGGTACCGGGTCGGCGACATCCTCCAGGTGTCGGGCTTCCACAACGCGGCGCCGCAGTTCCGGTTCGTGCACCGCCGCAACGTCGTCCTCAGCGTCGACACCGACAAGACCTCCGAGGACGATCTCCTCCGCGCCGTCACCGGCGCCAAGCGCCTGCTCGCGCCGGTCGGCTGCCTCCTCTCCGAGTACACGGCCTACGCCGACACCTCCTACATCCCCGGCCACTACGTCCTTTTCTGGGAGCTCACCCCGCCGCCGCGCCACGACAGGGACATCGAAGGCGAGGAGGAGGTCGCTCGTGTCATGGCCGCCTGCTGCACCGCTGTGGAGGCTGGCCTCGACGCCGTCTACCGCCGGTGCCGGAGCCGCGACCGGTCCATCGGGCCGCTGGAGATCCGCGTCGTGACCCCCGGCGCCTTCGACGCGCTCATGGACCTCTGCGTCTCGAACGGCTCGTCGGTGAACCAGTACAAGACGCCGCGCTGCATCAAGCACCCCGACGCCATCGCCGTCCTCGAGGCGCGCGTCGTCGGCCGGTTCTTCAGCGACGCCGTGCCGCACTGGGAGCCCTTCAAGATCGACGGCGCCGGCGCCACCTGAGACGCCAGACACGTGCATGCATGGGCGCAAGCGCAAGCACATGGGGATAGTTGATGTGAAGGTGACTTAATTAAGTAGATAATTTATGTGCATGTCAGATGTTTAGAGGAGTGTTAATTAATCTGTTATGCGTGTTTAATTACTTTGTCTTCAATTACATTTGAGATTGATCATTGTTAGGGCCATGCATGCATAGCCTTGCATTCTGTATGTCAATTGTTCATGGACTCCTTAATTGGTGGTGAATCAAGAAAAGTCTTCAGAGGTTTCTGCGTGTGTTAAGTGACAGATCGATCGATCAATGTTGCTCAGATATTTAAGCCAATTGTAGTTGTTTAAAATGTATTGTTAACTGAGGGAGATATTTCCCCTGACAGCCTCAAAAGCGTTTCTACGGAAGCTTACCTAAATAAATTTGTAAGCATGTGCCAACATTGACACGCCTCCCCTATATTCACAATTTCGGCGAAATTTCGTCCCATCCGAAAGGAATTGGTTTCGTTCAAAAACAAAATCGTTTGATTTGAATTTTTAGGGCTAAATAGATTAAAAGCAGTGAATGCACCACAAGGCCGAAGATAGCCCAGTGGTTTGGCAGCGCTTGTGCATCCTAGATGGTTTGGGTTTAAATCCCAGCCTTGGCGTTGTATTCTTTTTAGTTTTTTGGAAATTTTTAAATTTAAAAATTCAAATTTGATCAAACCGTTTGGCCGAAAATTACCAAAATTTCATTCGAAATAAACAAAATTTCGTTCATTTCGTCCATTTCATCCCCAAACGAAAAAAATCAAACCGAAATTGTGAACCCTGCCCATAGCTCTAGATCGTAAGGTAATCCCGTGTACATATAGCTTGATCATGCTCTTTGATCGGGAGCCACAAAACTTGTGTCAAGTTCAACCAAACATTTCTACCTCCTATCCGCCTCTCCGGCCTCCTAAGACGGTGCAAATCTATCCGTCCGGTATTTAATTCCTCGTCAAACACGAGATCTCTGTGGCAAGGCTATCAGGATCGGGATCCTATATAAGTAGGATCATTTTAGGATTAGCATCATCGGATCATCTCATCGTAGAATTAATCATAGTAGAATGGTGCTTTACAGATCCTAAGATGTGTATTTTCAAAAAATTCGGCTAATATTTTCAACCAATTTCGACTGATTTTTAAAATTCAAATTTTGATTTAAAATTTTCTGCCAAAATCTACCGAAATTTCCCGATAATCGGCCATATTGGCTGTAGCGGACCCTGGTAAAAATTTGAAACCAGTTGTCAGAACCCTAGGCATACCGTAAGACGTATAATTTGCTTAGTTTTGTCATAAAATTTTGGAGAAAATTATTCGTACTGATCAATAGGCGGCGCGGGCTCGCCGCCAGCTTCCTAGGCTAGCTCCAGCTCGAGCTGGGTTGCACCGCCCAGAAGAGGTCGTTCCAGCCGCCGTCGAGGCCGAGCGGCCTCACGCACCGCTCGATGTTTTCGCTCGCCAGCATCGGCATCTCTTTTGAAGGGTGCAACACGAACCCAGCTTTGGTGAATTATCCGGTGGTAGGGCGTTCGGGCGTCTCTGGTATCATGCTTTGTGACGCGGACACCATCTCAAAAAGCGACAGATCGACGGCTTCCTTTGCGTCAGCACCCACGAAGATGGCGCTGGTGCCATCGCCGTGACAGAGTTGTAATCTTGATTAGTTTCATTTTATATTCTATTAGGAGCCGGCATGCAATCCGAGTTGTAGAAGGTAACGTCTCCGGTTCGTATACGTAGAAGAAAAGAAAACAAGGTGCTATTTGTGCCGCACCGGAAATTTTTCTTTGTTCATGTTCGTGAGTTCTTTGAGTTATTAGTTCGATCATATTAAAAGGTAACAATTGGTATGAGAGCCAAAATCGGCGACGGTGATCTCGACGATATGGTGATGGCGAAGGCTTTAGAAAAAGAGAGTTCTGTGACTCTAATATCCATTGCTCACAAAGAGCAATTATGTGACCTGAGCATTGAAGATGAAGGTGTACATGTGCGGTCAGGGAGTGTGTGAAGCAATTGAGCTCGCTGATCAGAAGGTGTCGGTGGAGGAGAAGAAAGATCAGATAGTGTTTGCGGCGATCTATCAAGCAATACCTCAGGAGACACTTTTCCTGCTTGCCGAGAAGGAGAAGGCGAAGGAGGTTTGGGAGACGCTCAGCACCATGCACATGGGTGCGGAGAGTGTCATGGAAGCACGAATTCAAACCCTCAAGTTTGAGTTCGAGAGGCTCCTAATGAAGAAAGCGGAGTCAGTTGACGACTTCGCTGTGCGGTTGACAACAAGAGTCAACAAAATTCGTGCGCTTGATGAGAAGATGGAGGAGATGTACATCGTCAAGAAATTCCTCCGTGTTGCCACTGCTAAATTTCTTCCAATCGTGTCTACCAATGAGTAATTTGTTGATCTTAAAACAATGACTGTGGATGAGTTGATTGGAAGGTTCTAGGTACACGAGGATCGTCTCACGAGCTTTGGCGACGCCAGGGAGGAACATGTGCTACTCACCCGCGCCGAGTGGAAGGCCAAGGAGGCGAAGGCCGGCAGACACGATAGCAAGTTCGACAAGACAAAGGTGAAATGCTACGTTTGTTAGGACTACAGGTACTTCGCTTCCGAATTAATGCTATAAGCCGATGAAGAAAAAAACGGAAGTGCATTTAATTGACGCAGATGCTGAAGATGAACTAGCGCTGCTATGATACCGAGTCGAGTACAAAGAGTTGAATCCGAGACGTTGAGGAGATGTGTTCGTCGTCCTGAGTTGAGTCCTGGAGTTGAGTCCGGAACGTTGAGGAGATGTGTTCACCATCTTAGGTCAAGTACGAGTTGGGCAAGTCGTAGTTGAGACCGACTACCTTAATGAGTAAGAGTCCAAGATATATTCGAGTTGTACCACTGTCTCCGGCCGAGTTTGTGTGAACCAAGATGAAGTTGAACTGAAGTCGAATTCAACTGGCAGCTAAGTTCTCAATCCAAGTACGTGTCTATGTGTCTTGGAGATGCAAAATCGGATTGCGTGAAAAGAATAACAAACAACAAGATTAATGAAGTGAATGCCAGAGTTGTAATATTGTTTAGTTTCTGTTGATATCATGGGGATATGCTCATGATCTTAGAGTGATGAGACAATTGGCAATGGCGTTGAAGGTTTGCGGAAACACGCGTTTTCGACAAGTTGCTGTTGCTATCAGGCTCCAGGGTGGCGGTCAGACCGGCCACCTCTGGCGGTCCGATCGGTTTTGTTTCGGGAGTAAGGACTGGTGGTCAGACCGGCCAATGGTTGGCGGTCAGACCGGTCAGGGGTGGTCCGATCGGCCTTGGTGGCGGCCTGACCGATTTTGACTTAAGTCGCTGGCGTTCTTGGTAGCGATGTGTTGGTTATGAGGTCAATCTCATGGGTGTCAGTGTATATGTGTTGCATGATGTATGTTTTGACTAACGTGGGTCAAGTTGTGAAGAACTTATTTCCAGATTCGATTTGCTTGTCTATTGTTGTGCAGGTTGCTTGGTGGTCAACGACGGTCAACGGCGAGGATGATCGGGACTAGGCTTGGAGAGCTAAGGTTCAGAACGATCGACGATGCTGGGTAAGGTCAATGGACTCAAGCATGATGCAGAATGGATAAAGGTGACCGAACAGGCAGTTCGGTGCAACTGGTTGGATCAAGCGGCGCGGGGGTCGGTGCAAGTACCATGGTGGTTTCGGTGGGAGCCGAATGGAAGAGACTTGCTGACATGATGAGAGCCGCTGGATCAACCTACACGTGGCGAAGCATGGAAGTGCTTCACGAAGATGGGACTCGGTCTTCGGAGAAGGATCGAGAAGGGGTATTTTGGTAATCTTACCAAATACCTCCTTGATTACTTTTTGCCAACCCGCGGCGCAAGACGGTGCGTAGAGAAGCGGATTAGGTCAAGAAGAGATGAAGACGACGCTTTAAAATACGTGCGTAAGTGTGACCCATTTGCTAGTGGGCTTAACGAGGGCCCAATAGGAACTCTTCTAGAAGGTCTAAGCCTCCACTATAAATAGAGGAGGGAGGTGGTTGCACCCCTTCAACCCTTTCATTATTGAAAACCCTAGTTTTGCTTTTGTGCTTAGGGAGAAGATAGTTGGAGGTTAGGGTTCTAGAGAGTTGGATTTGATTTCGTGTTCATGTATTGAGTCTTTGTCCTCCATTGATGGAGTGGCTGTAAACCAGTACCATATCAAATCAATCCAAAGAAAGTTCTCTCAAAGATGAGTTCATTTGCTTTCTTTCTCTCTATTTGATAATTTGAGGTCTTTCTTTGATCCGCGAGTTTTTGATTAGTTTCTTCTCTTGATCTAGCTTGCTATGACATGTGAGAACACATCTAGGATCATCTTGATCATCAATCACCCATGAGCAAGTCATTAGATCATATTTCGATTTTAACTCGGTTTTTTAGCATCCTTCGTTCAAACTGAAAAAGATAGAAACTTTGGCATGGATCTCTGCAATTCTTGATTGGAATAGGTTCCTAATATCTTAGAGAAGGTGTGTCATAATTTTGTGGGTTTTGGCCTTACGGATCAAAAGTTACGTCGTTTTTCGTTTTGAAACTTCGGGTTGTTTTCCTACATTTACTGTTCACTGCGGTTCGGCTAGCACTGTTCATCCGGTTGTTCCGAACTATGGTACGCCCAGCACTGTTCATCTAGTACAACTGATACTGTTTATTAGTACTGTTCATCAGGCTATTTTTTGTGTTTTTGATCGTTTCTTTTGGGGGTTTGAAGGAGATTCAGTACAAGTCTTTCACCACGCTTATATATATTGATCTTCATAGTTTTCATAGCTATTGGAGTCAATATCATGTTTGAATCCAATCAACGCGAAAAATAGAGCGTGCTCCTATTCACCCCCCTCTAGTTGCCTTTTCGGTCCAACAAGTGGTATCAGAGCCCGGTTAGTTCAATCTTGATCTTAACCGGTCACTCAACTTAGCGATGGATAAGTACTCCAAGCCGCATATCTTCGATGGGCACTACTATGCCTATTGGAAGAACCGCATGCGTGTCTTTCTTCAGAGCGAAGAATGAGGTGTATGGGAGGCTGTTCGAGCTCCTCTCATCTTGCCTGAGGTTGCTACACCACCTTCTGAAGCCCTCTTGGCTAACGACCATAAGGCAAAGAACCTTCTGTATGGTGGGCTTGGTAGACAGGAGTATGATAGGATTTGCAATCTCAAGACTGCACATAAGATTTGGAACACCCTCGAAACCTATCATGAGGGTTCATCCCAAATCAAGCAAGTGCGTCAGACGGTTTATAAAAGAGAATATAACAAATTCGAGATGCGTTCTGGAGAGAGCATCGATGACATTTTCAGTTGTTTTAACAAAGTGATTAATCAGATGAAAGCTGTTGGTATTGAATATACTCAGTCTGAAAATGCCACCCACCTCTTGGCTGCAATCAACACCAAGGAGTGGGAGATAAAGGCTACCGCCATTGAGGAGAACGTCAACCTTTCTAATCTGACTTTGGAGCTGCTCTATAGCAAGCTCAAGACTCATGAGATCAAGAGGGTTGATCATCCCAAGAAGGAAATCATGGCTTTGGTAGTAGACCCGCTCAAGAGAGCTTCTGATGGGTCTTCTGAGTCTTCTTCTGGATTTACGCTTGCTTCTTTATCTGCAATCCAAGAAGAGAATCTTGAAAGTATTCCTGAGCCTGAGATGGCACTTTTGATTAAGAAGTTCACACGGGCCTACAACAATATGAGAAATAAAAAAAAGAGGCGGCCCTGTGACTTGTTATGAGTGTGGAGAGCTTAATCACATCCGGGCAAATTGCTCTAAGCTGAAAGGGAAGAGCAATCACAAGGATGAAAAGCCAGCTGGGAAGAAGCCTTAGGGACGCAAGTCCAAGTTTGATGAGGCCAAGCTCAGGAAGGCTGCTCACCGGGTTCTTGCCGCTCTTGGAGATCGATCCATGAGCGATGTAGACTCCGAGAGTGAGGAGGACAAGGAGGAGGAGCTCCCTCAAGACAACAAAGGGAAGGCCAAAGATTTCACTGGCATGTGCTTCATGGCCGACTCCGACGACAATGACAACGATGAGGTATCTCTCTCTTATGGTGTCCTTTTTGCTAGATGCGAAACCATCTTTGAGCAAATGCTAGGTCAGGATAAAATTTTAAAGTTCATCATGGCTAGGAATGAGGACTTAGAGTCACAAGTAGATAAACTCACATTAGAACTTGTGAATGCTAAGAGTCTTGAATCTAATGAATGTTCATCCTGCCATGCTTTACACTCTGAATTTGCTAAACTACAATCTGCTCATGTTATTGCTTTGCAACAACTTGAAAGTTCTAGAACTAAGCTAATTGAAGTTAAATCTGCTCCTTGCGAAAAATGCTTAGAGTCTAGCAAGTTGGTTGTTTCTGATGTGGTTGAATCTAGCTTTTGCTCTGTCTGCTTAGAACGTGAACGTGAAGTACATGATGTTGTAGAAGCAGCTAGAGCTAAATATGCCAAGCTTAAGGACAATATTGTTTCTACTACTTGTGCTTCATGTTAAGCTCTTAAGCTTAAAGTTGCTCTTTTTAAGAAGAGGCTTAACGCTAAAACTTGTGATTCATGTGTTAACTTTGGAAAAGAAATTGCTTACCTTAAGGACACATTAGAAAAATTCTCTAAAGGTAAAAAACAGTTAAACATGATTCTTGACAAGTCAAAAACTCCTTATAAGAAGTAAGGGTTATGATACAACTTTGCCCAAGACAAATGTAATGACATTCAAATTTTGAAAACTAGCTTAGTTGAATTTGATACCCAACCTGCAAAGATCACTTTCAAATCTGCTGGTTTTGTCCAACCATCTATTCAGTCAAAAGGTGCTTCTCCTAGTGGTACCAAGTACCATTGCACCTATTGCAAGAAGGATGTGCATTTGGTTGAGTTCTGTTGGCGTAGGTTGAAAAATGACCGGAAAAACTTTGCTAGAATTTCATCCAATCAACCTAGAGCTTTTATGAGACATGGTAATTTAGAAAGGAAGAAACATGATCTAGGATTTGTTTCACATACTAATCATTCTCATGCTCCTAGACAGGATAACTCTCATGTTAGAGTAACCATTGCTCATAACAGAATTTCAAATAGAATCAAGGATAGCACTTCTGCTTTGCATACTACTTGCAGACGTGTGTCTTAGTACTGGGTTCCCAAGTCATGTTTAACTAACCCCAGTATTGAGACACATCGTTCTTCTATGCCTTGATTTTCAGGATCGCCGCGGAAGGAAGAACATGTGGTTCGTCAACTTTGGTTGTTCATGTCACATGACCGGAGACTCAAGATGATTCACCTCCTTCACGCGGTCGACTGGTGATGTCTTCACCACCTTTGGAGACAATACTCAAGGGCGGATTGAAGGAACAAGATCAATCAGGGTGAACGACAATTTCATCCTAAAGGATGTCGCCCTTGTGGACAAGCTTAGGTTTAACTTACTTTCTGTCCCACAGTTTCTTGATGATGGTTATGTGACTATATTTAAGAAAAATGCTTGTCGAGTGCTTGATTCAGCTGGTGAGCTCGTTTTTGGGATTTATAAAGCTGCTAGGATCTTTGGAGCTGATTTTTCTTAATCTCTTGCTGGTTCTCTTAAATGTTTGATTACACCTTCTTTTGAGTTCTGGCTTTGGCACCGACGTTTGAGGCACATTGGTTTTGATCATCTGACGCGAGTTAGCAACCTTGATCTCATGAGAGGTTTGCCCAAACTCAAAGCCGTCAAGGATGCTGTATGTGCACCCTGTAGACATGGCAAGCAAGTTGTCGCCTCACACCCTTCAGTGACTATGGTCATGACTAACGGACTGGGACAATTGCTTCATATGGATATTGTTGGTCCTGCTAGTGTTCGGTCAATCGGTGGCAAATGATACATTCTTGTCATAGTCGATGATTTTTCGAGATACACTTGGGTGTTCTTTCTTGCTTCGAAGGATTAAGCTTTTGGTCATTATTATGATCTTGTTCTTCGTTTGGCTTCTGAACTTCCGGGTGCCTTGAGAGCGATCCGCAGTGACAATGGCACGAAGTTCAAGAATGACTCGTTTGCCTCTTTTTGTGCTGAGCGCGGAATTGAGCATCAGTTCTCTTCTCCACACGTCCCTCAACAAAATGACGTTGTGGAAAGGAAGAACAGAACCTTAGTCGAGATGGCTAGGACGATGCTAGATGAGTATAGCACTCCGAGGAGGTTTTGGGCTGAAGCTATTGCTATAGCTTGCCATATTTCAAACCGTGTCTTCTTGAGACCATCTTTGGGCAAGACTCCTTATGAGCTTCGATTTGGTAGAAAACTCTTTGTTTCTCATTTTCGAGTTTTTAGAGCTAAATATTTCATTCTCAAGACAGGAAACCTAGATAAATTTGAATCAAGGACTTTTGATGGTTTATTTCTAGGTTATCCTGCACATTTGAGGGGGTTTCGAGTTTTTAATGTTGAAACTAACAGTGTCCAGGAGACATGCAATGTCACTTTTGATGAGACTAGCCCTGGAACTAGATCCGATGTTTCAGGTGACTTACAGGTGACAGAGAGCATTTTTGTTGAAGAAGATGAGGATGAACTTGATACTGCTCCTCCACCTGTTGCTGATGTTCCTGTCCAAACTGTCCAAGCTCCAGAACCTGCTACGACTACTTCACCTTCAGTTGAGGCTCCTGCTGCATTTTCTTCATCAGCAGTACCTGCGGAGGTCGAAGAAATACTATCTTCTCCGAGCGCTCCACTTCACATTCAGAGGCGTCATCCTACGGATCAGATGATTGGTGATCTTCATGAGCGAGTCACTCGCTCCAGGTATCACGATCCGAGTCTCTACTCTCATTCTGCATTTGTTGCTTCTTTCAAACCCCGCGATATATCACATGCTTTATCTGATTCTAGCTGGGTCAATGCCATGCATGAGGAGTTAGAGAACTTTGAGAGGAACAAGGCCTGGAATCTAGTAGAACCTCCTAGTGGTCATAATGTTATAGGAACCCGCTGGGTGTTCAAAAATAAATAAAATGAGGATGGTTCTGTGGTTAGAAACAAGGCTAGACTGGTAGCTCAGGGTTTTGGCCAAGTTGGGCGGTTAGACTTTGATAAGACATTTGCTCCTGTTGCTAGATTGGAAGTCATTCGCATTCTGCTTGTATTTGCTGCGTCTAAGGGTTTTAGGCTGTATCAGATGGATGTCAAAAGTGCCTTTCTGAATGGTTTTATAGAGAAGGAAGTGTATGTTAGATAACCCCCAGGCTTTGAGAATCCCAAACATCCATATCATGTTTTCAAGCTATCCAAAGCCTTGTATGGTCTTAAACAAGCCCCAAGAGCCTGGTATGATAAACTTAAGACCTTTCTGCTTAAGAATGATTTTGAGATAGGTAAGGTAGACAAGACTCTTTTCATCCTAAGGCATGGCAATGACTTCCTGCTTGCTCAGATTTATGTAGATGATATTATCTTTGGTGGTTCTTCTCATGCTCTTATTTCCAGTTTTTCTGAGACCATGTCCAGGGAATTCGAGATGAGTATGATGGGAGAACTCAACTACTTTCTGGGGCTTCAAATCAAGCAATACAAGGAGGGGATCTTCATCCATCAGATGAAGTACACCAAGGATCTACTCAAACGCTTCGAGATGGGTGACTACAAGCCGATCGCCACTCCCATGGCGACTTCGACTGTTTTGGATCCAGATGAGGAAGGAGAAGCCGTAGATCAACGCGAGTACCGCAAAGATGATTGGCTCCTTCTTTGACTGACGGCCTCACGACCGACATCCACTTCGATGCCCGCCTGCGGCGAGGTTTCAGGCGTCTCCGAGGACTTCTCATCGCCAAGCCATTAAGTGCATCTTCAGGTATTTACATTCTACCCTCCAGTATGGCATTTGGTATTCCTGTTCTTCGTCTCTGTCCATTTGGGGGTTTTCTGATTCTGATTTACTGGGCTATTGGCTAGATAGGAAGAGTACCTCAGGCACTTGTCACTTCCTAGGCACTTCTCTTGTCTCTTGGTCTTCTAGGAAGTAGTTCTCTGTTGCACAATCCACTACTGAAGCTGAATATGTAGCTGTTACTAGTTGCTGTAGTCAGATTTTGTGGATGGTGTCCACTCTTAAGGACTTTGGGTTAAATTTTGCTAGTGTTCCTCTTTTCTGTGATAACTATTCTGCTATTAACATTGCTAAAAACCGTGTGCAACACTCTAGGGCCAAACACATAGACATTCACTATCATTTCCTTAGAGACCATGTCGAGAAGGGTGATATTGTGCTGCATTTCGTGGAATCCGAGGCTCAGTTAGCTGATATCCTCACCAAGCCTTTAGACCCGACTAGGTTTGCCATCTTGAGAAGTGAGTTAGGGGTAATTTATCCCTACGGGTTGGTTTGAGGGGGAGTTGGCTCTGTTCTGAACTTTCCTTGTTCATTTTAGCTTTTCTGGATCTTTTCTGATACCTTCTTCTAGTGGTATTTTCTTCTAGTCCTTTTGATATTTTTAGGCTTTTTAAGTCTTTTTGTGCATCTCATTGTATCATATTGCATTCATTTGAAAATCCAAAAAGATGCATTGTAATATAAGCTTTTCAGCTAGTCTTTTAAATTGATGAAGCTTTGCTTATGCAATATCCCAAAAATTTGGTCTGTTCTAAAGTTTTAAAAGAAAAATAACCATTTGGATTTTCTGCTAAAGTTAAAAGCTTAATTGGAATTTTCAGAGTTCAAAAACAATTTAATATGATTAATTTCAACATCAACTATATTAAAAATTATTTTATTTGGGTTCTATGTGCTTGGATATATTTTCTAGATTTTTCTAGAATTTTTCCGAGTGCATTTGCTATTTTCTAATTGCCATTTGCTTTTTCTGCTATTTTCTAAAAAGAAAAACTAATTAAAAATCTCGGATTATCCTTTGGGCCGGAACCCTAAGCCTCGGCCCAACTCTCCCCGCTTCCGGCCCATTCTTGTGCGGCCCGCTCCATCTCCTCCCGCCTGCAGCTGAGAGGCCCCACCGCCGCCGCCATGCCGCGGCGCGACTTCGCCGCCCCCCGCGTGCTGCCTTGTGGGTCCGCTTGCCACGTCTCCATCGTCTTCAAGCTGGACTTGTGAGTCCATCTTCTTCACGAGGCAGCGCCGTCGCGCTTGTTTTTGGGACTACTTCCTCTAGCTCTATTTAAAGGACCCCAACCCTGTCAGATTTCTCGCCTCTCCCTCCTCTTCCAAAACCCTAAAGTCTCCAGCCCTAGCTCGTCCTCGGTGCGCCGCAATCGCCAGAGAACCGAGCGCCGCCAAAGCTGCTTCATCACTGGATTTCTTCACCATCAGTGTATCCCTGGCCGTGATTCTTCCTCCGCTGGGTCCGTAATAGCGTGCCCTACGCCGTGCTTCCACCATCTCCCTCCGAGGAACTCAGGAGCCTCGTTTTCATGTTCGTCTGAAAAACGACCGCCGCCGCCCTTAATCGATCTACTATCTCCGGTGAGCTCCTTTGATTTCTGTGCGTGTCAAGATGTGCTCCATGCTTTTCTCATCAAATTCCCCACCTCCTCCTTGTTCTTTTGCCACCGAGGTGTCACCGGCGGTCATCTCTTCCATCTCCGGTCATCTTCGCATTGCCGCGCTCCGACATCTTCTAGCTACTCCAAGCCGACCGTGATCCTCATGACTTCGCCGTCCCGATGCTCACCTCACCTCTCTTGGTGCCACCCTACACCGGTCGCCGCGTTCGAGGACCTCACCGCGCTCAAGTGCGCCGCCGGCGAGCCTTGCCGCTCTGCCGCGTCACCTCCCCGGCGCCGCCGCTCGGGGAACCCATTTTCCCACTTCGCCGGAACTACCTCGCCGCCGTTCGCCATCGACGACGAGCTCAAGACCGCCGGCCATGGCTGCCTTGCTTGCTGCTCCTTGTTTGTCCCGAGCCACGTCACCAGCCTCGTCATTGCCAGCCAGCCGCCACATCACCCTCTGTTGCTCACGTGGCGCCCAGTTGTCGGCCATGTGGCACCACCAGGAATCCCACCCGAACCAAAAGCTGGTGCACCTGTTCCATCATACACCTACCCTATGACCAGTGGGACCCACTTGTCAGCCAATTCTTTTTATTTGTTTTCAGCCGATTATTCCTTGCTGACGCCAGCTGACGTCATAATTCCTTTTTCCTTTAGAAAAATAATTCAGTAAATCACTAAATTCTGATTTTCAGTATTTTATGTGATTTCAATCTTCCAGAGCTCATATCTTTTGCATCCGAACTCCGATTGAGTCCATTCAAATTCCTAAATTTATCTAAATTCGAGATCTATTTATATGAGATTTTTATTTAATTTTTGGAGTTTTTTTTCTCTCTGTTATTTATTTATTTGGTTTATTTGCTTGTTTTGCGAGTAGATGTCGATACTTCGGGAAGCTTCGAGCAAGGAGTAGCATACCAAGATCAAGATCAATTACTGGATTTATTCCAAGGCAATTCATGGTCCTTTGATCATATTGAACCTATGATTTCAAAAGTATATTGTTTTATACAATTGCATGCTATCTTTATATAAATTGCTTTGGGATTAGTTATTACCTGCTGTCATTATGCCTCCTTTGATAATTTGAATGTCATGAATCCTTTGTCACCTTAGCATGGGTAATTTTAGTTGGACATATTTATATTGCCAACATGGGTATCGTATTGATGCTTAGTTCAGCTTAGTTACGATGGGTTTGTCATCACATGTGTCACAATGATCAATTTTGACTTAATGAAATATGGAACTGTGGTGTTGAGCCACTCTTGTTAAAATTTGTGTACCATGACGGGGTTAGTCATGGGTTTTGGTTAAACAAAATGGTTTTCGCTTGGGCGAGTGGTTGGTGGATAGTGGGGATGTGGATTGAACATGCTGTTGGTTTGTGGTAGTCTCGCTTGAGTAACTTGTCAAGGGCTTAATCTTGTGCGCCATTGAACTGGGCCTTAACCGTACAACCACATGTCCGGTATGGGACGGACTGACCGATTAATTAGCAATGTCTTAATTTCGGTTCTGTCATGTGAAGTGTGAGTCGTGGAAAACGATTCTCACGGTGGCGCAAGAGGGGGCCCATGCAGTCGGAAAGACATTCGATGTTGAAACCTTAGTGGGCGTAATCGGGTTAGAAGGAACTTTGTAAAAGCCTTGTGATGATCACTTAGTCGCACACCTCGAAAGTGTGTTAAACGGACATTATAAGTTGATCTATCTCTTGTGGGTCAAGCTGTACAACCTTTGCAGAGTGTAAAACTATTCGAATAGCCGTGTCTGCGGTTATAGACGTGCCTGGGGATTTCACACGGGAGATAGAGTTTCTTAAAAAATGAGTCGGAGTGTGGATGGGAAGTTCACTTGATGAATATGATGTTCGTTTGGTGAATAGGTCATTCACTTGGTGGTTTGTGTCGATTGGTGAATAGGGATTCACTTATCCTTGGTTTGGTTGGGAAGTGAATGGGAAAGTTCACTAGTTCTTTCAAAGAAAGTGTTTAATTACTTATTATTATTGTTTTCAAATTACGCATTTCAATCTATTTATTGTATTTATTGTAAATGCTGTTTTCTGCAAAAGAGCCATACAACTAATCTTTGTTCAAGCCCTGCATGAATACTATTTGCATACATTTCCCCACGGCTTGCTGAGTACATTCAAAGTACTCATGGCTTTATGCCCTCTGTTTGATCAGCAGTAGAGGAAGTGTTGGACCGAAAAGGCGACTAGAGGGGGTGAATAGGAGCACGATCTCTTTTTCTCCCAAAATCAATTCAATACGAATTTCACTCCAATAGCTATGAAAGCTATGAAGATCAATCAATCATGCACATGTGGAAGACTTGTATTGAACCAACTCAAAACCCCAAAGTAAAATCAACACAAAACCAAAACACGAGGCTCGCGCGTCCGACCTCTCACGGGGCGGTCGATCGATCCAAGCGTCGAACCGCTACCTCGGGCGGTCGGACCGATTTCACGGAGGTCGACCTCTCGCTCGATGAACAAGAAAATCAGCCGACCAACCGAAACGCAAATTGATCAAACTTTTGATTCGTGCGTCCAAACTTCGTGAAACTTGACACACAACTTCCTAAGGATGTCAGAACCTATTCCAAGCAACAATTGTGATAATTCCTGCTCGGTTCAGACCTTTACCGTTTAAGCGAAGTTAGGTCAAAACCGAGTCAAAACGAAAATATGATCTTAAGACTTGCACGTGGGTGATTGATGATCTTGATGATCCTAGATGTATTCTCACACGCCACGCAAGCTAAATCACGCCAAGAAACTAAGCAATAACTCGCGGATCAAACAAAGACTCAATTCATCAAAAGAGAGAAAGAAAGCACAGGAACTCACTTTTGATATGATATTGGTTCACAGCCACTCCATCAATGGATGACAAAGACTCAATACATGAGCACGAAATCCAATCCAACTCTCTAGAACCCTAACCTCCGCTCCTCCTCTCCCTAAGCAAATTAGGGTTTCAATAACAATGAAAGGGTCAAAGGGGGTGCTGCCACCTCCCTCCTCTATTTATAGTGAAGGCTTAGGGTTTCTAATAGAGTCTCCCTAATGGGCTCCCGTTAAGGCTCAAAACAAGCGGGTGACACACGCACGCCTTTAAAGCGCCGTGTTCATATTGTGCTGGCACCGCTGTTCGCCACGTGTAGGTTGATCCAACGGCTCTCATCATGTCGGCAAGTCTCTCCCATCCGGCCCCACCGAAACCACCATGGCACTTGCACGACCCGCGCCGCTTGATTCAACGGTCGACCGAATCGCCTATTCGGTCACCTTTGTCCATCTTGCACCATGCTTGTGTCCACGACTTCACCCGCATCGCCGATCGTTTTGAACCTCCGCTCTCCAAGCCTAGTCCCGATCATCCTCGCCGTTGACCGTTGTTGACCACCAAGCAACCCGCACAACAATAGACAAGCAAATCGAATTCGGGAACAAGTTCTTCACAACTTGACCCACGTTAGTCAAAACATGCATCATGCAACACATATGCCATGAAAACCACGAACTTGACCTAACAGCAACCATCGCCGCCACACGGCGACGATTTAGTGAAAACCGGTCGACCGCCACCTTGCCGGCTCGGTCGCCACCGCCGGCCCGATCACAACGTAAGGCGGTCCGACCGCCACAAAAGGACTTAGCGAAATTTCAACGCTGAAATCCGCAACCTCTCGGAAATTTAAAACGAATAGAACTTTTGACCGAAGCTCCAAAATTATGGGACCAAGTGCAGAGAATCTCCTCACTTGCCTACACCTCTATTTTTGGCCCACTCAAATTCGATGCCACTCAACTTGCCGGTCCGACCGCCATCAGACGCCGGTCGATCGCTACCAAATCGGTCGATCGCCCGACCGGCCGGTCGGACCGCCATCACGTAACACCGAGGCATGGGCGGTCGACCGCCACCGCGGCCGGCCGACCGCCGAGACTCGACAGACATCGAACTTTGCCGAAACTCGTGTTTCAAGAAACCTTCAACGTCATTGCCAATTGACACATCATCCTAAGATCATGAGCATATCCCCATGATATCCACAATCTCCCCCTTGATGATCACATTGGCAATTCCCAACAAATGCAAGTTTTGAGGTTTGAAAAGTAAAAAACTCAACGTTACAAGCAAAGGCACAACTTGGTCCATATGCAAGAAAAAGCAAAGGAAATGACCAAGCTGGCTTCAGAATAGCATCGGCAAGTGAGATAAGGCAAAAGAAAACAAGAAAGCTTCAATTTCCAAAGAAGGGTCAAAAATCTCACTTAAGGTCCATATGAAAGAACAATTGTTCGAAATGACCTTTGATCATGGTGAGGATCAAGAATTGCAATTCAAGTTCAGAAAGAGCAATAAGACCATAAGAATGCAAATAAGGAACTCCCCCTCACTATGATCCTCAAAATTTCAGAAAATTTCAAATTCTCCAATTTTCTCCCTCTTTTTAATGTTTTTAAAACTTCTCCCCTTTACACATTTTGAAATATCTTCTCCCCCTTTGACAATGGAGTCATCAAGGAATCACGCCTTCCTCTCGTCCAGAGATAACAAATGCAGAATGAGGAAAAAGCATAAGAAGGAGCATGCATGAAATGCAATGAAGTGGCTTCATATTTTTGAATTTTTCAATTTTGGATTACAAGAAGCTTTGGAGATTACCCAAAAGAACAAGCTAGCATCTCAAATTTTGCATAAACACCATATCAGCCTAAATGCGCTAGCAAGATCATGATAAGACATATATAACAAAGCTAAAGCAAGAAGGCTCAATATAAAGCAATGAATTTTAGCATTTTAAGCAAAGCTTCAAATCTAGCAAGTCCATCAACAGGGATCCTAAGATGATATCGCCATGTCAAAATGTCAATGTGAGACCAAGACGCTAACAATGACCACATTAAGAGACAAACAAGTCCTGAATTGAATCATTTTGCTCAAATTGTCTCAAACGCCCATTTTTCAACAGATTTTCATTTGCAAAGAAATATTGAAGTTGATGAAAGGTATATCTTAGTGAAGAAGATCCTGGACTAGGAGCCATCCACAAACTCTTCCTAAGCTTCTACCCATTTGATAATTCATTTTCTTATCCACGTGCTAGATCTCAAGCCTTGCCGCACCATCTTAAGCACAAAAGCTTAAAAGAATGATCTAGATCATCCAAAACTCCCCCTGAGTTCATGCCTAGTGCAATGGCAAGCCGTCTCATAAGAAAGAATTGGTGAGATCAGTTTTTTTGTTCACAAGAGCAGATTTAGATTCTTAAAAGAACAAGAAGCTCAAGTAATGATCAATACTAGATTCAAGAGCTAACACCGCAATTTTGACAGGGCCAATGTCACAAAAGGATCACTAATTGCGCAACTAGCTAAAACATCCACAAATTGCGTTTCTTAGTTCAAGTTGTCTTAAAGTTCTGCTCATTCAAAGAAAGACTTAGCTACACATGTGAAAGCATGATAATTCTAGCAAGTCAAAGAACTAGACATGGCATTGAGCGAATTGAAATACTAAAAGCTCAAAAGGGTAATAAGCAAAGCTTCATCAATTTTAAAAGACAAGCGAAAAGCTTATATAAAAATGCATCTTTTGGATTTTCATATGAATGCAGATCTTTTGGATTTTCATATAAATGAGATCTTTTGGATTTTCATATACGTGTAGTATGATATGATGAGATACACAAAAACTGAAAAAGCCTAAAAAGATCAAAAAGATCAAAAGAAAATCAAGAAAAGATCAAATGAACAAGGTAAGATCGAGAAAGATCAAACTCCTCAAACCAAACCGTAGGGATAAATTACCCCTAACTCACTTCTCAAGGTGGCAAACCTAATTGGATCTAAAGGCTTGGTGAGGATATCAGCCAACTGAACCTCGGACTCCACGAAATGTAGCACAATATCACCCTTCTCGACATGATCTCTAAGAAAATGATAGCGAATGTCTATGTGCTTGGTCCTAGAGTGTTGAACAGGGTTTTTAGCAATGTTAATCGCAGAAGTGTTATCGCAGAAAAGGGGAACACTATCAAATGCCAACCCAAAATCCTTAAGAGTGGACACCATCCACAAAATCTAACTACAAAGAACTAGCAAAGACTACATATTCAGCCTCAAAGATGGATTGTGCAATGAAGACCGCTTCCTAAAAGACCAAGAGACAAGAGAAGTGCCTAGGAAGTGACAAGTGCTCGAGGTACTCTTCCTATCTAGCCGATGACCCGCAAAATCGAATCGAAAACCCCGAATGGACAAGGACGAAGAGCAGAATACCAAATGCCATCTTGGAGGGTAGAGTGTAAATACCTGAAGATGCGCTTAACGGCTTGGCGATGGGATGTCCTCGGAGACGCTTGAAACCTCGCACAGAGGCAAACAGCGAAGTGGATGTCCGGTCTTGAGGCTGTCAGGTACAGAAGTGAACCGATCATGCTGCGGTACTCGCGTTGATCCACGACTTCTCCTTCCTCATCTGGATCCAAAACAGTCGAAGTCGCCATGGGAGTGGCGATCGGCTTGCAGTCACCCATCTCGAAGCGCTTCAGCAGATCCTTGATGTACTTCGTCTGATGGATGAAGATCCCTTCCTTGCATTGCTTGATTTGAAGCCCCAGAAAATAATTGAGCTCTCCCATCATACTCATCTCAAATTCCCTGGACATGGTCTCAGAAAAACTGGAAACAAGAGCATGAGAAGAACCACCAAAGATAATATCATCTACATAAACTGAGCAAGCGGAAGTCATTGCCACGCCTAAGGATGAACAGGTCTTATCTACCTTACCCATCTCAAAATCATTCTTAAGCGTAAAGGTCTTAAGTCTATCATACTGTGCTCTAGGGGCTTGCTTAAGACCATACAAGGCTTTGATAGCTTGAAAACATGATGTGGATGCTTGGGATTCTCAAAGCACAGGGTTGTCTAACATACACTTCCTCCTCTATAAAACCATTCAAAAGGCACTCTTAACATCCATCCGATATAATCTAAAGCCCTTAGAAGCAAAGAATGCAAGCAGAATGCGAATGGCTTCCAATCTAGCAACAAGAGCAAATGTCTCATCAAAGTCTAACCCTCAACTTGGCTAAAACCCTGAGCTACCAATCTAGCCTTGTTTCTAACCACGTAACCATCCTCATTTTGTTTATTTTTGAACACCCAACGGGTTCCTATCACATTATGACCACTAGGAGGTTCTACTAGATTCGCACCTTATTCCTCTCAAAATTCTCTAACTCCTCATGCATGGCATTAACCCAACTAGAATCGGATAACGCATGTGATATATCGCGGGTTCAAAGAAGCAACAAATGCGAGAATGAGAGTAGAGACTTGGATCGTGATACCGAGCGAGTGACTCGCTCATTAAGATTACCAATCATCCGATCCGAGGATGATGCCCTGAATATGAAGTGGAGCGCCCGGGAGAAAATATCTCCTCAACCTCCGCAGTAATCTGCTGATGAAGAAGATGCGGCAGAGCCTCAATTGGAGGTGACGCAATGAAAGGTGTCTCGGAGCTTGGACAGAGCCTCAACGGCGAAGCAGTGGAGGACAAAAATCAGCCGTCATCATCTTCCTCCACAAAAATGCTTTCACACTGTGTATCACTCCGAAATGTCGGATCTAGCTCGGGGCTAGTCTCATCAAAAGTGACATTGCATGTCTCTGGACAATGTTAGTTTCAACATTAAAAACTCGAAAACCCTCGAATGTGCAGGATAACCCTAAATAAACCATCAAAAGTCCTTGATTCAAATTTATCTAGATTTCTGCCTTAAGAATGAAACACTTAGCTCCAAAACTCGAAAATGAGAAACAGAGGGTTTTCTACCAAAACGAAGCTCATATGAAGTCTTGCCCAAAGACGGTCTCAAGAAGACACGATTTGCAATATGGCAAGTCAGAAATAGCTTCGCCCAAAACCTCCTCGGTGTGCTATACTCATCTAGCATTGTCCTAGCCATCTCGACTAAGGTTCTGTTTCTTCCTTTCCACAACGCCATTCTCGTTGAGGGCGTGTGGAGAAGAGAAACGATGCTCAATTCGCGCTCAAAGCACAAAAAGAGGCAAACGAGGCATTCTTGAACTCCGTGCCATTGTCATCGCGGATCGCTCTCAAGGCACCGTAAAATTCGAAGCCAAACGAAGAACAAGATCACGATAAAAACCAAAAGCTTCATCCTTCGAAGCAAGAAAGAACACCCAAGTGTATCTCGAAAAATCATCAACTATGACAAGAATGTACCACTTGCCACCAATTGACCGAACCCTAGCAGGACCAACAGTATCCATATGAAGCAACTGTCCCGGTCCGTCAGTCATGACCAAAGTCACTGAAGGGTGTGAGGCGGCAACTTGCTTGCCATGCCTATAGGGCGCACATACAGCATCCTTGACGGCTTTGAGTTTGGGCAAACCTCTCATGAGATCAAGGTTGCTAACTCGCGTCAGATGATCAAAACCAATGTGCCCCAAACGTCGGTGCCAAAGCCAGAACTCAGAAGAAGGTGTAAACAAACATTTAAGAGAACCACAAGAGATTCGAAAAATCAGCTCCAAAGATTCTAGCAACTCTATAAATCCCAAAACGAGCTCACCAAATAGAATCAAGCACCCGACAAGCATTTTTCTTAAATATAGTCTCATAACCATCATCAAGAAGTCGTGAGACGAGAGTAAGTTAAACCTAAGCTTGTCCACAAGGGCGACGTCCTTTAGGATGAAATTGTCATTCACCCTAATTGTTCTGTTCCTTCAATCCGCCCTTGAGTATTGTCTCCTAAGGTGATGAGGACATCACCTATCGACCGCGTGAAGGAGGTGAACCATTTTGAGTCTCCGGTCATGTGGCGTGAACAATGAGTCGACGAACCACGTGTCCTTCCTTCCGCAGCGATCCGAAAATCAAGGCACGAAGAACGAAGTGTCTCAACATCAAGTTAGTTAAACATGACTTGGGAACCCAGATCGAGACACACGTCTGCGAATAGTATGCAAAGCGAAGTGCTATCCTTGATTCTATTTGAAATTTCATTGTGAGCAATGGTTACTCTAACATGAGAGTTATCCTGTCTAGGAGCATGAGCATCATTAGCATGTGAAATAAATCCTAGACCAGGTTTCTTCCTTTCTAAATTACCATGTCTCATAAAAGCTCTAGGTTGATTAGATGACATTCTAGCAAGATTTTTCTTAGCATTTTTCAACCTACGCCAATGAACTCAACTAAATGCCCATCCTTCTTGCAATAGGTGCAATGGTACTTGGTACCACCGGGAGAAGCACCTTTGACCGAATAGATGGTTGGGCAAAACCTGCAGATTTGAAAGTGATCTTTGCAGGTTGGGTATCAAATTCAACTAAGACATTTCTCAAAATTTGAATGTCATTGGATTTATCCTGGCAAAGTTGTATCCTAACCCTTGCTTCTTATAAGGAGTTTTGAATTGTCAAGAATCATGTTTAATGCTTTCTTACCTTTAGAAAATCTTTCTAATGTGTCATTAAGGTAAGCAATTTCTTTTCTAAGGTTAACACATGAATCACACGCTTTAGCATCAAACCTCTTCTTATAAAGAGCAACTTCAAGCTTAAGAGCTTCACATGAAGCACAAGTAGCGAATTAATACTGTCCTTAAGCTTGGCATATTTAGCTCTAGTCGCTTCTACAACATCATGTAATTCACGCTCACGTTCTAAGCGCATGAGCAAGAGCTAGATTCAACCACATCAGAAACAACCAACATGCTAGACTTTAAGCATTTTTCGCAAGGAGCAGATTTAACTTCAATTAGCTCAGTTCTAGCATTTTCAAGTTGTTGCAAAGCAATATCATGAGCAGATTGCAGTTTAGCAAATTCAGAATGTAAAGCATAGCAGGATGAACATTCATCAGATTCAAGACTCTTAGCATTCACAAGTTCTAATGTGAGTTTCTTTACTTGTGACTCTAACTCCTCATTCTTAGTCATGATGAACTTTAAAGCTTTATCCTGACCTAGCATTTGCTCATAGACAGTTTCACATCTAGCAAATAGAACATCATAAGAAGGAGATACCTCATTGTTGTCATTGATGTCGTCGGAGTCAGCCATGAAGCACATGCCGGTGAAGTCCTTGGCCTTTCCCTTCTTGTCTTGAGGGAGCTCCTCCTCCTTGTCCTCCTCGCTCCCGGAGTCCACATCACTCAAGGATCGATCTCCAAGAGCGGCAAGAACCCGGTGAGCAGCCTTCCTGAGCTTGGCATCATCAAACCTGGACTTGCGCCCCTGAGGCTTCTTCCAAGCTGACTTTTCATCCTTGTGGTTGCTCTTACCTTTCAGCTTGGGGTAATTTGCCCGGATGTGATTAAGCTCTCCACACTCATAACAAGTCACAGGGCCGCCTCTCTTTTTGTTTCTCATATTGTTGTAGGCCCGTGTGAGCTTCTTAATCAAAAGCGCCATCTCAGGCTCAGGAATACTCTCAAGATCCTCTTCTTGAATTGCAGATAAAGAAGCAAGTGAAAAACCAGAAGAGGACTCAAACGACCCATCAGAGGCTCTCTTGAGCGGGTCTGCTACCAAAGCCATGTTACCCTTCTTAGAATGGTCAGCTTTCTGGATGTCATGAGTCTTGAGCTTACTATAGAGCAGCTCCAAAGTCAGATTAGAGAAGTTGACATTTTCCTGAATGGCGGTAGCCTTTATCTCCCACTCCCTGGTGTTGATTGCAGCCAGGAGATGGATGGCATTTTCAGACTGAGTAAATTCAATACCAACAGACTTCATCTGATTTATCACTGTGTTGAAGCGACTGAAAATGTCATCGATGCTCTCACCAGGACGCATCTCGAATTTGTTATATTCTCTTTTATACACCTGCTGACGCACTTGTTTGATTTGGGAAGAACCTCATGATAGGTTTCGAGGGTCTTCCAAATTTCATATGCACCCGAGATTGCAAATCTGTCATATTCCCGCCTACCAAGCCCACCATACAGAAAATTCTTTGCCTTACGGTCATTAGCCAAAAGGGCTTGGTCAGCGAGCAACCTCGAGCAAGATTAGCGGACCTCGAATGACCTCCCAAATACCTCGTGGTTCGCTCTCAAGAAAGACACGCATGCGGTTCTTCCAAAAGGCATAGTCGTGCCCATCGAAGATATGCGGTTTGGAAGAGTACTTATCCATCGCCAAAGTTCAGTGACCGGTTAAGATCAAGATTGAACTAACCGGGCTCTGATACCACTTGTTGGACCGAAAAGGCGACTAGAGGGGGGGTGAATAGGAGCACGATCTCTTTTTCTCCCAAAATCAATTCAATACGAATCTCACTCCAATAGCTATGAAAGCTATGAAGATCAATCAATCATGCACAGCGGAAGACTTGTATTGAACCAACTCAAAACCCCAAAATAAAATCAACACAAAACCAAAACATAGAGGCTCGGGCGGTCTGACCTCTCACGGGGGCGGTCAGACCGATCCAAGCGGTCAGACCGCTACCTCGGGCGGTCAGACCGATTTCACGGGAGGTCAGACCTCTCGTTCGATGAACAGTAAAATCAGCCCGACCAACCGAAACGCAAATTGATCAAACTTTTGATTCGTGCGTCCAAACTTCGTGAAACTTGACACACAACTTCCTAAGGATGTCAGGAACCTATTCCAAGCAACAATTGTGATAATTCTTGCTCAGGTTCAGACCTTTTACCGTTTGAGCGAAGTTAGGTCAAAAACCGAGTCAAAACGAAAATATGATCTTAAGACTTGCACGTGGGTGATTGATGATCTTGATGATCCTAGATGTATTCTCACACGTCACAGCAAGCTAAATCACGTCAAGAAACTAAGCAATAACTCGGATCAAACAAAGACTCAATTCATCAAAGAGAGAAAGAAAGCACATGAACTCACTTTTGAAGAAACTTTCCTTGGATTGATTTGATATGATATTGGTTCACAGCCACTCCATCAATGGATGACAAAGACTCAATACATGAGCACGAAATCCAATCCAACTCTCTAGAACCCTAACCTCCGCTCCTCCTCTCCCTAAGCAAATTAGGGTTTCAATAACAATGAAAGGGTCAAAGGGGGTGCTGCCACCTCCCTCCTCTATTTATAGTGAAGGCTTAGGGTTTCTAATAGAGTCTCCCTAATGGGCTCCCGTTAAGGCCCAAAACAAACGGTGACACACGCACGCCTTTAAAGCGCCGTGTTCATATTGTGCGGCACTCGCTTGTTCCGCCACGTGTAGGTTGATCCAACGGCTCTCATCATGTCGGCAAGTCTCTCCCATCCGGCTCCCACCGAAACCACCATGGCACTTGCACCGACCCCCGCGCCGCTTGATTCAACCAGTCGCACCGAACTGCCCGTTCGGTCACCTTTGTCCATCTTGCACCATGCTTGAGTCCAATGACTTCACCCGCATCGCCGATCGCTTTGAACCTCAGCTCTCCAAGCCTAGTCCCGATCATCCTCGCCGTTGACCGTCGTTGACCACCAAGCAACCCGCACAACAATAGACAGCAAATCGACCGGAACAAGTTCTTCACAACTTGACCCACGTTAGTCAAAACATGCATCATGCAACACATATGCCATGAAAACCACGAACTTGACCTAACAGCAACCATCGCCGCCACACGCGCGATTTACTTAAGTGAAAACCGGTCGATCGCTAGCCTTGGCCGGCCCGACCGCCAACGTAAGGCGGTCCGACCGCCACAAAAGGACTTAGCCGAAATTTCAACGCTGAAATCCGCAACCTCTCCGAAATTTAAAACAAATAGAACTTTTGACCGAAGCTCCAAAATTATGGGACCAAGTGCAGAGAATCTCTCACTTGCCTACACCTCTATTTTGGCCCACTCCAAATTCCAATGCCACTCAACTTGCGGTCCGATCGGCTCAATGACGTCGGTCGACCATACTAAATCGGCCGATCGCCGACCGCCGGCCGACCGCCATCACAGAACACCCGAGGCATGGGCGGTCTGACCGCCACTGGGCCTGGCCCGACCGCCGAGACCGGACAGACACTGAACTTTGCCGAAAACTCGTGTTTCCGCAAACCTTCAACGTCATTGCCAATTGACACATCATCCTAAGATCATGAGCATATCCCCATGATATCCACAGGAAGAATATCAAGCTGCCAAAGAGTTCTACTAGGAAGACCAGGAAGGTTTTGCAGATTAGGATGCGTTTCTCCACTCGATTGCCTGTGGGCATGTTGATTGGCCATTTGAAGAGTTTCGTTCTGCTGCAAGAGTTTATTTGTTTCTTAGGCCTTGCGTGGCAAGTTAAGTAAACGTTGATCATAAGGTCCAGTTATTATTATTATTTGTTACTTTGAGATCTTTTTAGTTAAATTGAATAAATGGATGGTATTTCATCACTGTTTTCCGGTGTGAGCTAGCTACTGATCTAGGACTAGTTCAGAATACACAGAGGGTTCCTGAGATGCATTTTCGGGTCCCGACAGCTTATTACCCTCCAGGAGCTTTAGTATTTCAATTCTGTTCAAAGTCGTGTCTAGTTCTTTTACTTGCTAGAATTATCATGCTTTGGTATGTGTAGCTAAGTATTTGCTGAATGAGCTAGAACTTTAAGACAACTTGAACTAAAAACTGCAATTTGTGGATCTTTTAGCTAGTTGCACAATTAGTGATCCTTTTGTGACATTGGCCCTGTCAAAATTGCTTTGTTAGCTCTTGAATCTAGTATTGATCATTACTTAAGCTTCTTATTCTTTTAAGAATCTAAATCTGCTCTTATGAAAAATAAAAAATCAAATTTAAAGATTGTCTTGTGCTTAAAATATGCCAAACTACTCCCACGAGACTGCATGTCATAGACATGAACTTGGAGATAGTTTGATGATCCAGACGATCTCATGGGAACTGCTTGTCAAAATTGACATGAACCTCAAAATTTGTCGCTCTGGTAGAAGCTTAGGAAGAGTTTGTGGATGGCTCCTAGTCCATGACCTTCTTCACTATGATAAACCTTTAATCAACTTCTGGTCGAAGCTTAGGAAGAGTTTGTAGATGGCTCCTAGTCCAGGATCTTCTTCACTAAGTTAGACCATTAGTCAACTTCAATATTCATTGCAAATGAAAAACTGTTGAAAAATGGGTGTTTGAGAAAATTGAGCAAAATGATTCAATTCAGGACATGTTTGTCTCTTAATATGGTCATTGTTAGCTTTTTGATCTTACATTGGCATTTTGACATGGCTAGTATCATTTTAGGATCCCTGTTGATGAACTTGCTGAATTTTGAAGCTTTGCTTAAATTGTTACAATTCATCGCTTTACTTTGAGCCTTCTTGCTTAGCTTTGATATATATATATCTTAACATGATCTTGCTAGTGCTGATAGGCTTAATATGTATTGAGTAAGATTAGAAATGCTGGCTTGCTCTTTTTGGGTAATCTCGAAAGCTTCTTGTAATAAAAAATTGAAACATACAAAAATATAAAGCCACTCCATTACATTTCATGCATGCTCCTTCTTATGCTTCTGCCTCATTTCTGCATTTGTCATCTCTGGATGAGAGGAAGACGTGATTCCTTGATGACTCCATTGTCAAAGGGGGAGGAGAAATTGGAGAAAATGAAATTTTCTAGAAAAATGATGATCATAGTGAGGGGGAGTATCATATTTGCATTCGTTTGATCTTATTGTCATTTCTGAACTTGAAGTGCAATTCTTGGAACCTCACAATAATCGAAGGTCACATTGAACAATTGTTCTTTCATATGGACCTTAAGTGAGATTTTTGACTCGTCTCTAGAAATTGAAGCTTTCTTACTTTATTTTGTCTTATCTCACTTGCCTTTGCTATTCTGATGCCAACTTGGTCATTTCCTTTGCTTTCTCTTGCATTTGGACCAAATTGCGTCTTTGTGCGAAAACGTCGAGTTTTTACTTTTCAAACCTCAAAATTTGTATTTGTTGGGAATTGCCAATGTGTTCATCAAGGGGGAGATTGTGGATATCATGGAGATATGTTCATGATCTTAGAGTGATGAGACAATTGGCAGTGGCGTTGAAGGTATGCGGAAACACGCGCTTTCGGTAAGTTGCTGTTGCTGTCAGGCTCTAGGGTGGCGGTCAGAATGGCCACCGGCGGTCGACGGCCACCACCGCGGTCCGGCAGGTTTTGTTTCAGCGTAGGATCGGCGGTCGACCGCCAATGGTTGGCGGTCAGACCAGTCAAGGGCGGTCCGACCGGGCTTGGTGGTGGTCTGACCGGTTTTGACTTAAGTCGCTGGCCTTCCTGGCAGCGATGTGTTGGCTGTTAGGTCAATCTCATGGGTGTCAGTGCATATGTGTTGCATGATGCATGTTTTGACTAACGGGTCAAGTTGTGAAGAACTTATTCCGGATTTGATTTGCTTGTCTATTGTTGTGCAAAGTTGCTTGGTGGTCAACGATGGTCAACGGCGAGGATGATCGGACTAGGCTTGAGAGCCGAGGTTCGTAACAATCGACGATGCCGGGTGAGGTCAATGGACTCAAGCATGGTACGAATGGACAAAGGTGACCGAACAGCGCCAAAAGCATCGTTGATCATGTGAGGACTCGGTATTTAACTAGTAATACTTAACCTCCATATGGTTCTAGCATTACTAATTAAATATCCTAAGCCTCGATGGACATATGCTTCCTGCACTGCAAGACACGCCATCATCACAAAATCATACATCATTTCCATACAACAATTAACACTAAGTTCAACAACGACATACATAAAGTAAAGTTATTACAAAAGAGCCGACTCGCCAAATAACACAATATACAAGAATGACAATGAAGCAAAAGCACCATAAGATGGCTAAGAACAAAAGTCGACTGTTAGCTCGTGAGGACCCCGGTTTATTCGGCTTGTACTGCTTAACCATCCACTTGGTCCTAACAAGACAAATCAAATAAACTAAGCCTCGAGATATGTATACTTCGTAAATGCAAGATACACACCGCTACAAAATCATGCATCAATTCCATTCATACACATAGGGCCAAGCAAAAGCAACAATCAAAGACATAGATAATATAAAGAGAGTTATTACAAAAGAGAGGCCGACTGCCAAAAGACATACAAATAGATAAATACACAAATGAATAAATCGTTGTTGTAAGAAAACTCCGCGAATGGCAAGCACTTCTCCCAATGCTTCCCATAGGCAAGGACACAAGCTCAAAGATGTCCTCCAAAACTTGGCTGACCCTCTGGCCCGACCATCTGCTTGGGGGTGATACGTCAGGCCGAAGAAAGACGAGTTCCCATAGCTTCTTGCAAGCTATGCCAGAACTGGGAAGTGAAGATGGAACCACGATCAGAAATGATCGTCTTCGGCACCCCATGCAAGCTCACGATCCTGGCGACATAGAGCTCCGCTAGGTGATTGGTACGAATCTTGGTTCTGACCTGGTAGAAAATGTGCCACTTTAGTTGACACAGAGAAACTTACCAAGTCCAGATAAAATAAGGATTGGCAGACTGAGAGGTCTTTCTAGATCCTAAGGTTGATGGAACAAGGTTGTTGTTAGCTGGTGGAGCGATTTGTCCGTCAATTCCGCCAACAACGGATCTCACTTGCTAACTAGCTATGCGAGTCATCCCTCCGCGCAGCCTTCTTAGATGGACTATGGCCATTTAGGCCACGTATAAACTTAAGTTGTGACGACAACGATCCGCGTAGTTCTTCTCGTTCGTTGAGTCGCGCGAAATCGATCTCAACTTAACAAGTTGGTTGTTCCGATCTTATCATTTTGCTTGATTTGGTTCACTCAAAGATCCGATCGCCGAGCAAACTTGATTCGATGCGCCGTGGTTGGTTGCACAACCAAGGCGGCAATAGACCCGTGCTCAACCACACCCGAGTTGAGACAATAAAAGTCTTCAAGGAGGGTAGGCTGCAGTTCCTGGAGCAACAATGCATTGCAAAACACCTCTCGACTAATTGCACCGGCAAAGAACATTAGTCTTGCTCTGATGGTAATGAATCCCCATGTCGTAGTCTTTGACGGTCAAGATTGATCCAACAAGAGGTCTGAATGGCTCGGATTAGATCAAGGAGGTCTCATATGGTATAAAGAGGTTCAAACGCTGGTCTTCGCGAGTTTGCAGGACTCGGTACCATCACACCTCCCAGAGCACCGGTGTTACATGGCTGTAAGGGATTCCTAACCTACGTTCTTAAGAGTTTGTTTCTCTCATGAAGCGGTGTGACCACGAATTGATCGAAGGTAATACCGCATAGTGGTAATACCTAGTTGACGCGGTATGGATATTCCGAGAAAGGGCATCGAAAGAGAGTTCTAGAGAAGACAAAATGTATGAGGCCTGGTAGTTTAGAACCCACTCAACACAAAGAAATTCCAAATTTGATCTCTGAAGTTTGTTTTAGTCATTTAGGACTCTTTCGAAACTTAGGTTAAGTTTTGAACTCTCATCAAAACCAAATGGTTCTATTTTATTTTAAATGCCTTGAAAAGGTTTAGAAAACAAGGGCGTTATTAATAACTTTGGTTAGCAACACCACTAAACTCGAAGTTGATGAAAGCGAAAAGTTAACGACTAGGGAAATGAGATATCACCCTAACCGAAAGCCAAAACAGCAAGCATACAAACTTTAAATGTTTCCAAAGAAGCTCCAAATCAGCAAGGAAACTCCAAAACAAGCTCAACTTCTCAATGCCATTAACCCGTATTGAATGAACGAGTAATAGGTGAGAAGATAAAAATTTCAGCACACTACGACAAGTCTAACACTACTAAAGATCAAGGTTAAGGCGACAAAATTAGCGTTAGGTACTTAGCTAACTAGTATCACATCTTACCCTCTTATTCCCACAAGTTTTAGTTGATTATCCTCTCATTTTCTACCCTATTTAGAACCTTTGAGCTTGCTGTCCGAAACTGAATGATCGCTGTCCAGATTTCGCATCCAAGCCTCCTAATTGAAATCTTCAACTCGAAGCTTCAAAACCTTGTAGAGGCGGCTAACATTTCAATTTGCCAAGCTCATTGGTCCCAAAACCCAATTAATCGATAATGACTATCTTTTGAGAGAAGGAAAGGGAAAATACTTTTAAAACTCAAATTAGAGCAAGACGAGAGAAGAAAGCTAAGATAGGTAAGGAATAAAATCCGAGAACTTACTTAAGCTTTCACAAATCATTTGACCCTTTGAAAATAAGGTTTTCAAAATATCCTAAGGACGACTCAAGCTTGGGTTACTACGGTCGGAATGGCTCGATACCAACTTTGTGAGGACCCTGTTTATTCGGCTTGTACTGCTTAACCATCCACTTGGTCCTAACAAGACAAATCAAATAAACTAAGCTCGAGATATGTATACTTCCTAAATGCAAGATACACACCCGCTACAAAATCATGCATCAATTCCATTCATACACATAGAGTCAAGCAAAAGCAACAAATCAAAGACATAGATAATATAAAGAGAGTTATTACAAAAGAGAGGCCGACTGCCAAAATTCATACAAATAAGTAAATACACAATGAAGCAAAATGGCCATAAGATGGCGATAAACAAAAGCCAATCGGTGTGCCTTTACCCACAAGGCAACCAACCGACCGCCAAGCTAATCGTCCTGCACGGCGCAAGAACACAACTCACAAAAGTGAGGCCCTTGGGGCTCACCTTCTTCCTCTCGCAACAATTAATATTAAGCAAAGCGATGAGTACAAAACTTGTTTTTGTACTGCAAGACTGACGTGTGAGATAACAGTAACTATAATTAACTACATGCAAGCTTTATTTAAGTGGATGAGGCTCGACTTATTTTCAAGATAAAGCAAGTTTTCATTTGCAATAAGGTAATAGATTCAAAGCAAGTTTGCAATTAACTTTTATTGTTCAAATAAAAGAGAGACAATAATAACAATAGATAGAGAACAACACCAACCTAGAAGTGACTAACCCATAGTCACCACAACAATAGCATGAAGTACCCTTCATACCACCCATGTCAAGTTTAAGTTTTTAAAAGGTTGTAGTCTAGTTCTTGCACGACCTACCAAGCATGTCCATAACCTAGGACGAGGCTATTCGAATAGTTTTAACCTCGCAGGTGTACCAATGTACCCACACGATAGACCGCCTTTCCACCACCCACGGTTAGCACACTTCCTTTGGTATGTGCATGGCTAAGTCTAACAAGACGCTTTCCAATGGACGATGCTAATTAAGAGCCGCAACCCACGGAGAAGGATACATTAGACACCCTAACCGACACCTAATGCTCCTCGCACACCACAAACACACACACGCACACACCCACCGACCAGCTCATAATTAGCACCTCCCAAAGTACTTAGTCAAGAGAGGTTCCATATCCCCTCGTGGTTAGCACGCAATAAGCGCTGGCTTAGTGACACAAGTAACTCGGTCCTGGGGACTTAGGCACCATTCCACACACCCAACAGATCACATCAACATACCATTGTGCCCAAGTCAAGATATAGTTTTGTTTTCGCTTTTGATTTGTAAATCAATAAGACACAAGGGTTGGACATAATGGAGTAGTATAAGTAGTTGTGTGATCAAGATCACCGACTAAGTCGATGATCGCCCAATACTACCGATAACTAGGCATGGCTAAGCAATATTCATTCGAATCTACTAAGTGATAAGAGTTCATCCATCGAACTCTAACCACAAAGAAATAACCTAGGCTCGTAGTAGAGGATAACCATTTACCTACAGATTATGCAACTAGAGGTCTAACTAATCAATTTAACAACAAAGTAGCAATGCATACATAGAAGTTAAACAAAATATTAGACTTTGAAAGTAATGGGATCAATGGAAATGATCAAACTGCTTGCTCGCTTGTCGTTGCTCAATTTGTTATGAGGGTCGTTCTGGATTACCGCAAATATCGAATCCTAAGCTAAAGAGCTAAAACAACCAATAAGACGAGCAACACTTAAACAAAAGAGCAAGCAAAATTATCCAAATGTGACTAAATTTATACACAAGGTAAAATACGAATATACCTAGACATAGAAACTGAAAACTTAATTTGGATTTGTGGTGCAAAAGATATTCTCTAAAACCTAATTTTGGCCATAATTAGCAATGTAGCAAAAACATTTTCTAGAAAGATTTGAAGCTGAAATTTTTATGGTAGCTACCCACTGGTATAGTGGTAACCCATATAAAATTTCAGGTCATTTGGAGTTAAAATGATTTAGTTATGATTTTTCTAAGTTTTAAATCTAAGACATGATTAATTTCAGTATTAAAGATTACTGCAAAACCTATACTAAGCTAAAGTACTTTAACAGATGCATTTATCGAACTTTAGTTTGTTAAATTTGGAGCTACAGAGAAAAAGTTACGAAATTTTGAAGTTTAAAACAATTAATATGTGCAAATAAAAGCTTTTCTGACTAAACTGAAAACCCATAAAAACTGGGGAGGTCGTGGGCCGTTGATCAAAGATCGCACGGCTCACGATCTCAGATGCTAAAACCCGCACGAGCACCTGGGCGCAAAGACCTCATCGCGCCAAGGGGAGGTCTTAGCCGTTAGATCTAGACTTGATGGTCTGAATCTAACGAGGAGGTCCTAGACGGCAAGATCTAGCGAGGAGGTCTAAGCCGAGATCTTGAATCCAATGGCTACGACTCACGCGCACGACAACAAGACGCAAAGGAGGTCCTCGCGCTTATCAGAGGTCGTGACCGCCGATCAAGATCCGCGGTCCCGAGCACTAGGGAGGTCTAAAGGTCAACGATTGATCGACGAGATCTTAACGGCCGAGATCTCCCATAGGAGGTCCCGGACGGCTGAGATCTACCGAGGAGGTTCAGCCCGATAGATCTAAATCTAACGGTCCGTAGTCGGGCAGGAGGTCCTAGACGGTCACACGAGGTCTCCGGCTAAGATGAAGCGAGGGAGGTCCCGAACGGCTAAGATTTCACCGAGGAGGTCATGGATGGCCATGATCTTCGCGGGAGGTCCTACGCGATGTGTGTTCAACAGAGAGAGGTCCGACGGTTCGGATCTCCGTGGGGAGGTCATGAACGGTCCGGATCCGAGCGAGGGAGGTCCTACGACTTCTTCACAAAGGGCCGAGGTGGTCTTTTGGAAAGAGGACCCTAAACGTAGTTTTGAAGGTTCTCTTTACAAATGACCAGGTGGTCTTTTGCACAAGAGGACCTTGGTGGGGTGGCTCAGGGGTGGTTTTTCAAAACGACTAAGGAAGGACTTTTGCAAAGAGGACCCCAAGGAGGTCCGAGAGGGCGGTTTTGACAAAACGACGGGTGACCTTTTCGCACGAGGACCTCAAGGAGGTCTTTTGCAAAAAGGACCCCAAGGAGGAGGGTGATCCTAGCGGCCGGGATTTAACCCACTGAGGTCTTTAACGGCCAGATTTCTGCTGGGAGGTCCCGGAGTGGTTTTAATGGCGCAGACCTCCTGACAACGCACAAAAGGCTGTTAAGACAAATTAAATGCTCCAGATGATTGACAATAAATGAAACTAAAAGGGACACTTAATGATTTCCAAACTTTAATTCTAAACCCATGGCCCACACGCCGCTGACTCCACGACACAAATTAGGACACAATTAACGCACAAATGACAAGCAATGATTTGAGCATTAAAGTGGTCCTAAGAATACGACGAAACGGAGGTTTTGAACCGACAAAACCCGAGCGTGTTCCAGCACTTGCCGCGGCGACGTGGACCTCGTCGGCGGAACCAAGAACACTGATGAGTCCAAATAGGAGGAGAACCTAAGGGTGCCAAAAACTAGGCTAAAGCGCACCTACCGCGGCTAACCGAGATAACCACGAGACCAACACGGCAAACACGAAAACCTAAAGAGGTCTAAAAGAATAGGGATTTCGACATCGAGGCACTTACTGTGGAATGAAGGGAAACTAGAGGTGGCCGCAAGAGCTCCGGTGAAGGTGGAGGTCGCGAGGTGAAGAAGACGACGCACTCGCCACGAACAAAGAAGCTCCCAATTTGTCAACCTCTGAAGGTTTAAACAAAACAAGTTAGGAGGCTTGAGGTGACCAAGAGAACAAAAGGATAGCCAAAATTGCAATATTGAACCACTGGAGCTCAAGGGTCGCGGAGAGCTCCAAGGTCGAGCAATGGTGGCAGAGGCTTTCGGGAGACTTGAGCTCAAGAGCAAAGAAAGGAGCTAGGTTGAAAAGGATGTGTCTAAAGAAGCTTAGATAGAAAGCTTGGGCTCCTAATATAGCCGAGTGGGAAAATGAAAACAAGGTCACACCCACTGGAGCCAAAGTAGGCACAATGAAATGATGGGAGTAGGTGTCGTGGAGACTTTTGAGCAAAAGGTGCCGCAGACATTTAATGTTGGCAGACATAGCCGCTTGTCACCCTAGAGTTGACAAGGCACCGCTCTCACCGCCATGCACAAAATTGATAATGCCTGTGCCCACCCGATGCTGAGAGAAAGAGGACCAGTCAAATGTGCTCAACGGCTAAAATCAGCACGAGCTCCACCGGGAGGTCGTGAGTCGTTGGATTGAAACCAAGGCCCGATTTTGGGCAGATTAGAGGTCCTAACACTAGGGGAGGTCCGAGCCACGATCTCAAGATGGACGGCCAAGATCACCCAAGCGCTAGGGGTGGTCGTGGAGGGTCGAGGAGGTCGCCCAGGTGGTCTTTGCAAAGGTGCAAAGGAGGTCCCGGGAGGCCCTCGAGGGTTGTCTTTGTAAAAGAATCGAGGAGGTCTTTGAGGTTAGATTGAGATCAAAGACCCGAGGAGGTTTGAGCGAGGTTGCAATCCAATGGCCCGCACCACCGTTAGTTGGTTTGACCGAGCCCGCTTGGCACGAGCTGCTCTGGCGACCAAGACCGAGGAACAGGAAGTCCAAACTTGACTTTGAGGTTTAATTTTGAGACTTGAAGGGATTTTTAGAGGTAGCAAACTAACTCCAAATTTGATGAAATTTTGACAAGAGCTTGCTAACCTTGAGATGGACATGGTGTAAAATTTCCAGAGGTTTTTGTGCTGAGCATTTTTCTCCGTAAATTATACAATGCTTTGAGCTAGGATTTGACTATGAGTCAAGCAAGTTTGACTGACCCATAAAACTATTCAATCAATTTCTCAAAATTGTGAAATTTTTCAGAGGGGTCACATATCAACCCAAGAACTTAGGAAAAGATTTCCAGAGATGATCAACAGATTTGTGACTTTGTATTTCCATACTCTTGTGCAATAATTGTTTAGTACACACAGAAATACATGATGTAAGAAAAAGTTTTAATTTCTACTCATTTTCTTACATTTGAAACACAAGTTGAAAATGGGGATGTTACAAACCTCCCCTTACAAAAATCTCGTCCGAGATTTGGTTCACTTGAAAAGAAAGAGGGGTAGTCTCAGACGAGACGATCTTCTCGCTCCCAAGTAGCTTCATCCTCGAATGGTTTGACCATCGAACCTTAAGGAACTTGATGGTCTTATTCTCGCTCTTCGCTCAGCCTTCCTCGAGTATGCGAACAGACGCCATGTAGGTCAAATCTTCCCGACATCAAGAGTTTCCAACGGAGCTTCCTCGCTGGAACACGGAGGCACTTCTTTAGTTGGGACACATGGAACACATCATGTACTCCCGCAAGTGCAGCAGTAACCCAACTTGTAGGCAACAGCCTTCTTCTCGATAATACGGTATGGGCCGACATATCGAGGAGGCCCTTGACACCAAAACGCGTGACCTTTTAGAGGAGAAATGAGATAAACGGTCATTGGGCTCAAAGCTCAACTCACGACGACGACGATCCGCATAGCTCTTCTCGCTCGGATTGAGCCGTGGCGCAAGCGGTCACGAATGAGTCGGACTTGACCTCGCCTCATTAATCGAGCCCGCCAAAGAAAGGTCTTTCACCGGCCTCGCACCGGCTCAACGGGTTCTACACTTTCTCCCGTATAAGGCCTCGAATGGTGCCATGCCGAGACCGCTTGAAACCGTTGTTGTAAGAAAACTCGGCGAATGGCAAGCACTTCTCCCAATGCTTCCCATAGGCAAGGACACAAGCTCGCAAAGATGTCCTCCAAAACTTGGTTGACCCTCTCTGGCCCACCATCCGCTTGGGGGTGATACGTCAGGCCGAAAGAAAGACGAGTTCCCATAGCTTCTGCAAGCTATGCCGTAATCGAGAGTGAAGATGGAACCACGATCGAAATGATCGCCTTCGCACCCCATGCAAGCTCACGATCCTCGGCGACATAGAGCTCCGCTAGGTGATTGGTACGAATCTTGGTTCGACTGTAGAAAATGTGCCACTTTAGTTGACACGGAGAAACTTACCAAGTCCGATAAAATAAGGATTGGCGATCGAGAGGTCTTTCTAGATCCTAAGGTTGATGGAACAAGGTTGTTGTTAGCCGGTGGAGCGATTTGTCTGGTCAATTCCGCCAACAACGGATCTCACTTGCTAACTAGCTATGCAGAGTCATCCTCCGCAACCAGCTTCTTAGATGGACTATGGCCATTTAGGCCACGTAGTAAACTTAAGTTGTGACGACAACGATCCGCTGTAGCTCTTCGTCTCGTTGAGTCGCGCAAATCGATCTCAACTTAATCGGGTTGGTTGTTCCGATCTTATCATTTTGCTTGATTTGGTTCACTCCAAAGATCCGATCGCCGAGCAAACTTGATCTCGATGCGCTGTGGTTGGTTGCACAACCAAGGCGCAATAGACCCGTGCTCAACCACACCCGAGTTGAGACAATAAAAGTCTTCAAGGAGGGTAGGTGCAGCTCGGAGCAACAATGCATTGCAAAACACCTCTCGACTAATTGCACCGGCAGCAACATTAGTCTTGCTGATGGTAATGAATCCTCATGTCGTAGTCTTTGACGGCCAAGATTGATCCAACAAGAGGTCCGAATGGCTCTGATTAGATCAAGGAGGTCTCATATGGTATAAAGAGGTTCAAACGCTGGTCTTCGCGAGTTTGCAGGACTCTGCACCATCACACCTCCTAGAGCACCGGTGTTACATGGCGGTAAGGGATTCCTGTAACCTACGTTCTTAAGAGTTTGTTTCTCTCATGAAGCGGTGTGACCACGAATTGATCAAGGTAATACCGCATAGTGGTAATACCTAGTTGACGCGGTATGGATATTCCAGAAAGGGCATCGAAAGAGAGTTCTAGAGAAGACAAAATGTAAGGGAGGCCTGGTAGTTCCAACCCACTCAACACAAAGAAATTCCAAATTTGATCTCTGAAGTTTGTTTTAGTCATTTAGGACTCTTTCTGAAACTTAGGTTAAGTTTTGAACTCTCATCAAAACCAAATGGTTCTATTTTATTTTAAATGCCTTGAAAAGGTTTAGAAAACAAGGGCGCATTAATAACTTTGGTTAGCAACACCGCTCAAACCGAAGTTGATGAAAGCTAAAAGTTAACGACTAGGGGAAATGAGATATCACCCTAACCAAAGCCAAAACAGCAAGCATACAAACTTTAAATGTTTCCAAAGAAGCTCCAAATCAGCAAGGAAACTCCAAAACAAGCTCAACTTCTCAATGCCATTAACCCGTATTGAATGAACGAGTAATAGGTGAGAAGATAAAAATTTCAGCACACTACGACAAGTCTAACACTACTAAAGATCAAGGTTAAGGCGACAAAATTAGCGTTAGGTACTTAGCTAACTAGTATCACATCTTACCCTCTTATTCCCACAAGTTTTAGTTGATTATCCTCTCATTTTCTACCCTATTTAGAACCTTTGAGCTTGCTGTCCCGAAACTGAATGATCGCTGTCCAGATTTCGCATCCAAGCCTCCTAATTGAAATCTTCAACTTCGAAGCTTCAAAACCTTGTAGAGGGCGGCTAACATTTCAATTTGCCAAGCTCATTGGTCCCAAAACCCAATTAATCGATAATGACTATCTTTTGAGAGAAGGAAAGGGAAAATACTTTTAAAACTCAAATTAGAGCAAGACGAGATAGAAAGCTAAGATAGGTAAGGAATAAAATCCGAGAACTTACTTAAGCTTTCACAAATCATTTGACCCTTTGAAAATAAGGTTTTCAAAATATCCTAAGGACGATCAAGCTTGGGTTATTACGGTCGGAATGGCTCGATACCAACTTTAGAGGACCCTGTTTATTCTGGCTTGTACTGCTTAACCATCCACTTGGTCCTAACAAGACAAATCAAATAAACTAAGCCTCTAGATATGTATACTTCCTAAATGCAAGATACACACCTCGCTACAAAATCATGCATCAATTCCATTCATACACATAGAGTCAAGCAAAAGCAACAATCGAAAGACATAGATAATATAAAGAGAGTTATTACAAAAGAGAGGCCGACTGCCAAAATTCATACAAATAGATAAATACACAATGAAGCAAATGGCCATAAGATGGCGATAACAAAAGCCAATCGTGTGCCTTTACCCACAAGGCAACCAACCGACCGCCAAGCTAATCGCCCTGCACAGCGCCGCAACACAACTCACAAAAGTGAGGCCCTTGGGGCTCACCTTCTTCCTCTGCAACAATTAATATTAAGAAAGCGTATGAGTACAAAACTTGTTTTTGTACTGCAAGACTCGACGTGTGAGATAATGTAACTATAATTAACTACATGCAAGCTTTATTTAAGTGGATGAGGCTCGACTTATTTTCAAAGATAAAGCAAGTTTTCATTTGCAATAAGGTAATAGATTCAAAGCAAGTTTGCAATTAACTTTTATTGTTCAAATAAAAGAGAGACAATAATAACAATAGATAGAGAACAACACCAACCTAGAAGTGACTAACCCATAGTCACCACAACAATAGCATGAAGTACCCTTCATACCACCCATGTCAAGTTTAAGTTTTAAAAGGTTGTAGTCTAGTTCTTGCACGACTACCAAGCATGTCCATAACCTAGACGAGGCTATTCGAATAGTTTTAACCTCGCATGGGTGTACCAATGTACCCACACGATAGACCGCTTTCCACCACCACTGTTAGCACACTTCCTTTGGTATGCATGGCTAAGTCTAACAAGACGCTTCCAATGGACGATGCTAATTAAGAGCCGCAACCCACGGAGAAGGATACATTAGATGCCTAACCGACAGCCTAATGCTCCTCGCACACCACAAACACACACACGCACACACCCACCGACCAGCTCATAATTAGCACCTCCCAAAGTACTTAGTCAAGAGAGGTTCCATATCCCTCTCGTGGTTAGCACGCACAAGCGCTGGCTTAGTGACACAAGTAACTCGGTCCTTGGGGACTTAGGCACCATTCCACACACCCAACAGATCACATCAACATACCATTGTGCCCAAGTCAAGATATAGTTTTGTTTTCAGCTTTTGATTTGTAAATCAATAAGACACAAGGGTTGGACATAATGGAGTAGTATAAGTAGTTGTGTGATCAAGATCACCGACTAAGTCGATGATCGCCAATACTACCGATAACTAGGCATGGCTAAGCAATATTCATTCGTAATCTACTAAGTGATAAGAGTTCATCCATCGAACTCTAACCACAAAGAAATAACCTAGGCTCTGTAGTAGAGGATAACCATTTACCTACAGATTATGCAACTAGAGGTCTAACTAATCAATTTAACAACAAAGTAGCAATGCATACATAGAAGTTAAACAAAATATTAGACTTTGAAAGTAATGGGATCAATGGGAAATGATCAAACTGCTTGCTCGCTTGTCGTTGCTCAATTTGTTATGAGGGTCGTTTCTCGGGTTACCGCAAATATCGAATCCTAAGCTAAAGAGCAAAACAACCAATAAGACGAGCAACACTTAAACAAAAGAGCAAGCAAAAATTATCCAAATGTGACTAAATTTATACACAAGGTAAAATAGGAATATACCTAGACATAGGAACTGGAAAACTTAATTTGGATTTGTGGTGCAAAAGATATTCCCTAAAAACCTAATTTCTACCATAATTAGCACTGTAGCAAAAACATTTTCTAGAAAGATTTGAAGCTGAAATTTTATGGTAGCTACCCACTGGTATAGTGGTAACCCATATAAAATTTCAGGTCATTTGGAGTTAAAATGATTTAGTTATGATTTTTCTAAGTTTTAAATCTAAGACATGATTAATTTCAGTATTAAAGATTACTGCAAAACCTATACTAAGCTAAAGTACTTTAACAGATGCATTTATCGAACTTTAGTTTGTTAAATTTGGAGCTACAGAGAAAAAGTTACGCAATTTTGAAGTTTAAAACAATTAATATGTGCAAATAAAAGCTTTTCTGACTAAACTGAAAACCCATAAAATCGGGAGGTCGTGGGTCGTTGATCAAAGATCGCACGCTCACGATCTCAGATGCTAAAACCCGCACGAGCACCTGGGCGCAAAGACCTCATCGCGCCAAGGGGAGGTCTTAGCCGTTAGATCTAGACTTGATGGTCTGAATCTAACGAGGAGGTCCTAGACGGCAAGATCTAGCGAGGAGGTCTAAGCCGTAGATCTTGAATCCAATGGTTACGACAGCACGCACAACAAGACGCAAAGGAGGTCCTCGCGCTTATCAGAGGTCGTGGACCGCCGATCAAGATCCGCGTCCCGAGCACTAGGGGAGGTCTAAAGGTCAACGATTGATCGACGAGATCTTAACGCGCCGATCTCCCATAGGAGGTCCCGACGGCTGAGATCTACCGAGGAGGTTCAGCCCGATAGATCTAAATCTAACGGTCCGAGTCGGGTGGAGGTCCTAGACGGTCACGATCTCCAATGGGAGGTCCCGAACGGCTAAGATGAAGCGAGGGAGGCTAGGATTTCACCGAGGAGGTCATGGATGGCCATGATCTTCGCAGGAGGTCCTACGCGATGTGTGTTCAACAGAGAGAGGTCCGACGGTTCAGATCTCCGTGGGGAGGTCATGAACGGTCCGGATCTCGAGCGGAGGGAGGTCCTACGACTTCTTCACAAAGGGCCGAGGTGGTCTTTTGGAAAGAGGACCCTAAACGTAGTTTTGAAGGTTCTCTTTACAAATGACCGTGGGTGGTCTTTTGCACAAGAGGACCTTGGTGGGGTGGCTCAGGTGGTTTTTCAAAACGACTAAGGAAGGACTTTTGCAAAGAGGACCCCAAGGAGGTCCGAGAGGGCGGTTTTGACAAAACGACGGGTGACCTTTTCGCACAGAGGACCTCAAGGAGGTCTTTTGCAAAAAGGACCCCAAGGAGGAGGGTGATCCTAGCGGCCGGGATTTAACCCACGGAGGTCTTTAACGGCCAGATTTCTGCGGGAGGTCCTGGAGTGGTTTTAATGGCGCAGACCTCCTGACAACGCACAAAAGGCGCGTTAAGACAAATTAAATGCTCCAGATGATTGACAATAAATGAAACTAAAAGGGACACTTAATGATTTCCAAACTTTAATTCTAAACCCATGGCCCACACGCTGACTCCACGACACAAATTAGGACACAATTAATGCACCAATGATGAGCAATGATTTGAGCATTAAAGTGGTCCTAAGAATATGACGAAACGGAGGTTTTGAACCGACAAAACCCGAAGCGTGCACAGCTGCTTTGCCGCGATGTGGACCTCGTCGGCGGAAACCAAGAACACGAATGAGTCCAAATAGGAGGAGGACCTAAGGTGCCAAAACTAGGCAAAAAGACCACCAACCGCGCTAACCGAGATAACCGTCGAGACCAATTACGGCAAACACGAAAACCTAAAGAGGTCTAAAAGAATAGGGATTTCGACATCGAGGCACTTACCAGTGGAATGAAGGGAAACTAGAGGTGGCCGCAAGAGCTCCGGTGAGGTGGAGGTCACGAGGTGAAGAAGACGACGCACTCGCCACGAACCAGAAGCTCCTAATTTGTCAACCTCTCGTGAAGGTTTAAACAAAGCAAGTTAGAGAGGCTTGAGGTGACCAAGAGAACAAGAGGATAGCCAAAATTGCAATATTGAACCACTGGAGCTCAAGGGTCGCCGAGAGCTCCAAGGTCTAGCAATGGTGGCAGAGGCTTTCGGAGACTTGAGCACAAGAGCAAAGAAAGAAGCTAGGGTTGCAAGAATGGAGTCCAAAGAAGCTTAGAGGAAAGCTTGGGATCCATATATAGCCGAGAGGAAAATGGCAAAGTCACACCCACTCGAGCCAAAGCTAGGCATCATGAAATGATGGGAGTAGGTGTCGGAGACTTTTGAGCAAAAGGTGCGCGCAGACATTTAATGTTGGCAGACATAGCCGCTTGTCACCCTAGAGTTGACAAGGCACCGCTCTACCGCCATGCACAAAATTGATAATGCCTGTGCCCACCCGACTGAGAGAAAGAGGAACCAGTCAAATGAACTCAACGGCTAAAATCAGCACAGAGCTCCCACCGGGAGGTCGTGAGTCGTTGGATTGAAACCAAGGCCCGCATTTTGGGCAGATTAGAGGTCCTAACACTTAGGGAGGTCCGAGCCACGATCTCAAGATGGACGGCCAAGATCACCCAAGCGCTAGGGGTGGTCGTGGAGGGCCGAGGAGGTCGCCAGGTGGTCTTTGCAAAGGTGCAAAGGAGGTCCCGGGAGGCCCTCGAGGGTTGTCTTTGTAAAAGAACCCGAGGAGGTCGTTGAGGTGGGAGGTCCTTTACAAAGACCCGAGGAGGTCTTTGAGCGCCGGATTTGAAAATCCAATGGCCCGCACTCAGTTGCGCCCAACTCCGACCGAGCCCGACACGCTAAGCGGCACTGCAGACCAAGACCTGAGGAACGAGTCCAAGTCCGAAACTTGGCTTAGGTTTAATTTTGAACTCGATCTTGAAGGGATTTTTAGAGCTAGCAAACTAGCTCCAAATTCTATGAAATTTTGGCAGAGCTTGCTAACATTGAGATGGACCTTGCATAAAATTTCCAAAGGTTTTTATGCTGAGCATTTTCTCCGAAATTATACAATGCTTTGAGCTAGGTTTGACTACAAGTCAAGCAAGTTTGATCGACCTAGAAAACTATTCAAACAATTTCAAAATTTGTGAAATTTTTCAGAGGGGTCACATATCAACCCAAGAACTTAGGAAAATATTTCCAGAGATGATCAATGACTTGTGACTTTGTATCTCCATACTTGTGCAATAATTGTTTAGTACACACAGGAAATACATGATGTAAGGAAAAAGTTTTAATTTCTACTAATTTTCTTACATTTGAAACACAAGTTGAAAATGGGGATGTTACATAGCCAACCCAACCCACAAGGCAACCGACCGGGCCGCCAAGCTAGTCGCCCCGCAAGCTACCACAACACAGCTCACAAAAGTGAGGCCCTTCAAGCTCACCTTCTTCCTCTGCAACAAATACATTTAAGCAAGATAACTGAGTACACAAAGGTACTCGCAAGACTGACGTGTGGAATAGCAAACCTATTCATATGCTACATGCAGGCTCATTTAAGTGGAGGTTATATGTCTTATTTTGCACAAAGCCAACTTTATTTGCAATAATGTAATACATTTAAAAGCAAGTTTGCAAATCTGTTTTTGATGTTGAATATAACAGTGAATTAAATAATAAATACAAGTAACCACCTGGAAGTGACTAACCCAATAGCCACCACAACATAGCACGAATCCCCGATTCGTACCACCCATCAAATTTTAATTAAAAGGTTGTAGTCTAGTTCTCACGGGCGATCCAGCGTGTCCATAACCTAGGACGAGGCTATTCGAATAGTTTTAACCCCGCAGGGTATACCAATGTACCCACACTCGCATCGCTTTAAGCCACAAAGCACACTTCCAAGGTATGCCGCACGGCTAAGTCCTACGAGACGCTTTCCAATATTGTGCATTGACCACGAGCCGCCGTATGGATAGAAACTCATACGCTTACATTGCAAGTCGTAAAGACAACCACCATCACGGGGAAGCCTTTCGACATCGCAATGCTCCCAAGACCATCCCTCCCGTGACCCCCGCGACCCAAGCCAATACACGCCAAAGTACTAAGTCAAGAGAGGTCCCATACCCTCTAGTGTGGTTAGCACGCAAAATGCTCAGTACGGTGGCGCAAGTAACTCGGTCCTTAATGACCCGGGCACCGTTCCAGTCACACCCAGAATCACACCATCATACCATTGTGCCCAAGTCTAAATCATTTTGTTTTCATGTTTTAGTTTTCACAAGTAAACATGGCACAAGGCTGAAATTATAAGTGATAATAAGTTTTGTGTGATCAAGGTTATCGACAAGTAGATAACCGTCCATTTCTATCGGAAGCTAAGCATGGCTAAGCAATTAATCCGCAAAACTACTAAGTGACAAGAGCTCATCCACGAACTCTAAATCACAGCAATAACTTAGGCTCATGGTAGTAAAGGATAATCATTTGCCTAAGGAAATGCATCTACTAGGTCCACTAACGACAATAGTTTAACACAAACTAGCAATGCATACATAGAATTTGTAAACAACATAAATACTTGAAAATACAGGGATTAACATGATCAAACTGCTTGCCTTGCTGCAATTGTTCTTGCTGCAGAGGAGGATCCTCAGGTTCAATATAATCTTCGGAACCTAACGCGAAAAGGCGATAAAACCAATAAGAACGAAGAACACCAAACAAAACTCAATAGCAAAAGACATCCAAATCCCATGAAATTTATACAGCATCTAGAGGTTGATTTTAGACAATTTTAGAAACAAGAATCACTCCATTTGGACTTAGCATGAAAAAATTATGGCTAAACTAAGTTCTCTCAGCCTGAAAAATCCTAATTAAATTAATTTCGGTTACTGTTCATGGCAAAAATTTCTAGAATGATCTGGAATCTGAAATTTTTATGGTAGGTAACTAAGGTCATCCTAAGAACAGCAAAGTTGAGTTTGCACAATTTGGAGTTAAAATGAATTAGTTATGATTTTCTTAAGTTGTAAACCTAGCATAAACCACTCTACAGGAATATAAACATGGACAAAACCTATGCTAAGTTAAAGTACATTACCAGAGGGATTTTACAGACTTGAGTTTGCTCAAATGGGGGTTACACACATAAAGTTATATGTTCTACAAATTTTGAAGTGATTTTCCTAACCCTTATTTCATTCAAACTTCTACTGCAACATTTACTAAATTCCAGCCTAGAAAAGTGACCACATATAATCTCAAATTAAAATTTATCCTACCACAAAGCTACTGTAATTTGAAACATTCAAAAGGAGTTAAATGACCAACTTATGCACTTAAGAAATTTGAATCTACAAAAGACTTAGAAAACTGAGCTCTGGAGGTCCAACCGCTTAACGAAAAGGGAGGTCATGGCCGTTGAAATGAGATCCAACGGCTATGACCAGATGGGTGCACACAAAGACGCGAGAGGAGCTCCTCGCGCTTAGAGGTCGTGACCGCCGATCAAGATCCGCGGTCCCGAGCACTAAGGGAGGTCCTAGAACTCCAATCCAACTGAGGAGGTCCGACGGTCGATTTCTGGGAGGTCCCGACGGCCTAGATCTCCGTGGAGAGGTCCTACGCTTAAGACCACCGAGGAGGTCCCGACGGCTAAGATCTCCTAAGGGAGGTCTTGACGGTCACGATCAAGCCGAAGGAGGTCCGAACGGTAAGATCTAAGGAAGGGAGGTCGAACGGCCAAGATCTACCTGGAGGTCTTGAACGATCCAGATTTAATCGAGGGAGGTCCGATGCGACAGGGTTTTAGCGGGAGGAGGTCTGGACGGCTCAGATGGATCTGGGGAGGTCCTGAACGGTCTAGATCGAGGCGGAGGGAGGTATAAAGCGATAAGGTTTTATAGAGAGAGGTCTGGACGGCTACGATCTCCACGGGGAGGTCTTCAACGGTCCAGATCTGCCCAAAAGAGGTCATGTGACTTAGCTTCTCCGAACAAGGACCAGTGGGAGGTCTTGAGGTGGTCCTTGCAAAAATGACCAAGGGAGGTCTTTTTGCAAAGAGGACCCCGAGGGTGGTCCTGAGGTGGTCTTTGCAAAAATGACCAGGGGAGGTCTTTTGCAAAGAGGACCCCGAAAGAGGTCCTGGGGGTGGTTTTCGTAAAATGACCATGGTGGTCCTTTGCGGAAATATAGAGGTGGTCTTAACGATCGAGATAAGGCCTAGGGAGGTCTCAACTGCCAGGATTAAAACTAGGGGAGGTCTCATGGCTAAAGACCTACTGCAGGGAGGATCTCGACGGCTAAGAGCTAATCCGCAGTGGTCTTTCATGGTCAAGATTAACTCTAGGAGGTCCGAGACTTAAGGTTTTCGCGAGAAAGGTTCTACCGCATGCATCTAACTCGGGTGCTCTTAACGGCCGGGATCAAACGATGGGGAGGTCCTCGAGACTAGAGTTTTCCCGAAATGAATCTAAGGCCCAGCATCTAACTCGGGAGGTCATTGACGCCAAGGACAACCCGAGGAGGTCCGAGGACTTGTCGAAAACCGACAAAGTACGAGTTCGACGTTGAGCTCGCCGCAGACGCCGCCGACGCACCAAAACCATGGCGGCGCTAACTAATTCACGCCAAAATGTTCGCAATACTATTGCGTAACCTAATGCTAACACCTCGACGACGAGCAAGTTTAGAACGCCGCGAGCCGAGGAGGGGAGGACGAGTTTTCGCAAAAACCGAGGACGGCGAAACAATCGCCACGTAGCTAAATTAGCTAGACCTTACGCCTAAGGGACAATGCGAACTTACCCGAGTGCGTGAGAGGATCGAGGGAAAGCTAAGAGACCCACGCGCAGAGCAGCCACCGAATCGAGATGATGACGACGACAAGGTGCTCGAGTCAACAGAGGTAAAAGAAAGGTTAGGATAGCTTCGCGATGACCATAGGTGGTCAAGGAGCAAGTAATGGCACAGGGACACTCACCGGAGTTGGGAACGACGTAGTTCCACCCACGGTCGCAAATCCGAGAATCCAACTCCACCGCTCCCGGGAGGCAAACCAAAAATGGGATTAGGCACAACTTGATGACGACCGAGGTGCTCTGAGGAGGTAAAGGACAGGCAAGAGATCCACCGACGCGCCGCCGTGGAAGAGCTCAAGATCGAAAATGGCAGGGTGAGAGGCACTCGTGGTGTTGCGCACAACTCACAGCGAGAGGAAGCTGGGGTGACTGGGAGTGTGAAGGGGCGAGAGGGGGACCTCGAAGGTGCTCAAGTAGCTTGAAAGCCAACGAGCACGAGGACTAAGGCTTTAATGGCGACGGACAAAAGGTGCCGCCGCGCGTAAAACGAGGAGGGAGCAGCGCGGGTCGGGCCGCTTCCCGACATGGGCAAAAGCGGGGCTCAGAGCCGTTGCCGGGCCCCACAAGTTGACCACACGCTGCCCTGCTCACCTACACACGCTCATGCTCGCTGTACGGCGAGAAGAGGAAGAAGAAGAACAGCGGAGGAGCTCGGGGAGGTCATGAGCCCTTCGATTGAAATCGGACGGTCCAGAGCACCCGAGATCGCCCAAGACTAAGAAACGGTGGGGGGGTCGTGGACGTTGGATCTCAACCAACGCCAGAGCATACACACCCAAAGTCGCTATGGACTTGGCTCGACCGAGCGGGTGATCGGCTTTGACTCGAGGCCGAGTCTGCTCGCACTGAGGAACAAGTGAACCCTGATTTGGGATTTTAAAATGAGCTGAGACTTTGGGGATTTATTAGAGGTATCAAAACAACTCCAAACATTATGAAATTTTTACAGGAGCTTGCTAACTGAGTTATTGACCTTGTGTAAATTTTACAGAGGTTTTTGGGCTACACATTTTCCTCCAAAAATTCTACAAGGTGCTGGGCTAATGTTTGACCAGAATTTAAATAGGTTTGACTGACCTCCAAAAATATTCAAACAATTTCTAAAAATTGTGAAATTTTTCAGAGGGGCTACACATTAACCCAAGAATTTAGAAAAATTATTTCCAGGAGATTATCACAAGATGGAACAAGAATGTCTAAGAAGAATAAGATGTGGGCTAAAATGACTTGTGATTTTTGTATTCCCATGATTCCTTTACAACAAATGTCCAAGCATACAAGAAATACAAGATGTAAGAAAAGTTTTTAATTTTCCCTCATTTTCTTACATTAGAAACACAAGTCCAAAACTTGGAATGTTACAGATCAAGCGGCGCGGGGGTCAGTGCAAGTGCCATGGTGGTTTCGGTGGGAGCCAGATGGGAGAGACATTTGCCGACATGATGAGAGCCGCTGGATCAACCTACACGTGGTGAAGCATGGAAGTGCTTCACGAAGATGGGACTCGGTCTTCGGAGAAGGACCGAGAAGGGGTATTTTGGTAATCTTACCAAAGACCGCATTGATTACTTTTTGCCAACCCGCGGTGCAAGACGGTGCGTGGAGAAGCGGATTAGGTCAAGAAGAGATGAAGACGACGCTTTAAAATACGTGCGTAAGTGTGACCCGTTTGTGTGTTGGCTTACGGGGCCCCAATAGGAACTCTTCTAGAAGGTCTAAGCCTCTACTAGTAATAGAGGAGGGAGGTGGCTGCAACCCTTCAACCCTTTCATTATTGAAAACCCTAGTTTTGCTTTTGTGCTTGGGAGAAGATAGTTGGAGGTTACGGTTCTAGAGAGTTGGATTTGATTTCATGCTCATGTATTGAGTCTTTGTCCTCCATTGATGGAGTGGCTGTAAACCAGTACCATATCAAATCAATCCAAAGAAAGTTCTGTCAAAGATGAGTTCATTTGCTTTCTTTCTCTCTATTTGATGATTTGAGGTTTTTCTTTGATCCGCGAGTTTTTGATTAGTTTCTTCTCTTGATCTAGCTTGCTATGAAATGTGGGAACACAACTAGGATCATCTTGATCATCAATCACCCACGAGCATGTCACTAGATCATATTTTGATTTTGACTCAGTTTTTGAGCATCCTTCGTTCAAACTGAAAAAGATAGAAACTTTGGCATGGATCTCTGCGATTCTTGATTGGAATAGGTTCCTAATATCTTAGAGAAGGTTTGACTCAAATTTCGTGTGTTTTGGCCTTACGGATCAAAAGTTATGTCGTTTTTCGTTTTGAAACTTCGCTGTTTTCCTGTTTTTACTGTTCACTGCTGTTCGCCGACATTGTTCATCCGGTTGTTCCGAACTACGGTACGATCGGCACTGTTCATCTGGCACAACCGGTTCATCAGTACTGTTCATCAGGCTGTTTTTTGTGTTTTTGGTCGTTTCTTTTGTGGGTTTGAAAGGGATTCAGTACAAGTCTTCCGCCACGCTTATATATATTGATCTTGAGAGTTCTCATAGCTATTGGAGTCAATATCATGTTTGAATCCAATCAACATGAAAAATAGAGCGTGCTCCTATTCACCCCCCCTCTAGTCGTTATTTCGGGCACGGCGACGGCTAGTATATCTTGCCGGGAGTCGATGGACGGCAGCGTGCGGTGGGGGAATTTGGGGTGGTCGCGTAGCATGTCATCAGTGTGGTGAAAGCATGGAAAACAATTTCGCTGAAATTTCACAATTTTGCCGAAATTTTGGTGATTTTGCCCTGTCCGAAGTTTCTATGATTCGTTAAAGAAAATTCGAAAATATTTGAATTTGGACAAATTACATCCTAAATTTGGCATTATTTGAATTTGGACCAAATTCGGTCAAATTTCGTCCAGAATGAAAACCCGCTGAAATTTTCAACCAAAATTTCGGTGATTTTGCCTCCCTCCGATTTTTTTTTTGAAAACGAGATAGTGTTCCATGGGGCGAAAGTACCTCTTCTTTATTCCTAACTTGTGACCTGAAGCATATATTTGTACCAAATGTAGTTTACATTGAACTATTATTTGAACCAAATCCTAAGAACTTCTAGATATTGGAGTTGCGATTCTGTTCGTTATTGGAGTATACTAATTTGTACTTCAGCTCGTTATTGATAAGTTCCGTATTATATTTGGCATGTTTGGTAAGTACAAAATTTATGAAATTAACTTGCTGAGAGGTACCATCAGAATGCACTATATGTGACGGTATATTAATTGCCAATGATTCACAAGGTGAATATCTACAGTAGTAGGCATTTAGAGCATGTACAATGATGTGATGTTAGCTGCCTATAAACTTTAATATATAGGATTTTTGCTAACACGTGGGAGAGAGAAGGAATGTAACTATCTCTTTGTGAAGAGATGGCCTAAGCCTATGAAATAAGGACATAAAGACAGCATAAAACACTGTAGTATGTTTTGGTTTCTGTGACAAAACATTTTTTAAGTAATAATTAAAAGATTGTGAGGTTCGATACAGATAAACTTAAGAGATAACCTATTGTAGAAATTATCTTTAGCCTTATCTCTAGATGACATGAAAGGGTATATAGGTCTCTACTACTGTACATGCTCCTCCCCCCTACCTCAACGCTTCTAATTAATCAATCTAAAATATTATGTTTAAATTCCACTTTCCTGAGACAACTCTACCGTTTTATTAATCTGGGCTAACAAAATAAGCTGAAGAGATCTTTTAATTTTTCCAATTAACCCTAGTATTTCTGATCGCTCAACAAACTTATTGAGAAACAAAATAAAAACAAGTTCAGCTAAAAAGGAAATCAGGAAATAGAAAGGAAAAAGTGAAAAAAGGGGATAAAATATACTATTCACCGAAATCTGTCTTTGTTTTTTCTTCTAATAACGTAAGTCACATTTTCAGTTGAATTTCATAGAATACTTGATTATATCGTAACCTCTCTAACCAACTGAGCTACGCTCGATCCTTTTCGTGACTAGTTCGTAATGTTTGGATCAAATGACGCAGGAAAGTATCCTTTGGGACTTGCGGTCGACTTGAACAGAGCTGTGTCCCGTGGCTCCCCATTGGATCAGGCTTAGGCCGGATATGGAGTCTACCCTCTCGGATCGCTGACTGTGAGAGGTTTGGAAATTTGTTCGTTGTGGGCCTCCTTGCATGGCTGTTTAGGGTGCGTTTGGTTCAATAAACCAAACTATCTGGGACCAAACGGTTCGGGAAATGGAGCCGTTCATGTGTTTGATTCCCTGAATGGAACCAAATGGTCCAGGACCAAACTATCTGTAACATCCCAAGTTTCAGACTTGTGTTTCAAATGTAAGAAAATGAGTAGAAATTAAAAACTTTTCTTACATCTTGTATTTCCTCTATGACTTGCACCACTGCTGTAAAGAAGTTAAGGGAATACAAAAATCACAAGTCATTTTGGCCAACATCCTAGTCTTCCAAAACATTCTTGTCAAATCTTGTGATCATCTCCCGAAATATTCTCCCGAGTTCTTGGTTGATGTGTAACCCTCCAAAAGTTTCACAATTTTTAGAAATTGTCCAATATTTTTGGAGGTCAACAAACCAAATCAAATTCGTCAAACAGGACTAACACCTTGTAGAATTTTTGAGAAACATGTATAGTACAAAAATCTCTCGCAAAATTTACACAAGGTCAATAACTCACTTAGCAAGCTCCTCGTGAAAATTGCATAATTTTGGAGTGAGTTTGCTACTCAAATAAATCCCCAAACTTCGTGTCGCTTTAAAATCCAAACTTAGGGTCGAGCTGCACTCGAGCTCGAGTCGACCGAGTCCGACTCAGCCACCGACTCGGTCAAGTCGAGTCACCAAAGATCCTATTTGAGCTCGTGCAGGCGGTGTTGAGCCGCTTCGATTAGAATCCAACGCCCTGCACTCCCCGCGCCAGTCTCCGAGCTCTCGCTTCATCACCGTCCGATCTTCATCGTGGGGTTCACAACCACCCCATCCTCTTCTCTGCTCTTTTCTTCCTCCGCTCTCCGATACGCGCGCGCGCGCGCAAGGGGGCAGGTGAGCAGGCAGCCTTCGTCGCGCCGTGGGGCCCGCCAACGGCTCGAGCCCCGCTTTGCCCATGTCGAGCAGCACGACCCGACACCGCCTCTCTCGCTTCTCGCGCGGCAGCCACTTTAGGTCACTTCGCCATTAGAGCTCCGCCCGCGCTACCCTAGACCCTGGGCTACTTGAGAGCCTCGCCGCTCTTGAGTCCTCTTCCACGCCTCCATCACCCTTAGCCATCCCTCTGGTGTTGAGTGCAAACCACCGAGAGCCTCTTCCTTCGCCATTTCCGACCTCTGAGCTCGGTGGTGGTGTCGGTGTTCCAAGTGCTCCTCCGCCCTTCTTCTCGCTCCTTTGGGGCTTCGATCACTACAAGCTTTGCCCCGATACCGCTTGGGTTGTTTTCGCAGGACTACGGAATCGAGGTTTCGCGAATTGCGGCCAAAGGGCACTGGCCGTCCCCATCTCTCGTGAGATTCCTCCACTCAATTCTCTGGTTCGAGCATCCCGAGGTCATCACGGTGCTCCTCACCATCCTTTTTGTCGATGTTTGCTTAGGAGCCGCTATCGCCGTTGTCTTCCTCATCTCCTTGCAGCTCGCCGCCGGCCTTCCCGTGTTCCTTCGAGTCCTCCCGTGCACCGGTGAGTCCGCCATAACCTCTTCGAGCTTAAGCACTTGCTAGATTAGGTCGTCGCGATGTGTTTGCCGCTTTGCTTTACCGAAATAGCTCCTCCGCCTCTCCGGCCACATCGATTTAGGCCCGCCCGCCGCCGAGGATACTCCGTTAGGTTCGCAATAGTATTGCGCTGCTTTGGTACCTTTAGTCACCGCCATGCCGTGGTCAATGGCATGTGTGCCGCGAGCAAATCGCGGAGTTATGTACTTTGTCGGGTTTCCGACAAGTCCCCAGACCTCCTCGGCTTCGTCTCAACCGTTGAGGACCTCCCTAGACTAGATCTCGACCCTTAGATCCTTTCCGTAAAATCCTTAAGTGCAAGACCTTCCCCTAGCTTAATCCTGACCTTTGAGACTTCCTTAGGTCGAATCTTAGCCGCTGGATCGACTCGTGAAAATCTTAAGCACTAGGACCTCCCCGGTTAGATCCTAGCCGCATATGACCTCTTTAGACTCAACTGAGCCGCTAGGACCACTCGCGCAAAAAGACCTCCTCGGGTCTTTCTGCAAAGACCACCCCTTAAGACCACCATCTGGTCCTCTTTGTAAAAGACCACCCCGGTCTGTTATAAAGAAAATCCCGGACCTCCTCCTCGAGTGAATCCTGGCCGTAGACGACCTCCTGTGTTTAGATCTGAGCGTTAGATCTTCCTTGATAAGTCCTTAGTCTCGTGACCTCCTCCGCCGATCCGGACCGCTCAGACCTCCCTTGCAGATCTTAACCGCCGACCTCCTCTGAGATCCCAACCGCTCGTGACATCCTCCGGAGATCTAGACCGTTAGGACCTCCCCAAGAGATCTTGGCCGTCTGCACTCTCCTCCGTAGATTTAGCCTTAGGATTTCCTCTGAGATCGTGACCGCTGATCTTGATCTAGCGGTCCGCACTCTCCCTCGCGCCGCGTGGTGCGCTCAGGCTTTGAGATCCGTAGCCGTGCGATGAAGGATCGGCGGCCACGACCTCCCGATTTCGCTGGGCCGCTTAGACCTCCCGAGAGCTCGTTGTTCCTAAGTGTTTTGTTGATTCAAATTTCAAAAGTGCGAACTTTGTCTTTATAACTCCTTTTGAATGATTCCAATTGCTCTAGCTTTGTAATAAGTCAACTTCAACTGGTTTAATCTTAAGCCAAATGTTGTTCTGAAATTGGTTTTGGATGTGTTAAAATGTTCAATAGGAAAATCATGTTTAGAGATTAATTCAAATTTGTAAAATACATAACTTTTTCTCTGTAATTCCAATCTGGACAAACTAAACTTTGTTAAAATCCTCTTGTGTTGTTCTTTAGTGTAGTGCAGGATTTAATATGGCCTTGCTACTGAAATAAATGATACTCTAGTTTTGCAACTTAGAAAAATCATAACTAATTCATTTCAACTCCAAATGTAGTAAACTCAACTTTGCTGTTCTTAGGATAACCTTATCTACCTGCCATAAAAATTTCAGGTTCCAGATCCTTCTAGAAATTTTTGCCATGAACAGTAGTTGTAATTAATTTAATTAGAATTTTTCAGGCTGAGAGAAATTGTTTAGGTCATAACTCTTTCATGCTAAATCCAAATGAAGTAATTATTGTTCCTAAAATTGTCTAAAATCAACCTCTTACTGCTGTATGAATTTCAGGGGATTTGGATATCTTTTGCTGTTGAGTTTTGTTTGGTGTTCTTCGTTCTTATCGTTTTATCGCATTTTCAAGTAGGTTCCAAGAGTTTATTGAACCTGAGAATCCTCCTCTGCAGCAAGAACAATTCCAGCAAGGTAAGCAGTTTGATCATGTTAATCCCTGTATTTTCAAGTATTTATGTTGTTTACAAATTCTATGTATGCATTGCTAGTTTGTGTTTAACTATTGTCGTTAGTTGACCTAGTAGATGCATTTCCTTAGGCAAATGATTATCCTTTACTACCATGAGCCTAGGTTATTGCTGTGATTAGAGTTCGTGGATGAACTCTTGTCACTTAGTAGTTTTGCGGATTAATTGCTTAGCCATGCTTAGCTTCCAGTAGAAATGGGCGGTTATCGACTTGTCGATAACCTTGATCACACAAATGCTTACTATGTATCTATATTTCGGCTTGATGCTTTGTTCTATTGCAAAAACCAAAACTAAAAGCAAAAGGATTTGGACTTGGGCACAATGGTAACACGGTGTGATTTTTGGGTGTGACTGGAATGGTGCCCAATTCTATTAAGGACCGAACATCTTGTGAGTACCTGTTATCCAGGCAATTTGTGCGTGCTAACCACACTAGAGGGTATGGGACCTCTCTTGACTTAGTACTTTGGCATGTATTGGCTTCGGGTCGCAGGGAGTCGCAGGAGGGATGGTGTTGGGAGCATTGTAGTGTCCCAAAGATTTCACCCGTGATAGGATTTGTTGTCTTTCGGCTTGCAATGTAAGCGTATGGGTTTCTATCCATACAAGCGGCTCGTAGTTAATGCACAAGATTGAAAATGTCTTGTAGGACTTAGCCGTGTCGCATACCTTCTAAGTGTGCTTTGTGGCTTAAAGGCGGTCCAAGTGTGGGTACATTGGTACACCCCGCAGGTTAAAACTATTCGAATAGCCTCGCCCTAGGTTATGGACACGCTTGGGTAAGCTTTTCAAGAGTTAGACTACAACCTTTAATTAAAACTTGATGGGTGGTACGAATCAGGGATTCATGCTATGTTATGGTGGCTATCAGGTTAGTCACCTCTAGGTGGTTACTTGTATTTATCACGATTTCGCTGTTATTTCACCAATAAAATAGATTTTCAAACTTGCTTTCAAATGTATTACATTATTGCAAATAAAGTTGGCTTTGTGCAAATGAGACATACAACCTCCACTTAAATAAGCCTGCATGTAGCATATGAATAGGCCTGCTATTCCACATGTCAGTCTTGCGAGTACATTAATGTACTCATTTGTCTTGCTTAAATTCTAATTGTTGCAGAGGAAGAAGGTGAACTTGAGGGGCCTCACTTTTGTGAGCTGTGTTGTGGCAGTATTCGGGGCGACTAGCTTGGCGGCCCGGTCGGTTGCCTTGTGGGTTGTGTTGGCTAACCGGTCGACTTTTGTTCTTAGCCATCTTATGACGCTTTTGTTTCCGCTGTCATTCTTGTTTATTGTGTTATTTGGCCGGTCGGCTCTTTTGTAATAGCTTTACTTTATGTATGTCGTTGTTGAACTTAGTGTTAAATGTTGTATGGAAATGATGTATGATTTTGTGATGATGAGCATGTGCTGCAATTCTGGGAAGCACATGTCCATCGAGGCTTAGGATATTTAATTAGTAATGCTAGAACCATATGGAGGTTAAGTATTACTAGTTAAATACCCCGGGTCGTCACACTATCCCATTCAAGAGAATATTCCTTGAAGATGTTGTATCATCCCATTCCAAAAAATTGGCCGAACCACGTCGTTCACTCCCGTGCGTTGCCGCTCTCCCGTGCGCTACCGCTCCCCATGGCGTCTACCTTCCTCCCCCTGGCGACTCGTCCCTCACCCCTTCTCCCCTTTTTCTTCTTTCTCCTTCCAGGTGCCCTCTCTCTCTCGATTTTCCTCCCCCGGCGGTTCTTGCTCTTGGCCGACCAAAGCTCTTCAGGCTCCCCCCTCTCTCGATTTTCCTCCCATGGCGCTGCCTCCTCCCGCCGGCACGCCGCGCCCTGCGCCCCTGTCTTGCTCCTCCGGCTTGGCCCCCTCTTGCTGCCGACGCTGCCCCGGATCGGCCACGCCGCTCCTGCGCCTTTGTTCGCCTCCAGCTCCCATCGGCTTGCCCGTGCGCTCGGCCCTCGTGGCTCCGCTCGCTACCCTGACTCGGCCGCCTCTCTGCGCCGCCCGGTCGGCTTGGCCTCCTTTTCTTTTCTATTGCTATTTTGGTTTTTGGATTGATGAATGTTGATTCTTGCGAGAGACGTGCTCCAGTGCCTCGGCTCCGGCCGCCGATGCCTCGGCTCGGCCTCCTCGACGTCCTCTACGTACAGGTGCCACCGGCAGGACCTCCATGGCGGGGCCAGGGCGGAGCACGAGGGTGCGGGTGTTTGTGTGACTCGATGACAGGTGGGCCCAGATAGAGGTAGATGGAGCTGGGAGACAGAGTTGGTTCACCAACCAAACAAATTCACGTATCGTATCATCTCACCAACCAAACACAATACCTGGACCATCCTATCTAGGATGGTTCCATCCATCCTGTATCATCCCATTCCATTCATTTTGGTTCAACCAAACAAACGCGCTGTTGTGCGTTGATTTACGTAGCAGTTCTTGGAACGAGACACTGAATCCTAGGCTGCCCATTTGAACCTGGACTATTTATGTACTGTTTGTGTTGTTTTTTAATGAAAGTGGTGGCCATCGCAACTAATTAGCAAATGTGAAGTCTCGTCGGGCTAGTCACCGGCCAGACTCGATGTCCACGCGACGCGCACCTCGTCCGCCCGGTCATGAGTCACATGCCCCTCCACATCACCTCGTCCTGCCGGTCATGGGCCGGACTGTGAGACCCCGGTTTACTTAACTTGTAATGTTTAGTCATCCATTGACCCTAACACCACAATTTAAATAAACCAAGACTCACTACAAGATAAACACCCCTTTACCAACGCATACGTTACAACGCTCTATACATACGTTGCGAAGTAATATTACGGCTACGCATAATATGCGTTGCAAAATCTATTCGTCATAAATCATGTAGATAACTACAGATAACATATGTTACGAAGTAATATTATAGCCACGGGTGCCGGTCCAACGCTATGCACGAGCTTAGATCCAATTCTGGTTCAATCGAAATTAAATATTTTATGTAACTCCCAAAACTAGTTTCATCTCCCTCCAATCCTTTCCTAAATATTTTATACAACTCCCAAAACTATTTTCGTCTCCCTCCAATGCTTCCCACCATTTTTTCTTTTTTATCCCACCATTTTCCCTCCCGATCCCACCAATTTTTTGGCCACCGCCCCCGCTGGGATCTCTCGCAGCTTCTCTTTATTGCTGTGGGTGCGCCCCTTCATTGCGCCCCCAAATCCCTCAGACCCATCCTCCCCTCCCATTTCCGTTCCCCAATTGCGCATGGCCGTGCCCCCCGCCGCTAGCTAGCCCTTAGAGGGATGGCCACGCTGGCGACGGCCATAGCGTAGGCGGCGCCGGGGGCCGCTAAGATCCTGGTGGGGGCGGGGGCCCGCACGACGGTGGCGGCGGCCGAGGTGGTGCGGCGCGTGCAGCCCACGGAGGACTTGGAGCGGTGCCGCGCTGGGTTTTTGTTCAGTTTGGGTTTGTTTACCTTGTTTACCGAAGAGAATTCTTGCAGGTTAGTCCCTACAAAATCTTGGGAGTCACAGAGAGCCCCTTACCGCGTCCAGATTCAGCCATCTAAGGGGTGAGGAGTGAGTCGCCATGGGGACGGAGACGATGGTGACGGCGGTGGGCGCGCCCATGGTGCTCTACTTCGTGGCCGAGCTGCGATCGCCCGCGAGGACGCCTGGGAGGTGGAGGGGCGGCGACAGAGGGCACGCGGCGCGGTGGCGGCGCAGCCGGCCGCCGATGTGGATCGAGGCGGTGGGCACGCCGCGAGACGCCGCGTTCACCTACTCGAGACGCCGAACCGCCCATCGGGGACCTCACCTTCGGATCAAGTACCTCATGCGCCGCCAGTGAGAGGGCTCTCTTGTGGTTACTTCTTGATCCAGAGAAATGCCACGGCTTCATTTTGGATGTGTTTGAGCGAAATGTGTTTTGGATCTGAAATGGGGCTTTTTGTTCAATTACGCCTGGAAGCGCGCGTCGCGTTGCTGTCGTTTAGGGTAGACGCGCTAGAAATTTATCTAAGTAGAGTCGCGTGCTAAGAATTAGTGAATTGGGTGCTGGTTGGTCTCTATACCAATAAAAATCGCAAATTTGGAGGTTTGGAGCTGTTGGTTTTGTGCAGAACGAGGACTATTCGTGTTACACAAGATAGTAGCAAAGTGGTCGATATGTTAAGGTTGAAGTGGTTTTTGTTTTGTTGGTGAATATTTGTCTCTGTGGCGAGTGCACGACTGGGAGCATTATACTTGTGCTCTACCTATCAAGCTGCTTACTAAATAGATGAATGCTAGATTGAAATATGAACATATCTTTTATACCTTTCATTTGAGGGATGCCGAGTGATTAACTGCTCACAAAGAAAGGAAATTAGAGCTTATGTACTATTCCTTTTCATGTATGTCGTGGCAACTCATCGATTCTTGAATGCAACTTTACTAGTATCTTGGTAGATCATAAAAAGCATTCGGTGTGTTTGTAATTAATCATTCATTGTAATCCTGGTGTTACTTTTCAGGGCAATTTACATGTCGCCACTCGCCAGTGTATATGCTGGAAGAAGTTGCATTGAACTGAAAGGACCTGAAATCATGGAAGAGATGATTGTTCTGCGACATTTGATCGACATGTGCTTTCTTTTCTCTAAAAAACCATTTCCCGTGTTCATGGAATTGGCTGGATTTTCCCAAGAGGATGTTCTCATTGAGGAACCTAAGGCGGGGGTGAGTAAGTATTGGTAGCAATTTATGTTTTCTCTTCATTTATTAAGGTATGATTAGTTTCTAGTGGTTATATAAATATAGCATTATAACTGCCTGGTATTTTTCTCAATTCCTATACTGCATTGTACTCTTTATAGATTTTGAAGCCTGCCCATACAATTCTGCGTGATGAGTGCACCAAATCCTTTCTTGTTTTGATTCGAGGGACTTGTAGCATGAAAGACACACTGACTGTTGCTACTGGTGCTGTAGTACCATTTCACCACTCACTATTAGATGAAGGTGGTGTCAGCAAATTAGTGTTAGGTTATGCGCACTGTGGGATGGTCGCGGCATCCACCTCTGAGTTCCTTATATTTGACCATTTCCATTCCTCGCACTCCAAGATGTGGTCGATATGGAGTGGCCTTGGCGTAAGGGTCTAAGGGATATCTATGCAGATGCCTTCAGAACACAGAATTTTGATTCTGATCTAGTGGATTTGATGGTAAAGAATGGGCGCCAGGGTATGCTTCTTAACCTGCTTTTGCTCCTGCAATGTTATGGGTTATAGTTTTATGAATCGTGGGAACAGAATGCTTGGCCAATGGTACATTGAGGATCTGGTCCATCTAGTTGAATTATTTACGATCAGTCACATAATGTACGACACATTTTTCTAAGAGAGCAGAACTTTACTTGATTGGATGTCTGTTCTTTATTAGTTCTGTCTGTACATAGATCTTTTGAGAGTGATATGTTGTTATTGTAAGTTGTGTATATGTGACTTCAGCATAATTTCATTATTCTAAAGTCCCTGATAGAATGTCCGTTCTAGTAAATTGGATTAATAGAGTATGATAATTTTCTTAGCATTAATAACCTCGCTATCATATGAACTTGCTATATAGGATGCTCTTATAAGAAGATAGAACTCCATGAGATGTTCTCACATGACCTATTTCTCAGGGCATGGAATAATTCCCCGATCCCACCTTCATTCGGTGAGAGAAGAACTTCGCAATTTTTTCGAGGAGTCTAAGACACTTTGTCTCAAGTATCTAAGGGTTTCCGCTCTTCTTGTGGAAAATGCCCAAATATATGTCGTCTACTATGGATGGATACATAAGCTACTTTGGAAGTTGTCAAATATGCTTTTTCACAGAGAGTTTGAAACCTAGAAATGTACTTTTCACAAGGTTAGTTCACTTCTCTACTGTTTGGAATTCATGAACATGGTCGAATATCAAAATAATATAATACATTACTCCTTTTAGTTTTGTTACTTTAATATTGTGATTTTGTTTCTTCTTAATGGTGCATTAATGGACTCTAATTTTTCATTGTAGGTTGATAAGATAAATGGATGATATGTTGAATGAAGGTGGAGAATGGTGACATAGGCAGGCGATTTTCATTATGTTTAGATTTCATTATGTTAGGAAATGATGTTCAAGCAAAATATTTATATCATGTCTTATGTGGATGGTTCTCTATGTAATGCAACAATTTCTTTTAATATGTGAGTGTTCTTTTTTACCATGCTACGATTGATAATGATTTTTTTTACTTTGATTTTTACATACTTATAATCGTTGCAGCAACCTAATTATATTCGTTGCCAAAATACCAAAAGTTATATGCATGGTAAATACCAACGCTTCTATGCGTTGTGACAATATAATTATATGCATTGTCAAAATAGTAAAAGCCATCCATGCATGGTAAGTACCAACGCATACAAGTGTTGTTACAATCTGATTATATCCGTTGCTACTTCGCAACGCCTATTCATATCTATTACCAACGCTTGTTTATCTGTTGTAATAGACTCTCGCAACGGCTTCAATGACAACGCATAGTACATACGTTGGAATAGACCCTAACAACATTTATTTAGATTTCTACCAACGCATATATGTGTTGCTAAAGGGGTGTTCATGTTGTAGTGACTCGAGATGCGTATACTTCCCAGAATAAGCAGTATACACACCCCTTAACAAAATAGGCATCACATTCATACCACAATATAACAAGTCTAGCAAAAGACGTACATAAGTAAAGTTATTACAACACGGGCCGACCGGCCAAATAACAACAACTTAAAAGGGAACAGCGGAAGCAAAAGACGCCATAAGATGGCTTAAACCAAAATGCGATCAGTTAGCCACATAACACCATTGGGCAACCGACCGCCGCCAAGCTAATCGCCCCACACACCGCCACAAAGACAACTCACAAAGTGAGGCCCTTCGGCTCACCCTCTTCCTCCGCACACGATAAGCAATGCAGGTGAGTACAACAACGTACTCACAAGACTTACGAGTAACAAGCTTATACATAGCTATATGAAAGCTGAATTCCAAAGGGAGGTTGGTTATATGGTTATTTGGACGCATAAAGCAAGTTTCATTTGCAATAATGTAATAGATTGAAGGCAATTTAACAAATCAGTTCTAAGCATTGAAATAACAACGAGTAACAATAATTATCAAGTAACCACCTAGAAGTGACTAACCCAATAGCCACCACAAATAGCATGAATCCCTGATTCATACCACCCATCAAGTTTTAATTTAAAATGTTGTAGTCTAACTCTTGAAAGACCTTGCCAAGCGTGTCCATAACCCGGGACGAGGCTATTCGAATAGTTTTAACCTCGCAGGGTGTACCAATGTACCCACACCTCGCATCGCCTTTAAGCCACATGATTTAGCACACTACTAAAGGTATGCCGCACGCTAAGTCCTACGAGACATTTCCAATATTATGTATCAACTACGAGTCGCTCGTATGGATAGAAACCCATACGCTTACATTGTAAAGCCAAAAAGACAACTACCCCTCGGGGTAAAGCTTTTTGGACAACTACAATGCTCCTAGCACATAATCACCTCATTTTACCACAACACAACACACACACGCCCTCCTGCGACCCGTAGCCAATACACGCCAAAGTACTAAGTCAAGAGAGGTCCCATACCCTCTAGTGTGGTTAGCACATAATAATTGCTTGGTTTAGTGTAACAAGATGTTCGGTCCTTATTGACTTGGGCACCATTCTAGTCACACCCAAATTCACACCATCTTACCATCGTGCCCAGGTCTCAATCGTTTTTTGTTTTCAGTTTTTAGTTTGCAAATAAATAAGGCAAAAATCTGAAAACATAAGTATCAATAATAAGCATTTGTGTGATCAAGGTTATCGACAAGTCGATAACCGCCCATTTCTACCGATAACTAAGCATCACTAAGCATCATTAACTCGTACTACTAAGTGATAAGGGTTCATCCAACGAACCCAAAATCACAGCAATAACCTAGGCTCAGGTAGTAGAGGATAATCACATTGCCTACTGATAATGCAGCTAATAGGCCAACTATCGACAATAGTTAAAACAACATAGCAATGCATACATAGAATTTACAAACAATATATTAGAATTTAAAATTATTAGGAACAACATGATCAAATGAATGCTACATCTGCTTGCCTTGCTGGAGTGCAGGTTCAGGCTGCTGTGGCTCAGGATCAACAACAATAATCTCCTCGGAACCTAATGCGAAAAGGCGATAACCGAATAAGAGCAAAGAACTCCAAATAAACTCCAACAGCAAAATTTATCCAAATGCAATGAAATTTACACAGCAGCTAGAGGATGATTTTAGACAAATTTAGAAACAAGAAACAGGTCATTTGGACTTAACATGCAAAAGTTATGGCTAAAACAAGTTTTCTCAGCCTAATAAATCCCAAATTAATTCCTATCTATTACTGTTCATGGCACAAATTTCCATAATGATCTAGAGTCTGAAATTTTTATGGTAGGTAGGTTAAGATATTTTAAGAACAGTAAAATTGAGTTTGCACAATTTGGAGTTAAAATGAATTAGTTATGATTTTCTTAAGTTGTACAACTAGCATATTTCGCTTTACAGGAACATAATTATGAACAACACCTGTGCTAAGCTAAAGTACACTACTAGAAGAATTTTACAGACCTGGGTTTTCTCAAAAAGGAGTTATACACAAAAAGTTATACGTTTTACAAATTTTTAAGTTATTTTCCTATCCCTTACTTCATTTAAGCTTCTACTGCAAGTTTCAATAAATTCCAGACTAGAAAAGTGACCACGAATACTCTCAAATTAAAATTTATCCTACCACAAAGCTACTGCAACTTGAATCTTTCAAAAAGAAGCTACAGAGACAAACTTATGCATTTATGAAAATTGAATCTACAAAATACTTAGAAAACTGGAGCTCTCGGGAGGTCCAAAAGAACTAGAGAGCACGGGGAGGTCGTGGCCGTTAAGATCAGATCCAACGGTTACGACCAGAAGGGCTCACGGCGCACGCGAGAGGAGCTCCTCGTGCGCAAAGGAGGTCGTGGCCGTCAGATTAAGATCTGGCGGTCACGAGCACTAGGGGAGGTCCTAGAACTGCAAACCCACGGAGGAGGTCTGGACGGTCAGGATTTCTCGGGGGAGGTCCTGACGGTCTAGATCTACAGGGGGAGGTCCTACGGCTTAAGTCCACCGAGTAGGTCTGAAGGGATGTCCTCGAAGGGGAGGTCTGGACGGTTCTGATTTACTCAGGGGAGGTCCGAACGGTCCAGATCGAGGCGGAGGGAGGTCCAAGGCGATAAGGTTTTACAGCGAGAGGTCTGGACGGTCAAGATCTCCACAGGGAGGTCTTCAACGGTCCAGATTCGCCAAGAGAGGTCCCGAGGCTTAGCTTCTCCGAACCAAGGACCGGTGGTAGGTCTTGAGGTGGTCTTTGCAAAATGACCAGGAGGTCTTTTGCAAAGAGGACCCCGAGGGTGCTCTCGAGGTGGTCTTTGCAAAATGACCAGGAGGTCTTTTGCAAAGAGGACCCCGAGGGTGCTCCTACGGTCCTGATTAATTCTAAGGAGGTCCTGAACGGTGGAGATCAAGCTGGGAGGTCGAGAGGGGTGGTCGGAGTGGTGACTAAGGACCTGACAACAGGAGGTCCAGGCCCACGTGCAAGTGACAGGTGTCGGCTTCCGACAGTCATTAACGGCAAGACACCATAAATACTGGCCTCGCCCATTAACGATGAGCGGAAGGCGCCGCGGGGTTTTAAAGATTTGGGCCCATGTGACAGAGGCTTACGGGGGCGGCTTTAAGACACGAACAGACCCCTAATGATTGAAAATCATTGACAAAGAAAGGTGTCCGAGAATTGACGACGAAACGGAGCTCCTCCCGACAACACCCGAAGGGCTACCACGCTTGTCGCGGTGATCCCGCCGCGCCGCGCCAACAAAGGACTGGAATGGATTCGCAATAGCGATAGGAACCTAGTGGTAGCAACCTCGCCGGCGGCGGTGGCTCTAGACACCGTCTAGCCGGAAAATGAAAAAAAGGGCTAAGTACTGGAACTATAAAATAGCTGGAAGCTTCGGGGTGGTCTAAAGAAATGGTTTCCCAGACACCTAAGGACTAATAAGGATCTACCTGGATGGAGGGAAGCCTTGAAGTTGGTCGGAGAAGACTTGCACAAGATGAAGCTCGCCGGACTTGAAGAAGAGGGGTGAAAATTGGCACCCTGAGCAAAAATGAGTGGCACGCAAGCATCAAAGGAGCTTCATGAAGGTTCACAAAAGCTACTGGAGCAAGTAATTTGAAAATGGGCCACTCACCTGAGCTGAGGAAGAAGATGACCACTTTCAGCTGAACTTGAACAAACCCCAAATTGGACAGATCCTGCGAATCCAATCCAAAATTAAGTGAGGGGATATGTTCAAGATGGTAAGAAGGTAGAAATGGTGCAAAAATTTTGTGGGGGAGAACCACTGGAGCACCAAGAACACCACAGAGCTTCAAAGGTCAACAATGGTGCCTTTTCGGATTTGGGGGCATTGAACTCCAAAATTGAAAGTGGAGCTGGAGGGTGGTCTAAAGGAAGACCAGGAAGTATAAAGAGTGTCTATAAAGCTTTGAGCAAGTTAGGGTGGGACAAGAAGTCCTTCGGGAGGCAAAAGGAGCATGGCTCGAGGCAATGCCGAAAGTGAAAAGGTAGGAGAAGGTAGGTAAGGGCATGGCACAGCCGCAACATGTCTCCCACAACTCTTAATGTCACTAGGACGGTCGTAGGGAGCACGAAATGACACTTCCATTACTCCCATCGCTCATGCACGCCCGCAGGTAGGAGACGCACCATTATGCGCTTGGGTGATTATTGGCCGTCGGATCTATCGCGAATGGCTTCGATCACCGAGCTCTGGTGCTTTCAAAAACAACAGAGGGGGAGGAGGGGAGGTCGTGGGCCTTTAGATTGAATATGGATGGCCACGAGCACCCCAAGCCTCCGGAGGCTAGCGCACCCGGGGAGATCGTGAGCCTTAGATCTCACATCCCACGGCTCCGCTGGCACGCGCACGATGCGACTAGGTGGACATGGTCCGACCGGGTCAGTCGAGTTAGGCTCGGGCTTGAGCCCGAGTCTGACTGGAACCAGAGTTGAATTGTTGACTTTTGAAAAAGGCTGGGCATTGGGGATTTATTTGGGATAGCAACACAACTCCAAAAATTCTGAAAATTTAACAGGAGCTTGCTGACTAGGATATTGACTTTGTGTAAAATTTCCAGAGGTTTTGGTGTTGCACATTTTCCCCCAAAAATTCTACAATGCTGCTGGAACAAGGTTTGACCAGGGTTTAACTAGGATTGACTTGCCTCCAAAGTGTTCAAATAATTTCTAAAAATTGTGAAATTTTTCAGAGGGGTTTCAGACCATATTAGGAACTTAGGAAAAATATTTCTGAAGCATGAGCATAAGATTTGACTTGAATATTTTTGGAAGACAAGGTTTTTGGATAAAAGGACTTGTGACTTTGTATTTCCATATTTCTTGTACAAGGATTGTTGAGTACATGCAGGAAATACATAATGTAAGAAAAAGTTTTAATTTCTACACATTTTCTTACATTTGAAACACAAGTCCAAAGTTGGGATGTTACACGGACGCTGCACTGTCTTAATTAGCAACACATTATCCGCCTTAATTCGCAGCGCTTGTCTTAATTAGCAATGCATTAGCGTAGAAAAGGAGCGTCCGGCCTGTGGTCGGCCGGACGCGCCGTTGTCTCCGACACTCACGTCCCCCCAACCCTCTAATCTATCCCCTCAACCCTCTAATTCGTCCTCTCAATCGCGTCTTTGTCTATATGCATGTGCATGTATGCAAGAGATTGGCGCGGGAGGGAATCTGATTCCCTCCGCAGCACCCTCTCAGTGTCTATTTAATCGAATGAGAGTGCGATTTCACTTCACTCTCTCGCTGCTCTCGCTCACTCTCTTGCTGCTCTCGTACGCTCTCTCGCTTTCTCGTTCTTTCGGTTTTGGTTTTCCGGTGACTTATTATTATTTGCCACAGTCATTAGTAGTCATTTTAGCAAGTATGTCTCTCCTCGTATGCTTTTTTTTAATTTTGTGGTTAGTAAATTATTCGTAGCGAAGTTAATCTTACTTAATTTATGAGTTGTAATTTTTAGGCGTAGTTAATTAGTCGTAATTACATTGTTTTACTCAATTCATTAGTCCAAAGTAGTTAGTCGGAATTAAGTATTAATAAATTAGCAGTCATTAATTAGTCGTTAATACTTTAGTTGTAATTTTTAGGATGTGATTAATTTGCTTGCATCAATTAGTGGTAATTAATTTAGTACTAATAAATTAGCATTAAAGGATCGAAGAATAGAGAACAGCAAGATGTGCCAAATCTATTAACTACTTATACTAGTAGAAATTAATAAAAGTAGTGCTGTGATTCACAGACTTGTTTCTCCATGAAATGACAAACTTAGAGCAACCGTTTGAACAAATGCCATAAAACCTAGAACAATGAAGTTTTTTGGTCCAAGAAAAATGGAGGGACTAGAATGTGATTGCTTGGGGCATTTCACTGAATGTTTGGATTAGGATTTTTCCTTACAGTGAACTATTGTAAACAACAATGACTTTGTTGAACAACATTTAGATACAGATGCATCTAGGGGGCAAATTATCATTTTATCTTTGTTGTCCATGCATGCATGCATGCAAGAGATTATCCTTAGTTAGTTTAGTGGCCTTAGTTAGCCCTAATAATTTATTTTTTCACTAATAGTCTATCTCTTTCATTTCTTGCAAGCCATGCCTCTATCGGAGCTTTTGGAACACTTCTACGATGAGAATCACCGGTGCAAGTCGTGGATCGACGGGGACGAGGATGGCGCTCCACCCCTGGCGCTTCGGGCCAGGAGGGAATGCTAGCAGCTGGACCCTCGCTACGTCCCCATGCTCTGGGATACGGGCTTGTTGCCCTTCGCAAAGGTGGTCTCCGTCGAACGCCAGGTCACCCTGGACGACAGCCTACTGTCAGCACTTGTCGACCGGTGAAGGCCCGAGACGCAAACGTTCCACTTTCAGTGGGGTGAGATGACAGTCACCCTGCAGGACATCTCATTCCTGACCGATCTCCCTATCTGGGGTGAGCCACTTGTTCCAGGCTATCCACCAGTGGACTGGAAGGCCAGGCTGGGGAACAAGTTCGGCATACCTATGCGGGACAGTGCCCGTGACGTCTCTCGAACTTGGCTGAGGCTTTTCAGCCAGTGCCCGGAGGATGCACCCAACGATGTTGTTCGGACTCACCTCGTCGCTTACCTTCTATATCTTTTTGGTTCAGTCATGTTTTCCACGTCACAGGGCGATTGGGCGTACCCCAGCTTTGTTCGCATCGTCGAGTCTTTGGCTGACGCAAAGGCTGCGGCAATGCTTCAGTATAGCTTGGGATCAGCTGTCCTCTACGCCACATACAGGGGGTTGTGTGACGCTTCGAGGTGCGACACCGGTGTTAAACCCAGCCTTGCCTGTTGCTATGTGCTCCTGCAGTTGTAGAGTTGGGAGCACTTTCTTGTTGGGTGGCCATCCTTCCACAGAGCAGTCCACCCGTACACCGCATTGCATGACCTGATAGATGGGCCCACCATGGGCTCCCGGTGGACTGCCACTGTCCTACACTGGGCGAAGGACAAACCGACGAAGTGCTACTCATTGTTCCACGACGAGTTCGAGTCATTGTACGCCACGATATCATTTGGGATCCATGGACTCCATACTTCATAGCCTCGGTAGCGCCACACGGGCTGTCCTTGTAGTACATGTAGGACATCGGACTTTGGGCGATGACATGCCACATGGTGTTTACACATATGGTGGAGCCTTACACACTACAGCACGTAATGCGACAGTTCGATTTATACCAGGTCGTGCCCCTTCTCGACGGTAGGATGCTGTAGCGAGTCGACCACTTGTGAGTCCAACTCCCATCCGAGTAATGTTTACACTTCATACCTATATTCTCTATTCTAGCATCAATCCTTTTGGAATGTAGGCAATCGAGGGTGGGCCAAGATGATGAGGATTGAAGAGCATTCTAGCATGAGTGGATTATGGCCTAGATGGAGATGGTGCACGTCGAGGTCTTGCCAGAGCAGCTACTGTATGACATACCGACATACCATGAGTACATGTAGTGGTACGTACCACGGCCGCGCACCAGACTCACCTGTACTTTGCCAGAGCGTCCAGATCATGTGACACACCAGGGGAGCCTCGACCACTCGTACGATCGATACAATGCTTCGCGGTGTGATGACACCGTGAGACACTTACAACCTTCGGTCATTTCATTGATGATCTTTGTACTCTTCGTTACTAAACCTATTTTGTATGTCACTTTAGTTGGAGCAGGTGTAGTGCATCACGAGTGCATCAGAGGCTGCCATCCGTAGCCTAGACACAACACCCGGGCTATTGAAAACTTTCAAGTACATCTTCATGGAGTCAACGAACATAATAAAGAACTTGAGCTGCAGTCGTTCGACAGATGACGTCCTGCATACCGGGCAGCAAGTGGGGGGACCATGCTCACCTGCCAAGTCATCACGACCCAGCGAGACCGGCTGGCATCGTAGCACTCCACATCGGTCATCCACGGGCTAGATCGGCGGAGAGGTAAGTTATGTACAAATCTACGTTCTGTTTTTTGGTTATGCCTTATGTTCCACTAACATCATGTCATTCTCCCATCGTAGGTCCATTGGGATGCAACACTTCTACCATCTGCATCCCGTACATAGACTGGCGCTCCTCCTCGGTCATGTGCACTACACATCCGGGAGGTACCAGATTCTCAGTATACGTCCATGCTATTTATTTTGGCTAACACCGTTCCATCTTGCAGCCTTCAGTTGACCATGGGGGTGATGACCATTCATCCAGTGATGAGGATAGATGACTCTGAACTCCTACAAGGTAGTAGTACACGGGGTTTGAAGTGGACGCAAGGTTTGGACCGTCTGCAGGGTTTGGAGCGTATGCAGAGCAGGGCTCCTCCAGGTTCGCTAGCACACTGGATGTTCAAGGCCAGAGCTCCTCCGCACAACCGGAGTTGCAAACATCGTACCTTGGGGGCAGACAATTTAGGAGTGGATTTATTCCATCCCTCGACGATTACAAGACTCAGCTTCCTCTGAGTCAGCTTGTTGGTGCACCTCCACTCACTCAACAGATACAACAGTCTCTGTACCCCCTCTGATCTAACAGGTGCTCTTCGGACCAGCTAACGTATCCCACAGGACATACTCAACGCAAAACAAAGACGCTGACACAGATGTAGCGAGCAGAGAGTAGTGGCTTAGACAAGTGAGCCATATTGTATCCCGTGTACCCCGATCAAATAGGATGATCTTTGTTAATTTATCAGTTTAATGTGGATGATATTCTTTAACATTGTATTGTACCACATGCTAGATTATATATTAATTATTTTGTCTCTATCTATCTTTACTCTTTGACTCGAGCTGGAGAAGGAGGCTACATGACTAGCTAACTTTGTACATACCTGCGTATTTTATGGAGAATGATGGGTAAGTTCATTGTTGTTTCTCTTGGGTTGGTTCCATGTATGAACAGATGTGTTAACTATTTAATGTAATTTTGCGGTGGCTAACTATTTAATGTTATTTGTGGTTGCTAATTATTTAATTTGCTAACATTTCACGTGGATAATCTAGATTAATTTTTTGCGGCATTATGTTTTCATGTCTATTTGCATAACCTATAGAGCCACAAGAACCAGCCAAACATACTTCACCACCAGGCGTCAAATTTGCTAATTCGTCGCGATGGGCGCTACTTCCATAAATAAACATTATAATGGTGCTATTTGTGGTGCTAACTGTTTAATTAATTTGCCAGCAAAAAATACTTCATCACCAGCTTTTAAGAATTAGTAAGCACAAACTTACTCTTATTTGGCTATATGACTCTTTTATTTTGTTGAGCATTAGCATATCTATAGGCATCTTCACTCGATCAGTTTGAAAGTTTGGCCGTGTGCATATAGAAATGTCCTACAAAAGAACGAAATTGGCAAGAATTCTCATCACCAAACTCTCTAAGAATTCTCATCACCAAAGTGTGGTTTAATCATTTAATATTTCGTTGTCCGACTGGTGAGGGGCCAGACATGGTTTTTCTATGCTGCTAATTATGACGGCAGATGGCTAATGTGTTGGCTAATTAAGATGGCAGATGGCTAATGCGTTGGCTGCTAATTAAGCCATCGTCTGGCCTGTAATCGGCCGAATGAGGTGATGTGGAGGGGCATCTGGCCGGTGAGCAACTGGACGAGGTGTATGTCGCATGGACATCGCGTCCGGCCGTGCAAATGTGCTATTTGCTCAAAAAATTCTTATACACTTGCAAATGTTGCTTCCAATAGTATTTCACAATCCTTATCATCTAACCCTCCTCCTTAATTCATTGTGTAGTCCATTCAATGGATTAACTTGGCACAATACTTCCTTTTCATTTATGTTTTTTTCACTCAATTTTACACAGAGGTTCAATTAATCCAAATTTCATGATGTTTCTACAAGCAAATGGGAATGCAGTTGCAGTAAGAAAGAGGGAGAAACGGGGGTCTCTTACAACATTTCTCATGTCAAAGCAATGCTCCTCCTGCAGATGGTCACAAAGGAAGGTGTTGGTGATCTAGAACGGATCTTACGTATGATTGTTTGTTTCGGGGAGTTTCCTATAATTGGAACTATGCAAAGAGTAGACATAGGGATTTTATACAGATTCAAGCCTTCTCTAGAGAGAATAATAACCCTACTCCTGTTGTATTATATTGAGAATATTGAATACAAACAAGGAAAGACTAATGCTAGATGTCTTGTGCTTTGAATTGCTTCTCCTACTCTTCTACCTTCTGACTTCAACTTTTATATAGCGTACGAGGAGGTGGCAGTTATTCTAAGCCAAGAGATGTCCCAACGTTCCAAAAAAAATGAATCGTTGATGGAGGTTGTTGTCAGAGAGATAACTCTCCCACGTTGCCAGGTAGTTATCGTCAAAGACAAAGAGAAATCGTGTAGTTTATTCCAAAGAGCAACTGCGAATATAAACTGTCGTGTGTATCGAACATGATGTACAAGGCTCCCTAGTCGACCAGGCCCACAAGTCAACAGGCTTTATCGATTATAAGGGTGTCGTAGCCAACCTTGCTGTAGGAAGATCTACGACCAGAAGGTGGTCGTGGAGGGAGCTATGATTATTACGTGGTTATATAAAGGCTTTTTATCAGAGGACCCAGCTTATTTGGCTTGTAATGCTTAACCAACCACCGGTCCTAGCATCACAAATCAAATAAATCGATCTCGAGATATGTATACTTCCTAAAGCAAGATACACACCTGGTACAAAATTAGACATCAACTCCATTCCAAACATAGAGTCCAAACACTACACTACCAAACGGAAGATAAACAAATAGTAGAGTTATTACGCATAAAGGCCGATGTGCCAAGATACACAAATAAACAAGAACGACGGCGGAAGCAAAGTGCCATAAGATGGCTATAAACAAAGCCAATCGCGTGCCTCCAACCCACAAGGCATCCGACCGACCGCCAAGCCTAGTCGCCCACGAAACGGCAACACACTCACGAAGTGAGGCCCTGGGCTCACCTTCTTCCTCTGCAACAAAAACATTAAGCAAAGCACCTGAGTACAAAGATTGTCTTTGTACCCGCAAGACTGACGTGTGAACTAGCAGACCTATTCATAAGCTACATGTAGGCTTATTTGGTGGAGGCCATATGTTTCATTTGCATAAAGCCAATTTTCATTTGCAATAAGGTAATGAAGTTTTAAAGGCAAGTTTGCAATTCATTTTTAAGATTGAAATAACAGTGAGGATATTAATAACAAAAGCGAAAGATAAACCACCTAGAAGTGACTATCCCAATAGTCACCACAACAATAGCACGAATCCCAGATTCGTACCACCCATCAAGTTTTAATTTAAATGTTGTAGTCTAACTCTTGAAAAGCTTACCCAAGCGTGTCCATCACCTAGGACGAGGCTATTCGAATAGTTTTAACCCTCGCAGGTGTACCAATGTACCCACACTTCGCATCGCCTTTAAGCCAAAGCACACTTCCGAAGGTATGTCGGCACACTAAGTCCTACGAGACTTTTTCCAATATTGTGTATTAACTACGAGCCGCTCGTATGGATAGAAACCCATACGCTACATGGTAAAGCCGAAAAGACAACTACCCACTCAGATAAAGCTTTTGGACAACTACCATGCTCCCACCTCCATCCCTCCTCGCGACCTCCCGCGACCCGAGCCAATACACGCCAAAGTACTAGGTCAAGAGAGGTCCCATATACTCTAGTGTGGTTAGCACGCGAAATGCTCGGATAAAAATTCACTCACAAGATGTTCGGTCCTTAATTGACTGGGCACCTTTCCACCACACCCAACAGATCACACCAATCTTACCATTGTGCCCGGCCCAAATCATTTTTGTTTTCATTTTTAGCTTTGCAATTTAAACAAAGCGTAAATGTGAAACATAAAGTTGTAGTAAATTTTGTGTGATCAAGGTTACCGATTAAAGTCGATAACCGCCCGCTTCTACCGATAGCTAAGCATGTCTAAGCAAGTTGACCGGATCTACTAAGTGATAAGAGATCATCCAAACACCTCGATCACAAAGAAATAACCTAGGCTCGGTAGTAGAGGTCAATATTTTGTCTACAGATATGCAACTACTGATTTAACTAATCAATTTAACACAAATTAAGCGATGCATACATACAATTGAAACAAAATATTAGACTTTAAAATACCGGGATTATCATGATCAAACCGCTGCCCGCCGCCGTTGCTCAAGTTGTTGCGAGGGTCGTTCTCGGTTGCCGCAAATATCGAATCCTAACGATTGAACAAAACAAATAATAAGAACGAATAACACCGCAAAAATCAAATATGCAACAGCAAACAAACATACTAAAACTCACATAGCAGCTTAAGCATGATATAACAAAATTTTAGAAACAGAGAACAATTCATTTTAAGAGGTTATGAATTTTCTAAGAATTTTCCAAGCTAACAATACACATGAAAACACTAGCTAATTACTTAACAAATTTTCATGAACAAAACAGTATCTAAAACCTAACCTGATAATTAGCACACTAAAAATGAAAATTTACAGAGTTGGTTTTATCGATTTGGACAATTATTGAAAAAGATATGAATTTTCTAACTTGGAAAATACATAAAACACCATTTAATTAATTAACAGATTTTGCTACAGAGACAAGGTTGAGACTAATTTTAATAAATAGCACAATTAAAATGAAAACGAAAAAGACTGGTTTCATGCGATTTGGATAAAAATTGAATTAGTTATGCATTTTACAAGTTTAATTGAATTATCACCAACAGAAAACATAAACCGAAATACTAAATCATTTCCAAATCTATAATGCACTAATTCCATTTCGCACCACAGCCAGCCAGCCCTCACATCGACAATGGGCCCAATAAAGGTGCCGACTGTAAGATTGCTCACGAAAGTGACGTCAAGGCGTATTCTAAGAATACATCTTCGCTACCAAACCGCAAACCTAACATACTCTCACAGAGAAATACGCCCAAACAGAGAAAACGCATAACCGTAACTACACAACCCTAATCGACAAAGATGGACCCACATGACGGTGACTAAGAGAAAACATAACGGGCCGGATTAAAGGATTTCTAAACGCGATTTAACAGAGAGGTCCCACAAGTCGAGACTCAGCTAAACAAGATTAGCGCTAAACTAACTCCACCGCGCTCACCGGCGCAAGACGGGACGCATAGCAGCCGCCGCAAGAATCGAACTTGCTAACCAGCCGGGTTTCGGGCGAGTGAGTGATACCTTCGGTTCGCGAAGATCTCACGAACTCGATGACGGTGACGCGACCACGGGACGCCGCGGCGAGCGGGCGCGAACGAGGCGGAGAAGAAGATGCGCTCGCGGAGAGGACGCGACAAGCTTCTAGAAGACTCGGAAGGCGCACAAGCTTCGCCCAACACCAGGAGCAAGAAGCACACGATAACGCCGACGAAGAAAGCTCGAGGTGGCCGGAATTTCACGGTGGCGAAACCGAGCTTGGAGAAGAATGGGTCGCACGCCCGCAACGATGCACAAAAGGCAGAAATAAGCCCACCGTTAGATTCAGTGCATCAGTGCGATCCTAAGGGACTAGTTGGCGGAGCTAGAAACTCACCAGATCACAAACGAGCTTGCGGGCCGAGATCGCCGAGGCGAGACGACGATAGCCGCTCGGTGACCCATCGACGCCAAGGACCCGGTTGGGCAAAATGGAGGCGCCGAGCGTGGATCACGGTGGCGTGGTTGCGAATCAAGGGCGGCGCTAACACGGCGCTACTTTCGCCCTCTTCGCGGCCAAACAGAGAAGCGCGGAGAAAGTGAGAGAGCGAAGGAAACGGCGAATGAATGAGTGCGTGAGGTTATAAAGCTCGCGATGCTCCACGGACGAACACGAGGGCAAATAGGTGGCGCGCGCAGGTACGTGGCACCCATGCGCGAACGGCCGCGAGCTCCGGTGAGGTGCGGAGAAGACGAGGGCGAATCTGCCAGGTAGGGTCCACCTGGCAGCGACGGACGAAGCGGTGCGAACCGGTGGTTTGATTTGATCAGCAACGCACCGACCGTTGGATCTGAAATGGACGGCTGGGATTGGTGTATGCATTCGGACAGGTCGGTTGCGCACGCGACATGGATCGTTCGATCTTCATCGGACGGTCACGATTGATTGGACTCGGGCAGTGCGATTGTTGACGCGACCGAGTCCATTAGTGCGGTCGGACTCGAGCCCAAGTGTGGTTCGGGCCCGACAAACAGTGTTTTCAGAATTCGATTTAAAAGACAGAGAGGTTTTGGGAAATTTTTAGAGATAGCTCCAGGGCTCCAAAAATTTCGAAATTTTTATGGGAGCTTGCTAGGACAGAGCACCACCTTGTGAAATTTTTCCAGGAGTTTTCATGCACCAGATTTCTCCCAATAAAATTCACAAGCTGCTGAACAGAAGTTTGACCAGATTTCAAACTAGGTTGACTTGGCCATTTGAAATAGCAAATAAAATCTAAAAATTGTGAGATAATTCAGGGAGGTAGATAGGATGATCAAGATGCTAGGAAAAATAACTTCAGAGGATGATCACAAGTTTGAAGGCTAATAATTTGATGACAACAATTCCCAATCACAAGAATCAACTTCTAGAAAATTGGAAATTGCTAGGGAAAAATGTAGAAACTTTCAAATGATTTGAAGAGACAACAAAAGTTTTTATTTCTCCTCAAAATTTTACATTTGAAATACAAACCCTAAGTTAGGGCTGTTACATTTACAACCATAGGGTGATCGTAGCAAGGCTTACGACTACAGGGTTAAGTCCATTCCTCTTAAGTATTTAAGGGGTATACTTAAAATTAACATAAGGGTACCATCTATAATAAGAATTATAGATATATAAAAAAATGAGGATTGTTATATCCTCGTCATGTAGCCCCCAACTTCAAGTGAAAATGACTTACTTGGAAAAGAGGTCGTAGAAGATCTTACGACTACAAGATAGTTGTAGATTGATGGTAGTCGAAAGCATAAACTTTTTCAACGGGTATTTCGTTCGACTAGAAATAAGCTTGGTTAAGAAGGTAATTTCGCTTAAGTTGTAAAGACAAACTCGGTTTTCTTGAACAAACAAATTAAAGAATCTTAATCGACTCTTATAGATCTGTTGGTTGGAGCGGTTCCCAAAGCGGTGGCAACTGTTGAGTTCCCACAATCTCTAACTCAATTGCGTGGCTATAAAAACTTACCGCATGTGTGATTTTAGGGTTCTTATTATTTTTCATCTGCTTCAACTGTTCCTCGAGCCCTTGTTCTTCTCCACCGCCAACCAAATCGTACGCTCTCTTAAAACCCTTTCCAAATCCAAATCCACCTCACTTAGAGAAGATGGCCGGAACCGCTTCTAAGTGGGTTGAATTGGAGATGGATGAAGCGAAGTTGAAAGCATTGGCCGCCGCCGAGAAGATCCCGAAGAAGAAATTCGTGAAGTGGATTGAAGCTTCTGGACAACATCGGCCATCGGGGGAGATCGGCCAAATTCCGGTCTTCCAAGCGTACTGTGAGTGTGCCTTCGATTGCCTACTCACTCCTTTCCTCACGCTCGTACTCGAACACTTTGGGGTGGAATTGGTGAATCTTATTCCTAATTCCATCACAATGCTAAGTGTGTTCGTGTACTTGTGCGAGGCCTACCTGGGGATTCCAGCAGACTTGGAGCTCTTCCAGTACTACTACGGGATGGACCGACAAGCTGGAATAGCAAGAAGCTGCAGTCATAAGCTCCATGATGGGAAGTTGAAGGAGTACATTCAGATGTTCACTCGGTCATCGTGGCTGGGGTAGAAGAAGAAGTGGTTTTACTGGGAGCTGACTAAGGATGACAGTCTCTCCTATGTAGGAAAAGCTGCTAAGAAGAGGTCCATCTAAGATTCAACTCCCGCCAACCTCGACCGGATTGCCCCCTACATTCAAGCCATCAAAGACTTGAAGGAAGAGGAGCTTACTGGATGGCACATGGTGAAAGATTTTATCACACGCTGCATCAGCCCTCTGAAGAAACGAGTACATTGTATGTGGAGGTACTGGGGGAATGAAGATCCGACCAGGGATTTCAAGAAGAGTAAGTAAATTTTCAACTTAGCTCTTTCTTTTTGGTTCATTTCGAGCTCGATTGTTGAATGTTTTATTTACCTATCTAGATCTCCCCTAAGTGGAAATCGACGATCAAGTGAAACTCATTTGCAAGAAAGCTCTGACCCCCACCACAGGGGTTCCTCAAATCCTAGCAGTCGTAATCACAGAGGAGAAGAAAGAGGGCCTAAAGGTAATGTAGTCGTAAAAATCGACCACTAAGTGATTTTCTTTTCTGACTTTTGCAGAAAGTAGGCATGTCCGACCGTCGAAACGACCAGGAGGTCGAAATGACACTCGTTGTAGTGGGGTCGGATGAAGCTACTGCTCCTCCGGCCAAGAAGCATCGCTTGGTGCGGGCCGCCGACAAGCACGGCGTAGGCTCAAGCTCTGCCCCCCTCTGACCAGCCCCTGTAGCCAGTTCTTTGTAGATGTAGTCGTTGCATAGAAAAGAGGGACACTTGAAGCTATCAAAGCCCTTAAACACAAAGCTCCCAAGACCAAGGTACCCTTAAAACTTTTTCGATCTCCGCTTCTCACGGCTTTGTTAAGCGACTAGAAAAAGAGAACTGGAAAAGCATCATATCTTTTATGAAGGATACTGCCGCATTGGCAGAGCTCATGTCGAGGGAAGCGTTGCTCCTGAGGTGGCTGAAACAAGTTTCGATCACCAGGAGGGGTAGGAAATTCAAGGAGCAACAACTCCTGCTCAAGACTCATGACCAGACGTGGTCGTGATGGTCCCTATTCCTCAACTTCAGTATCGACCAGACGTGGTCGAAGAGAAGAAACATAATAAATTCTCCTTAGGGAAGGTTTCTTCTAGATTCAAGATCAAATTCAGAAAATGAAGGTATGTAAAAAATCAAAAGCGTAAGAACACCATTTACATTTTTACATTTTGTTTTTTTTACAATTTTGAAGTGTTTTCCTTTCTGTGATCTTAGCCCGACTTCTCCAGCCCTCAAAGACGCTTCTATCGAGAAGCCCGCTGCAATTTTTTTTGTAGTCATAGAGACAATGGTGTTTCTCCTTTAGTCGTAGAGATGACAGTGGAAGTGTTCGAGGGATCGACCACTGCCCCCGTGGTGGAAGGAGTCGTTGCAGCCGAAGCGACTACAACCACTGAGGTGGTCAGGGGATCGACCACCGTTCCTGCGGTAGAGGCAGTAATTTCTACCGAAGCTACTACGACCACTAAGGTGGTCGTGGAGGCAGAGGCGAAGGCAATGAACGATGTGGCATAGACATCTTCCCAAGGTGGTGGTGGAACCTTCCACCATCGTGCCAGGAAGGAAGTCGTCGAAGACGTCCCTTCAGGCCCTCAAGGAGAGGCTACCATCACCGACGAAGAAGAAGAAGAGTACCTCAACTTCTTTTCTGAGTTCTTTGGCCCAGCATCCATTGTGGGATCTTCTTCGTTCAGGTTTCGCGATTGAGTCCCTCACCCTAAGGACATTCCTAACAGCAGGAATGTCTTTGACGATGAGCGTCTCGAAAAGGTGTGGTGGGACTGAGTTGAAGAGATCGATGAACTCAAAGATCCCCGGAGGGTATTCTCCAATTTTGTGATAACAAGCATTAAAGTAAGTGTCTGATACCAAACATTTACATATTTGTTTTTGTCGCTTACTCTCTTTCTTTATGCAGAAAGCTCTGGAACAAATTGTCACTGTTGGTGAATACCATCGACAACTTGGGCTGCTACGACAACAAAAAGCGAAACTTTGTGAGCAGGCAGAGAGATGGCAAGTCACTACCACATGTAGTCTTTTGAATTTTGACTTCTTGTCTAGTTCTCATATTAGTCTTAACCTTTGTAGGTTTAAGAGAAATGAAAAGATCTTGGTTGATGCACTCGACTACGAGAAAGTCGAGACGCAGAAGCTGAGGAAAGACAATGAAGACCTATTGTAAAGACTTCAGGAGGCAAACTCTACAACTAGCGAGTTACATAATGAAATAAAAAGTAAGTGCTGAACTTAAGACTACTCATATGCTTGACTTCTTTCTCTTTCTCTAACTCTTTTCCCTTGATAGAAAAAGAGGTCGAGATGGGTAAGCTTCAAACCGAGGTCGAATAGAAGGCTGTGGTAGTTGGTGAATTTACCCATCTCGGTAAAGAAAAAGATAAGAAGATAAAGTTGTGGGAGGAGCAATGCGCAAAGAGTGCTGCCTCCCATGACGATGAAGTCAAGAAGCTTGACTCTCAACTAGAAGGTAAGAAAACCTTTACTTATGACCGGTTTCATTAACTAGTATTTTAATAGATATTTTGTCTCACTAGTCGTACTCTATTTTCAGATTAAGTTGTCGAAATAAAACGACTCCAAGAAGTTTCGACTCGTAGTCAGGAGGAGATGAAGTCGATGAAGATCAACCTTCAAGATAACACTTATCTCCTGAACAATGTACTCAGGGGGCTACGTGCTAAGGAGGTAACTCCTCTTGAAGACTGTAACATCCCAAAATTTTGTCTGTTTTTGAAGTTTTAAAAATAAAAATAACCATTTGAATTTTTCCTATTAAAGTAAAAGCTTAATCTGAATTTTCATAAGTCAAAAACAATTTAATATGATTAATGTCAACATCATCTATTATCAAAACTATTTTATTTGGATTTTATGTGCTTGGATATATTTTCTAGAATTTTTCCGAGTTCATTTGCTATTTTCTGAGTGCTATTTGGATTTTTTGCTATTTTCTAAAAAGAAAAACTAATATAAATCTCAGACTTTCCAATTGGGCTGAAATCCCTAAGCCTTCGGCCCATTTCTCGCTTCTAGTCCATTCTCGCGTGGCCCGCATCCCTTCCTTTCTTTGCCCGCGCATCCGTGTCGGTCCCACCTGCCAGCCACCGACGTGTCATGTGTGACACGGTCGTTTCCGAGCTGTAGTGTAACATCCCAATTTTTAAGAGTTTTTAAAAGTTTTCCAAATTTAAAAATAACTATTTGGCTTTGTTGAATTGCTAAAACTTAACATGGAGATTTTGGAAATTTAAAGTGATTTAATATGAGTTAATCCAACTTCAACTAATTTGAATTTGCTTTATTTTGAGTTGTTGGAGTTCTTTGTTATTTAGAATTCCTTTTATCTGTTTGTTCCGATTTCCCGTTAACCCATTCCTCCTCCTCTCGTCGTCGGCCGCTCCACCCTCTTTGTTCCTTTTGGTTTCGACCAGCCTTTTGGTTTCAACCAGCATTTGGTTTCGACCAGCCTGCCTTTGGTTTCGACCAGTCCTTGGTCACGACCCCCTTTCGGTTACGACCACCCCCTCGGTTTCGACCAGCCACCGTCACCGCTAACTTTCTCGCTTCCTCCTCTTTTCCACAATGCGTGGGCATTAAATGTCGTTGTCTCCGCTGCCACATGCGCATTAAATGTTGTCACCTCCGGTGCGTTTATCCTCTCGCTTTTGCCTCAGCTACGTGCATATTAAATGTTGTTGTCTCTGGCCTGCCGTATTTTTCCTCCCCTTTTCACACCATCCGCCGCATTTTTTCTCCCCTTTTCACACCGCCCGTCGCATTTTTCCTTCCCTTTTCACACCGCCCACCACATTTTTCAACCCCTTTTCACACCGCTCTATCTTGCTGCCTGGTTCTCTTTCCTTCCTCTATAAATAGAGTATCAGGGAGCCTTTGCCCTCTTGTTTTCCCCTCAACTTTCCAACTCTTCCTCTTTCTCTCGCCCTGTTTCGTCGTGCTTCGAGTTTCGCCACCGCCAGCTGGAGCTAGCGCCATCGCCTCTAGCACTGCCATCAAGCTTCTCTTGCCAACGGCTGAACCACCTTCCTCCTCGTTGAACCGCGTGTCGCCTTTGCCTATTCAGGTGATCACCACGTGCACCCAACATGCCCTCCCTCGCTCTTGTTGCTACGGTTTGCCCGAAGCACCGCGCTCCAAGTTTAAGCCCCGCATCTAAGCAATCTTCTCTCTCTATTTCAGTTTTGTTTCACAGGAGCTACCGCTTTCCCTTCCTCCTCCTATCCTAGCTGACCCATTCACCGCCCGCCTCCTCGCCGCCATTTCACCATTCGCCGACCCCCTCCGGCCCCCCTCTCTCTCTGTCTTGGTGAGTTCCTCGTACCCTGCTTTCTCTTATTCTTTTTGGTCAACTTCCCGTGCCCTGTTCTCTTTCCCCTGCTCCTATGACCACATTGAGTAGTCGTACCCTTCTCGTATCCCTCCTACAACCACGTTGAGTAGTCGTATCCCCTCTTACGACCACGTTGAGTAGTCGTATTCCTCTTACGACCACTTTGAGTAGTCGTATCTCTCTTCTGACCTGGTAGTCGAAGCCTTCATTCAACCACCTTCCGACCAATAAACTCCTTTGACCGTAGTCCCCGCTTCCGACCGCTTGGTTGAACCTCCTTCGACTGTGCGATCTCTTTGGACCAGGTCGTTAAACCTCCCTCCGACCAGCTGAACCTCCTTCCGGCCTTGTGATTTCCATAACTCCCGAGAGCTCGCTCTTTTTCGTTCGGGCTCCAATCGGAGTGATTCAAATTTCTATCTTCTTCTAAATCCAGTACCTTTCTTTTAGTTCTAGTTTGGTTCCTTTGGATTTTATTTAGATTTGCTGTATTTATTTAGCTCTTTTCTCAGATGTAGATTATGGTGTTTTCGAAGAGTTCTTGGACCCGACGACCACGACCGAAGCCTCTCACCTCTTCAACGAAGGCAAGTCGTAGACCTTTGATCATGTCGTACCCAGTTTACACAATTATATTTTTTTATATCAACATGCATGTCTAGTTGTATAAAAATGGTTTGGGTAATAGCTAAATACCTACTCGACAGTATGACTCCTTGATTAAATTGTGAACGACATGTTGACATGTACCCTTAGACACCGTAGGTAGGGTAATCTTAGTTGGACATTATTGTAATACCAACATAGGTGCGTATTATGCTTAGTCATGCTTTAGTTATGCGAGGGTCTCTCGATCACATGATTCAATAATGATGAATTTGACTTAATGATTTATGGAATTGTGGCGCGGCCACTATTCTTAAAATTTGTTGTGCCATGGCAAAGGCTGCCATTTGGTCGGGTTGAACCGAAAATGATTTCATACTCAGACGAATGATCGTGCAGTAAAGGGGGGGTGCAGGAAGCACATTGGGATGATGATGTTTCGCCTGAGTAGTCACTAAGGACTTAACCTTGTAAACCATTGATCTGGGCTTTACTGTGCAACAACAAGTCCATTTATAGGGTGGACCTGGCCAACTAATCAGCGATGTTTTGATTCGGTTTTGTTTTGGTTGTTTATGGCGCAAGAGGGGGCCAGGAAGGCGAATCCTTAGCGAGCTTAGCAAGCAGGACCGAGTTAAAACAGAACTTTGTAAAGGTATTTGTCACGTGCTCTAGACTGCTTACCTAAGGTAGTGAGCGGTGGTATCGACGGGTGCCAAACAAACTAGAGAAGTCGTGTCTTGTGGGTAAACCTGTACAACCTCTGTAAAGTGTAAAACTATTCGAATAGTCGTGTCCCCGATTATGGACAATGCTTAGTGATATCACACGAGAGGTAGATTTTCTCAAAATTGTTGTCTTGGTTGGCTCGAGTGGTTTGGAAAGTGAACATGGTGTTCACAAGTGGTTTGGGAAGTGAACAGGGTGTTCACGAGTTGTTTCAAATAAACTTGATTACTTATGTATCAATATTTCAAATTATGCTCTCAATCTACTTACAATAATTACTGTCAATACTGCTTTATGCAAATTAAACATAAAGCTATCCTTGTCAAGCCTTTTATGAATACTATTTGCATATATGTCCCTACGACTTGCTGAGTACATTCAAAGTACTCATGGCTTTATGCCATCTAGATGATCAGTCATCGAAGAAGACCGAGGGAGCACCGAGTTCTACAAGGACGACTACATCGAGGTCCTTGCGAGCTAGGCTGCGTCCTCCACTCGATTGCCTATGTGCACATCATGTGGCCTCCACGAGTTGTTTTGGTTTCCGCTGCAAGTTGTATGTTGTCGAGAGCCCTGTGAGGCAAACCCTGTAAAACCTTGACCATAAGGTCCTTTTGCTGTTATGTAATATTAATTTGTCTGTTTCATTAGCCGTTCTATTGTATGGTATGATTTCATCTATGTTGCAACTGTGTGAACTAGCTGATGACCTGGGACTAGTTCGGAATGCACAAAGGGTCCCGGGGTTGCATACTCGGGGTCTCGACAGAGGTGGTATCAGATCCATATCGACTGTAGGACGTAACCTTAGTTAGCATGGTCGTTTTAGTCGAAAGTTTCAAATTTTATTTTCTAAATCAAACCCAATCAATTGATGAGTAGTTATTCTCATCTAGTCTTACTCTATTCTTTTCTCGTCTCATTTTATTCTTTTCTCATCTCATCCATAAGTTCTTGTATCTTATCCCTTCTGAAACTTTGTTTTCGAATTCAAACTGATCCCTATAACTTAGATTAGAAGTGTTTTAGCAGGGCTACCCTTCTTAGCTTTAGTATCGTTTGTCCGTGTAAAAGGACCTCTGGCTTGAGTTTTGTCGCTTCTTAATAGCTTTCTGGCTATTGTTCCTTGGGTTTAACCGATTTTTCCCAATTTGGTTGTTCTATCTTTCTCCCTTGTTTTCTCTCACCTTTGGTGCTTTTCCCTCTCACTTATCGTGCTTTCTTCTTCTCGTCTATTAAACCTGGGAAGTTTGGTGCAGATGGTTCAGACGTGCACCTCGGCAAGCCAAGATGAACCAGTGGATCCCTTTATGCCACCACCACCTTCTCCGATGTCCACTGCAGATCAGGGTTTGGGTCAGTTCATGGCTGCCTACACACAGTTGATGAACGTAATGATGCAGAATATGAACCAGATGATGACCCAACAGTAACTAGATCTGCCGCTCTAGTCGCGCTGTTCAATCGTAACAATCAGCTACCGCCATACCACCCCATCGCCTCTTCCTCGCCAAGGCCGGGCAGAGTTCATGAGAACCCATCCATGTACATTCTCCAGCTCCTACGAGCTCTTGGACACAGATGGCTGACTACGCTCTATCGAGAAGAAGCTCGCCATCGCCCAGTGTGACGACCGTGAGAAGGTTTTGTATGCCGTGCGCTAGCTTGAAGGCACTGTAGCAGAATGGTGGACGCCGCCCATGCAGAACACCAGAACATCACATGGGCTGAGTTTTCAGAAGCTTTACGCCACTCTCATATTCCTGATAGGAAGGTGGAAATGAAGAAAACGAGTTCCGTGAACTGCGACAAGGGAACATATCGGTGAGTGAATATCTCAACAAGTTCACTCAACTCTCTCGTTATGCTCCAGAGGACGTTGCCATAGATGATGCACGTTAGAAGCGTTTCAAGCGGGGACTCAACTCTAGCTTGAAGTCCAAGTCGTTGGCAACGACTACGCAGATTTCTAGCGTCTGGTAAATAAGACTATGCTCATAGAAGATTCCCATCGTGAGCTCGAAGAATCCCATAAGAGGAAGATGATGCAGCATGGTGCCCATCAAGGTCATCCGCAGAGAGCCAGAATGAATGTGCAGCACCCTGGCCATTCTGCTCCTCCTGTTACCTTCAGACCTCAAAGACTACCCACCAAGCATACAAAGACCTCACGCCTTCAACAACAATACCAACAACCAGCAGCCCCGAAGCAACAATCCTGCCTCGGGAATCACCTGTTTCAACTGTCAGCAGTTGGGACACTACACCAGCAACTACCCACAGAAGCAAGGTCCAACGCTGGTCAGATTCAATTTGGAAGCTACACCGACCAGGACCCCTATGCCAGGAGCTGGTCGTGGAGCCCCACAGACTCCAGTTGCACTAGCCAAGACTCCTCACCTGTAACATCCCAATTTTCAGAGCTTAAAAATCTTTTAATAGTTAGTAGGGAGAAAATTCACCATTTGGGTTTTATTTGAATTTAATTTCAAAAGCTTAATATTGGACTTTACAATCAAAAATATTTAATGTGAATAATCCCAACATCAACAATAGCCAAAACTATTTTATTTGGGTTCTATGTGCTCAGATATATTTTCTAGATTTTTCTAGAATTTTTCTGAGTTCATTTGCTATTTTCTATTGCTTATTTGATTTTCTCGTATTTTCTAAATTAGAAAAACTATTAAAATCTCGTAACCTCTCTCGGCCGAATCTCTCCGCCCATCTCCTTTCCCTGCACACGCCCGCTAGCTGCCCAGCCTCCGCGGCCGCCGCGCCGCGCTACAAGGCCGCCTCCTCGCCGCGACGTGTGGGCCCCGCGACGCCGTCGCCATCTTCCTCGCGCCGCCTTCCTCGCGAGCGCCCGAAGTCGTCCGCCATTGCCGAGCTCAAAGCTCCATCCGACAACGCCTCCTTTCCAACTAAAGCCCTTCTAGAAAACGTACAAATTCTATCCCTAACCTCCCGCACTGCTTCGTTAAAATCATATCTCGAATCAAATCTTATCCCCAGATTTCTGAAATCGTTTTCATGTTCTTCTCGGACTCGATTTAGGGATTCCTTATCCCGGGCACCCCAGCCCCTATAAATAGCAACCGAGGATCTCGAGCACCTCCGCAACCCAGAGCCGCCACCCTCATCCCCTCCCGAGCCCTAGCGTCGCCGCGATTGGAGTTCTAGGGTTTTCGCCGCCGCTCTGTTCTTCGTCATTTCCGCCGCCGTCAGTGCTGTCCTGAGCTCACCGACTGCACCACCAGCATCGCACGAGCATAAGCAATCTCGGTGCCATCCACTTCGCCGAGAGCCGCCGAGCCCACGTCCGACCAAGCACCGGCACTCGCCGCTAAACCTCACCGCCGCTGCCACCGACGCCCCGAAACCCGTGGAGTGCACCCACATGTGCGCATAACCGGCTACGCCCCAAGCACCACTCACCTCCGGCGAGACGCCGCTGTTCGCCGTTGTCGGACGGCCCGAGCACCGCCGCCTCGACCACCACGTGGCTCGCCACTCGGCGATCGCGCCGCGTGTCGCCCCGTGTCACCACCGTTAGCTCACACGCGTTCGCCCGAAGTCGCCACCAGATCACCGCCGCCGCCGACGTGTTGCGCCGTGATTGGTCCAACTCAGCCCACGTGGCGCCCACCGATCCTCACCGAGGCTCAGAGACCTGGGCCATCGTGAGCGTCGGTCACCGGCAGTGGGACCCACCGCCGTGCCGCCTATCACCCCGTCCGAACGCCTCCGATGACGCCAAGATTGCGCAATAATCCGATTTTTCAATAGAAAAGTAATTCGAAATTCTAAAAATCGTAATTAGGTTTCTTTTAGATTTCCAATCTTCCAAAGCTCATAACTTTTGCATCCTAACTCCGATTGAGCCCATTCAAATTTCTAAAATTGTCTAAATTCAAGCTCTATTTATCTGAGATTTTTATTTAATTTTGGAGTTAGTTTTGCCTCTGTTATTTATTTGTTTTGTTTGTTTTTGTTTCGCTTCATGAGTAGACGCGATTCGTCGGGGAATTTTGTGGGAGAAGGAGCACCCCAAGATCAAGACCAGTACATAGACCTTTTCCAAGGCAAGTCATACCTTTGATCATCTTGGACCCAGTTTTCAAATTACTTTGTGTTAAATTATTGTATTCTACTTTAATTATTTATTTAAATGCTTTGGGCATAGTTATTATCCAAATTGTTATCACACCTTGGCCTTGTATGTCATACTTCCTTGTCACCCTAGATTGGTTATTAGTTGGCATTATTATAACACCAACGTGGGTTGGTTAGATGCGAGCACAGTTGCTTAGCCATGCTACGAGTCTCACATCATATGTAAGTTGCAAATACTAATTATGACTAAGTGACTATGGAACTTTGTGTAAAACTGTGTGCTATGTGTTATTACTTCGTGATGGCATGTGTTGCACTAAAACCAACTGGTGGTAAAGGATTTGACCGAGGCAAGTGGTGGAGACTGTGACATGGTGGTCTATGTGATGGGAATGATGGTCTTTGTGACTTAGTTAGAAATTGAAAGTCTTGCCTTGGTCAATTAAGGACTTAACTTTGTGCGCCATTGAACTGAGCCTCATCAGACGCACCACATGCCCGGTATGGGACGGGCCTAACTTAGTAAGTTATGGATTCTCGCATTGATGTTCGTGTGGATAGGTTAGGTCAGGTGACAGGTGGAGGTGTGACTACTTGGTGGTTGCATCATGGACGATTCGCCTTCCCCGCCCAAAGAAGGTGTGTTATACCAATTCTATGTGAGCCGGTATAGCGTTTGTAAGCACACCGAGAATGTCAATGTTTGAGATGAAGTTTCCAACTGCTTTGTTACGACAGTGCTACGCTAGTTGCATCTTGTGGGTAAAGTGTACAACCTCTCGAGAGTGTTAAACAATCTATTCGAATAGCCGTGTCCGCAAGTCATGGACATGCTCGGGATTTCACATGAGGGGTAGTTTTCATAAAATGTGGGAATGGGAGCGTGTGACCTCAATCATATGGCTATGTGAAATAATCATTTAGTGGTGTCTTTGTGGAAACAAATGTTAAAATTATTATTGTCTATTTGTTTTGAATTATGCTTTCAATCTATTATTTGTATTCAATTGCAAATGTTGCTTTTATGCAAAAGAACCACGTAAGCCTTTTTCTTGGAATAAGCCCGCATCTATACATTGCATTCTCGTGGTATGATTTGCAGTACGTTGTGTACTCACGCTTGTTGTAAAACTTGCGCCCAAACCTACGTAAGAGGAGGAGTCTATGCTCGCTGAGGAGGAGTTCGCCAAGGCCGATCGCTCGTTAAGGTCCGATCCCACTGCTGTTCGTGGTGAATTGGTGGGATCTACACCGAGTTTTCCGCTCACGCCGCTTTATTTACTATTAGCCTCGCGTGGCTTAATAAGTGTAAACTCACCATAAGGTCAAAACCCTTATTTGTTATTCAAACTAATCGCTTACTTTATTTATCGCTGTGTGGATCGATATTTACCGTGTTAACCCTGTGTGCACTAGCGTGATCCTCGACTAGTGCAAGATATACAGAGGGTTCCGTAATCGCACTCGGGTCCCGACAGAGGTGGTATCGTGAGCCATACCGACCGTAGGTCTCGACCTTAGTTAGATTGGCCGCCTTTAGAATGTCCAAATTATTTTCTAAAGGAAAATTAACTTGCAAGGTTAATTAATTGCTTAACTCTCCTCATATCTCTCTTGCCTCAACTTTTGCTATAATCTCTTCTCTCCCGCCGCTTTAAAGTTGCTCTTACCTGCTCGTCTGCTCTTGACAGATGCCTCGCCTTCGAGCTATGGTGAGCGACCGAGGATACGCCCGAGCTTTGGAAGTTGCTAAGTTCTTGGAGGTTTTGATCGCCCACCGACGCCGGCAACAATCGGACAAGGAATGGACAAAACCGTGGAGTGATTTGTCGCTCGATGATCTATGCCAGAGGAACGACAAGGTAGGCCAACCTTCGCACGCCTCTCGTGAGGAAGATCACTTGGCCGGAAGGTATCCAGAGTCGCCGCTGGCCATGATGCGATTCGCAACATCTACGCACGGAGCTTCAGACACCGCCTTCCGTTACCACCCCGCAGCCGCAGCCTGGACTTGCCAAAGACGCTACCCGCCCACGTAGGAGAGAGCAACGCTACGCCGTGCACTCGCACGCTTGTGGCCGCCAGAGGAAGCTTTGGAGAGGACCATCACGAGTTGGATCATGTCTATGAAGCCTTGCAGAGAGTCAAGAGAAGGTCGCCACTGCAGAGATTCTCTACGACCAAGTCCCCAAGAAGAGGAAGACCCCGAGGAGGATTTCAAGAAGATCCGGAGGAAGGCCTAGTTGAGCCCGAAGAAGATGCAGAGCCGAGGAGCCACGGAGCCGCTTGCACCGGAACGCCTGCTCTCGCCGCACCAGCCTGTGGCATCAGATCGCTTGCCAAGATGCCGCCACTTCCGAGTCTACACCGCCGAGCGCCGCGCGTTGTGGAGGCTTTCGAGTAGTGGTCGAGTCTCGCTTTTCAGCTTAGCCGCCGCTTAGTGAGTCGCCTTTAGGCGGTAGTTTTGTGTGCTTAGGTCGTTGTTTCTTTTTGTGTGTAGTATGAGCTGCAAGGGCCCTTAGGTATTTGTTGCAGCCATACTAAGACCCTAAGTAATAAAGGTATTTCATTTGAGTTTATTGAGTCAGTGTTTTGTTGGGTTTAACCTACCCCGCTAGTTCTCAACTTATCTTGTGCTTGCTACCTTATCTTACCCATGGAGCTTCGCAGATGGTTCAAACTCGCCGACCATCGCTAGTGGTTCCTGCACTCAAAGACCAAGAAGCAATGAGCAACCAATGCAGGAGCAGCCCGCCACAAGCACCCCCAATTGACTTGCAAAACTTTGAGCTTTCATGGCAAAGACAAACTCACTGATGAACACCATGATGACTCAAATGCAAGCTATGAATAACTGTGCCAACAACAACAACAATCAACAAAGATGGAGCCCTCACCGCCATGGTCACCATGGACCATCCAAACTTGCGTAATTTATGAGGACTCGCCCACCAACATTTTCTCGACACGCCTCCAAAGGAAGCGCACGATTGGCTCAGAGTTATCGAAGGAAGCCGCGATCACCCAAAGGCGCCGATCGTGAAAAGGTTCTCAGATGCCACGCACTGCATGGAAGGCACCGCCCTGAATGGTGGAGAACTTCGTGCGCCATGAGACGCCACAGATATCACCGGGAGGAATTTTCTCGCATTCCGCCAAAGATCACATACCGTAAGGCATTATCGATCCAAGAAGGATGAGTTCCGCGCTCAAGCAAGGAGCTATGTCGTTGTCCGACTACCTCAACAAGTTTTTCAGCTAGCTCGCTATGCAATGAAGATGTAGCCACAGACAAGGCTCGCCAGAGTCGCTTGAAGGGACTAAACACTGGCCGCAAGTCGCTTGATCGCCCATACTTTTCCTGATTTCCAAGAGCTGGTCAACAAAGCCTTTGTTTTGGAGGACAAACGCAAGGAACTGGAGGATAACCGTAAACGCCGGATGGCTCAGCAAGGGAACCATCAATCACAGCAGAGGGCAAGAACAAGCCAAGACAAGCTTCAACAAAGCTTCACCCTGCACTTCGCTCAGAGCACTCGCACCAACTTCGCATCTCTCGCCCAGCTGCTCAGAACTTCCGCAACCCTGCACCTGTCAACCCCAATTCAGGAAGCAACCAGCAGAGCGCACCAAAGGTCTGTTACGCCTGTCGTCAGCCAGGACATTTTGCCAACCAGTGTCCGCAAAGGGGAACAATCACTCCAGTACGCTTCAACCTTGGAGCTACGCCATCCAAGACACCAAAGCACTGACATCAACCAAGGAGCTTTACGTTGCCGGCCGCCGAGGAGCACCACGCCCATGATCGAGGCCCGGTCAACCACGCCACTCGAAGGAGCCCAGAATCACCGGACGTCAGACCGGGTAAGTTTCGTTAACTCGCACCGTGATCGCTTTGTTTGATTCTCGAGCCTCGCATTCGCTTGTTTCGGAATGTTTGCAACCAAAATAAATTGGAAGTTATGCAACTTAAGCATACTCGTAGTCCAATACCGGAGCAGAGCTAAGTACTAGAGTGGGATGTTTAGGAGCTAAGTTACTCATAGCCGAGTTGAGTTTCTAGCCAACCTAATTGTTCTAGACACCCAAACCCTAGATGTCATTCTGGCATGGATTGGTTATCCAAGCACAAAGTCGTGCTAGATTGTGGCCAAGAGCCGAATAATGAGGATGCCAAAGGAAACAAGGTAGAGTTTCTAGCCACCTCACTCGTGATGGACATTTGCTAGTAAACAGCTTGAAGACCCTTTCCTTAGAAGAAGTGTCGTCGCCGTGAATACCCAGATGTGTTTCCTAAGAATTACTGTGAATGCCACCGATCGTGACATTGAGTTTGTCATCGACCTAGTGCCGTGGACAGCACCAATCTCAAAGAGACCTTATCGGATGCCACCATGAATTGGTAGAGATGAAGAAGCGTATAGAAGAACTTCTTGAGAAAGGTTTCGTGAGACCTAGTTCGCCGCCATGGGGAGCGCCTGTTGTTTGTCAAGAAGAAAGATGGAAGTATGAGGATGTGTATTGATTACCGCTCTCTCAACGGTTACCATCAAGAACAAGTACCCACTACCCCGGATAGACGATCCGCTTGATCGATGAAAGGAGCCGGATTATTCTCAAAGATCGACGCACACTGTGTTACCACCAACCAAAGATTTGTCCTAAGGATATACCAAGACCGCGCTCAACACGGTATGGACATTATGAGTTCTTAGTCATGTCCTTTGGTCCGACTAATGCCCCAAAGATACTTCATGAACATGATGAATAAAGTATTCATGGAATATTTGGACAAGTTCGTAGTTGTGTTCATTGATGATATTCGTGTACCTAAGTCGAGGAAGAACACGCTAACATTTAAGTATAATATTGGGAAAACTTCGAGAGTATCACCGTATGCCAAGTTCAAGAAGTGTGATTTTTGGAAGAAGGAAGTGGATTTTTGGTCACGTGATGACAAATGAGGAGTAGCATTGACCCGTAAAGTTAAAGCAAAGATTACATTGGGAGCATCCCAAGACCGTGACTCGATTCGCAGCTTTTGGGAATGGCAAGTTATTACCGCTGCTTTCATCGAAGGATTCTCATCAATTGCTAAGCCCTTACGCAATTGTTGAAGAAGGAGAAAAAGTTCACTTGGACTCCACTCGTGAGGAAAGTTTTCAGAATTGAAGAAGCGCTTGACTTCACTTCTGCTTGATTTTGCCGATATTCGCAAGGATTTCGATATTCATTGTGATGCTTCGCCAAGGATTAGGATGCGTCCCGATGCAAGAAGGAAGAGTCGCCGCTTATGCGTCAAGGCGCTTGAGACCTCATGAAGAGAATTACCCTACTCATGATCCGGAATTAGTCGAGTGCATGCTTTAAAGATTTGGCGACATTACCTCATCCAGAATCGCCGTGAAGTCTACATGCATCATAAGAGTCTAAAGTACATCTTCACCCAATGATTTGAATATGAGATGAGAAGATGGTTGGAATTGATCAAGGATTATAATCTTGAAATCCACTACCATCCCTAAAAGCCAACGTAGTCGCAGACGCCTAAGTCATAAGAGTTACCGCAATGCCTTGAAGTAAAGGAAAGTTGCCGTAACTTTATGAAGAATTTCAAAAGCTAAAGCTAGAAGTTGTGTCCAAGGATTTGTAGCCAATTTGGAGGTACAACACCCCGAGAAGCAGATTCGTGATGCAAAACCAAAGGATCCCGTGTTGTCGACATCAAGGTCAAAATGGCGTATGGGAAATTCAAAGATTTCACCAAGGATGATCAAGACATACTGATTAATGGTCGATTCAGGTACCGATATCGATGGTCTAAGACAGCTTAATCTTGAAGGAAGCCCATGACTCAAAGTATTCGATACACCTCGAAGTACCAAGATGTACCAGATGTCAAGACTAAATTTTGTGGCCAAATTTGAAACGAAGTCGCAGAGTTCGTTGCCTTGTGCGACACCCGCCGTAAAGTAAAGGCGAACACCGAGACCAAAGCAGATTGCCGCAAATCAAGATTCCGTAATGGAAGTGGAAGAGATCGGCATGGATTTCATCATCGGTTTACCCAAGACCTAATCGGGTTACGATTCGATCCGTAATAGTCGATCGCCTAACCAAGGTCGCCCATTTCTCGCCACCAAGACCACGCACTCGTGAGATCGCCTTGCAGAGTTGTACATGGCCGATTGTCGCTTAACGTGTGCCCAAGAAGATAGTATCGATCGAGGATCACAGCTCACCTCTCGCTTTTGGCAAAGTTTGCATGAAGCATTGGGCACCCATCCAATTTCGCATCGCGTATCACCCACGCATGCATGGGCGATCAAAGAGTCAATCGATATTGAGGATATGCCGAGAGCTTGTGCCCTAGCAAATGCTACCCGCTGGGATAAAAGTTTACCAGATGCGAATTTTCGACAACAACAGCTTATCGTTAGTCCGCAAATGTCACCATTTGAAGCTTTGTATGGCCGTGCCTGCCGAACCCCGTTGAACTGGTCAGAGACAGCTGAACGATCAGTGTTCGGCCCGGACATCATTCAAGAAGCCAGAAGAGCAAGTGGCTATGATCAGAGAAAGATTGAAGATAGCTCAGTCCAGGCAGGTATAAGAGCTATGCTGATAATCGTCGCCGTGATCTCAGCTTTGAACCCGAGGATTTCGTTTATCTTCGAGTGACCCCGCTCAGAGGTGTCAAAAGGTTTCATGCCAAAGGGAAACTTGCCCCTAGGTATGTTGGCCCATTCAAGATTTTGGAACGCCGTGGAGAAGTTGCTTATCAGTTGGAGCTGCCGCAGTCGTTAGCAGGAGTACACGATGTCTTTCATGTCTCGCAGTTGAAGAAGTGTCTTCGTGCCGAAGAGCAAGCCCGCTGGAATCAATTGAGTTGAAGGAGGATCTTACCTACAAGGAGCAGCAAATAAGATTTTGATGTCGCAGAGCGCTCACCGTAAGCAAGACTGCTCGCTTTTGCAAGGTTCAATGGAGCAACCACTGTAAGGAGAAGCAACGTGGGAACGTGAAGAAGAGCCAAAGCCGAGTTTCTAGCCTTTCTCTAGCTAGCCCGAATCTCTGGTCGAGATTCCTTTAAGGGGGAGGTTTGTAACATCCCAATTTTCAGAGCTTAAAAATCTTTTAATAGTTAGTAGGAGAAAATTCACCATTTGGGTTTTATTTGAATTTAATTTCAAAAGCTTAAAATTGACTTTACAATCAAAAACATTTAATGTGAATAATCCCAACACTAACAATAGCCAAAACTATTTTATTTGGGTTCTATGTGCTCGATATATTTTCTAGATTTTTCTAGAATTTTTCGAGTTCATTTGCTATTTTCTATTGCTTATTTGATTTTCCTCGTATTTTCTAAATTAGAAAAACTATTAAAATCTCGAAACCTCTCTCGGCCGAATCTCTCCGCCCATCTCCTTTCCTCGCGCATGGCCCGCTAGCGCCCAGCCGCTGCTCGCCGCCACCGCCGCCCGCCGCTCCCGCCGCCGACGCGGTGGGCCCCGCACGCCGTCGCCGCCTTCCTCGCGCGCCGCCTTCCTCGCGAGCGCCCGAAGTCGCCCGCCATTGCCGAGCTCAAAGCTCCATCCGACAACGCTCCTTTCCAACTAAAGCCCTTCCGAAAACGTGCCAAATTCTATCCCTAACCTCCCGCACTCTTTCGTAAAATCATATCTCGAATCAAATCTTATCCCCGATTCAAATCATTTTCGTGTTCTTCTGACTCGATTTAGGATTCCTTATCCCGCACCCCATTTCTATAAATAGCCCCGAGGATTGCCAAGACTCCGCAACCTGCAGCCGCCACCTCATCCTCCCGAGCCCTAGCGCCGCCGCGATTGGAGTTCTAGGTTTTCGCCGCCGCCTTCTTCGCCGCTTCGCCGCCGCTGCCGCCTTGAGCTCGCCGATCGCACCACCAAAGATCGCACGAGCATAAGCAATCTCCGTGCCATCCACTTCGCCGAGCTTCACCGAGCCCACGTCCACCAAGCATCAAGCACTCCGCCGCTTAAACCTCACCGCCGCCGCCATCGACGCCCCGACCACCCGTGAGTGCACCCACATGTGCGCACAACCTGGCTACGCCCCGCACCACTCACCTCCGCGAGACGCCGCTCGCCGTTGTCTGACGGTCCCGAGCACCGCCAGCCCCGACCACCACGTGGCTCGCCACTCGCGCCGCCGCGCGCGTGTCGCCCCGTGTCGCAGCCTCGTCACCACACGCGTTCGCCCGAAGTCGCACCAGATCAGCCACCGCCGCCGACGGTCGCACTGCGTGATTGGTCCAACTCGTGCCCACGTGGCGCCCACCGATCTCAGCCTCGAGGCTCGGTGAGACCCGGGCCACCGTGAGCCGTGGTCACCGATAGGTGGGACCCACCGCCAGCCGCTGTCACCCCGTCCAACGCCTCCGATGACGTCAAGATTGCGCAATAATCCGATTTTTCAATAGAAAAGTAATTCGAAATTCCAAAAATCGAATTAGGTTTCTTTTAGATTTCCAATCTTCCAAAGCTCATAACTTTTGCATCCTAACTCCGATTGAGCCCATTCAAATTTCTAAATTTGTCTAAATTCAAGCTCTATTTATCTGATATTTTTATTTAATTTTTGGAGTTAGTTTTGCCTCTGTTATTTATTTGTTTTGTTTGTTTTTGTTTCGCTTCATGTAGACGCGATTCGTTGGGAATTTTGTGGAAGAAGGAGCACCCCAAGATCAAGACCAGTACATAGACCTTTTCCAAGGCAAGTCATACCTTTGATCATCTTGGACCCAGTTTTCAAATTACTTTGTGTTAAATTATTGCATTCTACTTTAATTATTTATTTAAATGCTTTGAGCATAGTTATTCTCCAAATTGTTATCACACCTTGGCCTTGTATGTCATACTTCCTTGTCACCCTAGATTGGTTATTAGTTGGTATTATTATAATACCAACGTGGGTTGGTTAGATGCGAGTACAGTTGCTTAGCCATGCTACGAGTCTCACATCATATGTAAGTTGCAAATACTAATTATGACTAAGTGACTATGGAACTTTGTGTAAAATCTGTGCTATGTGTTATTACTTCGTGATGGCATGTGTTGCACTAAAACCAACCGGGTGGTAAAGGATTTGGACCGAGGCAAGTGGTGGAGACCGTGTGACATGGTGGTCTATGTGATGGGAATGATGGTCTTGTGACTTAGTTAGAAATTGGAAGTCTTGCCTTGGTCAATTAAGGACTTAACTTTGTGCGCCATTGAACCGAGCCTTACTTTACGACCACATGCCGGTATGGGACGGCCTAACTTAGTAAGTTATGGATTCTCTGCATTGATGTTCAGTGGATAGGTTAGGTCAGGTGACAGGTGGAGGTGTGACTACTTGGTGGTTGCATTATGGACGATCTGCCTTCCCTATCCACGGTGTGTGTTAAACCAATTCTATGTGAGTCGGTATAGCGGTTTGTAACACACCGGGAATGTCAATGTTTGAGATGAAGTTTCCGAACTGCTTTGTTACGATTGGTGCTTGCTACACTAGTTGTATCTTGTGGGTAAAGTGTACAACCTCCGCAGAGTGTTAAACAATCTATTCGAATAGTCGTGTCCATGGGTCATGGACATGCTCGGGATTTCACATGAGGGGTAGTTTTCATAAAATGTGGGAATGGGAGAGTCAGACCTCAATCATATGGCTATGTTAAATAATCTGCTTAGTGTGTGTCTTTGTGGAAACAAATGTTAAAATTATTATTGTCTATTTGTTTTGAATTATGCTTTCAATCTATTATTTGTATTCAATTGCAAATGTTGCTTTTATGCAAAAGAACCACGTAAGCCTTTTTCTTTGGAATAAGCCTCGCATCTATACATTGCATTCTCGTGGTATGATTTGCGAGTACGGTTGTGTACTCACGCTTGTTGTAAAACTTGCGCCCAAACCTACGTAAGAGGAGGAGTCTACGCCGCTGAGGAGGAGTTCGCAAGGTCGATCGCTCATAAGGTCCGATCCCACTGCTTCTCGTGGTGAATTGGTGGGATCTACGCCGGAGTTTTCCGCTCATCGCCGCTTTATTTATTGTTAGCCTCGCGTGGCTTAATAAGTGTAAACTCGACCATAAGGTCAAAACCCTTATTTGTTATTCAAACTAATCGCTTACTTTATTTATCGCTGTGTGGATCGACATTTACCGTGTTAACCTCAGTGCACTAGCGTGATCCTCGACTAGTGCAAGATATACGAGGGTTCCGTAATCGCACTGGTCCCGACATCACCCTTTTGGGAGAGGCCGGGTGAACCATGTCATAGTGGAGGAAGGCCAGACAGCCCTGGATGTCGTGCTGGGTAAGTTCCTAGGAAATTCAGTACATGCTATTGTTTTGTTTGATTCTGGAACTTCGAATTTGTTTGTTTCTCAGAGTTTTGCTGCAAAGCATCAATTTGAGGCTTTAGCTCTTAAAAGTGCTTTATTGGTCCAATCCCCTAGTTCGGAGTTGAGTACGAACCAAGGGTGCCCAAAAGTTAGAGTGACCATAGGAGGGGTAGAATTCCTAGCCAACCTCATCATCATCGACACCAAGTCCTTGGATGTGATTTTGGGTATGGATTGGCTTACTAATCGCTACGCTATGTGATTTTGGGTATGGATTGGCTTACTAATCGCTACGCTATTTTGGATTGTGTTGGTCGAAGCATCACTTTGGTTAGTCCAGTTGGAACCAAAGTAAAGTTTGAAGCCTCCACGAAGAAGCATGATGGAGCTCTAGTCCGCAGTATCAAGGATGTATCTTTGGAAGATTGGTTAGAGATTTTTCAGATGTATTTTTGGATGAGTTACCTGGAATGCCACCGGACAGGGACCAAGAGTTTGTCATCAACCTAGTTCCAGGAACTGCACCCATTTCCAAGAGACCCTACCGTTTGCCTGTCGACGGCTTAGTTGAGCAGAAAAAGCAGATGGAGGATGTAACATCCCAATTTTCTGAGTTTAAAAATCTTTTAAATAGTTAGTAGGGAGAAAAGTCGCCATAAAGATTTTATTTGAATTTAATTCAAAAGCTTAATATTGGACTTTACAATCAAAAACCTTTAATGTGAATAATCCCAACATGAACAATAGCCAAAACTATTTTATTTGGGTTCTATGTGCTTAGATATATTTTCTAGATTTTTTCTAGAATTTTTCTCAGTTCATTTGCTATTTTCCTTTGCTTATTTGAATTTCTGGTATTTTACAAAATAGAAAAGCTATTTAAAATCTCGTAAAAGCTTTGGGCCGAATTATTTGAAGTCGCCCACCCTATTGCCCTTCCACCAAACCCCACGCTGCAGCCTCACCACTCAAGGCTGCCGCCGATCGACATACGGCCCCGCATGTCGCCTCGCCTCTCTCTCCGAGCGCCCGCCGTTCTCCACCGCTCGATCAAGGATGGATGGCTAGATGCGCCGATCGTTCGGAGGTCCGACGCCCATTTGATTGTGGATCGTTAGATCTTGGACGAACGGTTAGATCTTCGAGTCTATTTCGCAATCGCGCCGCTTTCGCACGCCGCACCGAGCCGCCGCCGACAGTGGGCCTCGCCCGCCACGCCATCGCCGCCTTCGACGCGACTCCACCTTCCTCCGACCTTCCACCGCCGCGCCGTGTTCGCCGCGACACGCCCTGTGGCTATTTAAGGTCCCGAGACCTCGTGCCTCGCACCCCATGACGCCGCCGCAACCCTAGCCGCCGCCTCGATTCGCCGCCGAGCCATAGCCGCCGCCGCCTTCATCTCCTACCGGCGACCCCATCGCCACCGCCGCTGCTCCACCGCCCTCGCCGTTGGAAGTCATCTTCGATCGCGCCGCCGCATCTCTGAATCGCTTCATCTTCGCCAGAGGACCTCTCCAACACCGTCGCCGTCGATCCCGAGCCTCAGCCTCCGCTTTGACCTCACCGCCGACCACCACAGTGGTCCCTGAGTGCCCATGAGCATCTCATCGAGATCGCCCTGGTCTTGTCTACCTCCCGGTGCCGTCTGCCGCCGACGAGGAGCCGCCGTTCGCCAGCGACCATAGGGTCCAGTGTCGCTCTCGCCGACGGGTCCAACGTGGACGCCACGTCACCCGCCACCTCATCCCATGCGCTGACGTGCCGCCCACGTGTCTGCCGTGTCAACAGGCATGTGTGCGCCCGCGTGGCAGTCCACCGATCTCCAGATCCCGAGGCTCGGTAGACTTGGTCTACCGTGAGCCATCTCACTAACATGTGGGTCCCACATGTCAGTGTTTTCTTTTATTTATCTTTTTTCCGAAATCCTGAGGGCTGACATCAGCATTGCGCAATAATTCGATTTTTCCGTTAAGAAATAATTCGGAAATTCCAGAAAATCCAATTTAGAGTTTTTCTTTAGATTTCCAATCTTCCAGAGCTCATAACGTTTGCATCCGAACTCCGATTGAGCCCATTCAAATTCCTAAATTTATATAAATTCGAGCTCTATTTATCTGAGATTTTTATTTTATTTTTGGAGTTTTTTTCCCTCTGTGATTTATTTGTTTTGTTTATTTGTCTCGTTTGCGAGTAGACATCGATTCGTCAGGAAATTTTGGAGAAGAAGGAGCACCCCAAGATGCTAAATTTATCTAAATCCCAGTTGGTTGCCTGTGGTGAATTAATGGGACCTACGCTGAAGTTATCTCTGTTTCGCTGCTGTTTATTCTCTATTAGCCCTACATGGCGTAATAAGTGTAAACTCGACCATAAGGTCAAAACCATTATTTGTTATTCAAACTAACCGTTTACTTTATTTATCATTTGTGTGGATTGATATTCACCTATGTTGACACTGTGTGCACTAGCGTGATCCCGACTAGTGCAAGATACACGTAGGGTTCCGTAATCGTAATTTTGGATCCCGACAGAGGTGGTATCAGAGCCATACTGACTGTAGGTCTTGACCTTAGTTAGATCGGCTATCTTTAGAGTGTCCAAAATATTTTCTTAAGGAAAAATTAACTTGTAAGGTTAATTAATTGCTTAACTCTTCTCATATCTCTCTCGACTCAACTATTGCTATAATCTTCTCTCTCCTCGCTATTTTAAGTTGCTCTTACCCCTTCATCTGTCTTGACAGATGCCTCGTCTCTAGAGCTATAGTGAGCGCACAGGAGGATATGCCATCGAGCTTTGGAAGCGGCTGCAGGTTCTTGGAGGCTTTGATCGTCCGTTGTACGTCGGCAACAACTGGACTGTGAATGGACAAAACCGTGGAGTGATCTGTCGTCTGACGATCTACACCAGGAGGAACGATAAGGCGAGCCAACCTTCGCACATCTCTGTGAGGAAGATCACTTGGCTGGAAGGTATCCAGGAGTCATCACGATTGGCCATGCTACGTATCTACAACATCTACACACGGGAGCTTCAAGACACCGTCTTCCGTTACCACCCCAGAGCTACAGCCGTGGATTTGCCAGCACGCTACCCGTCCACAGAAGAAGAGAGCAACGCTATAGTCGTGCACCTCGCCCAGTTTGCAGCTGCCCAGGAGGAAGCATTGGAGAAGACTATCACGGAGCTGGATCATGCGTATGAGGCCTTACAGAGAGCTCAAGAGAAGGTCGCTACTCTGCAAGAGATTCTCTATGACCAAGATGACGGCAGAAGAAGACCCGAGGAGGATCTCAAGAAGATCCAAGAAGGTCCATTGAGCCGTAAGAAGCCGCAGAGCCGAGGAGCCACCGAGCCGCTTGCACCAGAACACTGCTCGCCGCACTCACCCTGTGGCACGGATCGGCTTGCCAAGATGTCGCTCACTCGAGTCACACCGCCGAGAGCGCCGCGCGGTTGTGGAGGCTTGAGTAGTTGGTCTTAGTTTCGCTTTTGTTGGCTTAGCCGCCGCTAGTAAGTCGCCTTTAGGCGTAGTTTTGTGTGCTTTGGTCGTTGTTTCTTTTGTGTGCGAGTATGAGCCGCAAAGCGCTTAGGCATTTGTTGCAAACCATGCTAAGACCCTAATTAATAAAGGTTTTCCGCTTGAGTTTCTTGAATTTTGTTTTGTTGGGTTTAACCCACCGCTAGTTCTTAACTCATCTTGTGATTGCTTCCTTATCTAACCATGGAGCTTCGCCAGATGGTTCAAACCCGCCGATCGGCCGTAGTGGTTTCGCACCCCAACACGTAGAAGCAATGAGCAACCAACAGAGGAGCAGCTCCGCCACAAGCACCCCGATTGACTTGTAAAACTTTGAGCTTATGGCAAAGATAGACGAATTGATGAATACCATGATGAATCAGATGCAGCCATGAACAATCAAAACAACAATAACAATCAACAGCATGGAGCACAACTGCTCATGGTCATCATGGACCGTCAAAACTTGCGGAGTTTATGAGGACTCGTCCACCCACATTTTCTGGGCACGTCTCCCCAGTAGAAGCAGATGATTGGCTTCGGGTCATTGAAAGGAAGCTACTGATCACCCAAAGGCAGCGACCGTGAAAAGGTTCTCAGACGCTACCCATCGATGGAGGGCATAGTCGAATGGTGGAGAACTTTGTGCCGCCATGAGACGCCACAGATATCACCGATGAATTTTTCAAAGATTTCGCAAGTATCATATACCAGAAGGTATTATTGATCTGAAGAAGGATGAGTTCCGCGCTCTCAAGCAAGGAGCTATGTCATTGTCTGACTATATCAACAAGTTTTCTCAACTATCTCGTTACGCAGCAGAGGATGTAGCCATGGACAAGGCTCGCCAGAGTCGTCAAGGGGTCAACATCGATCGCAAGTCATCTAATCGCCATACTTTCTCGACTTCCGTGAGCTGGTCAATAAAGTCTTTGTTCTAGAGGACAAACGCAAGGAACTGGAGGACAACCGCAAACGCCGGATGGCCCAGCAAGGAAGCCATCAATCACAGAAGAGAGCAAGGACCCTTCCATCACAGCTTCAACTGTTTCACCCTGCATTTCGCTCAGAGCACTGCACCAACTTCAAGACTCCGCCCACCGCTGTAACTTCCGCAACCTCGCACTCACAATCCCAATCCAGGGAGCAATTAGTAGAATGCACCAAGAGTCTCATATATCCGCATCACCGTGACATTTTCCCAACCGTTGTATGCGTATGGGAACCATCACTCCAAAGACGCTTCAACCTTGGAGCTACGCCATCCAAGACGCCATTTCGTGCATCAACCAAGGATCTTCACAAGTTGCTTGGCCGCCGAGGAGCACCGCAGTCCGCGGATCGAGGCCGGTCAACCACATCACTCTAGAGGAGCCTAGGAAGCACCGGACGTCAGATCGTTAAGTTTCGTTAACTCGCACTGATCGTTTTGTTTGATTTCGAGCTCACATTCGTTTGTTTCTGGGATATTTGCAACTAAGAATAATCTAAAATTTGTTCATATTAAGCATACTCTGTTAGTCCAGTCGTCTGGAGCAGAGCTAAGCACTAGGGTGGGATGTTTAGGAGCTAAGTTACTCATAGCTGGAGTTGAGTTTCTAGCCAACCTAATTGTTCGGGATACCCAAACCTTAGACGTCATTCTTGGCATGGATTGGTTATCCACGCACAAAGCTGTGCTAGATTGTGGCCGAAGAGCCGTAACAGTCGAGGATACAAAGGGGAATAAGGTGGAATTCCTAGCCACCTCAGTTCGTGATGGACATCTGTTAGTAAACAACAGTGAGGACCCTGCTTATTTGGCTTGTAATGCTTAACCATCCATTGGTCCTAGCATCACAAATCGATAAACCAAGCCTCGAGATATGTATACTTCCTAATTGTAGTATACACACCCTGCTACAAAATCATGCATCAATTCCATTCATTCACATAGAACCTAACAAGCAACGAAATGAAAGACATACTTAATATAAAGAGTTATTACAAAAGAGAGGCCGACCGCCAAAAGACATACAACTAGATAAGTACACAAATGAAGCAAAAGTGCCATAAGATGGCGATAAACAAAGCCAATCAAGTGTGCCTTTACCCACAAGGCAACCAACCGACCGCCAAGCTAGTCGTCCCTAACCCGCACATCTCGCAAAAGTAAGGCCCTTGGGGCTCACCTTCTTCCTCTCGCAACAAAACAATTAAGATAGCATCCGAGTACAAAATTGTTTTTGTACTGCAAGACTAACGGTGAGATAATGTAACTATAGATAGCTACATGCAAGCTTTATTTAGTGGAGGAGGCTCGACTTATTTTCAGATAAAGCAAGTTTTATTTGCAATAATGTAGTACATTTAAAAGCAAGTTTGCAATTAATTGTTATTGTTCAAATAAAAGAGAGACAATTATAACAATAGGTAGATGACAACAACAACCCGAAGTGACTAACCCATTAGTCACCACAATAATAGTATGAAGTACCCTTCATACCACCCATGTCAAGTTTAAGTTTTTAAAAGGTTGTAGTCTAGTTCTTGTGGGAAATAACCAAGCGTGTCCATAACCGAGGACGAGGCTATTCAAATAGTTTTAACTCGCAGGGTGTACCAATGTACCCACACGATAGACCGCTTTCCACCACCACGGCCAAGATACTTCCTTTGGTATGTGCACCGCTAAGTCTAACAAGACACTTTACAATGGACGATGCTAATTAAGAGTCGCAACCCACGGGAGAAGGACACATTAGGCAGCCTAACCGTCCGCTAATGCCCTCCAACACCACACACACACACAGCTTCAACACACCCACCGACCAGCTCATAATTAACACCTCCTAAAGTACTTAGTCAAGAGAGGTTCCATATCCCCTCAGATGGTTAGCACGCAACAATTGCTTGGATCAATGGCACAAGTAACTCGGTCCTTAGGGACTTAGGCACCATTCCATTCACACCCAACAGATCACACCAACATACCATTGTGCCCAAGTCAAGATATAGTTTTTGTTTTCAGCTTTTGATTTGTAAATCAATAAAACACAAGGATTGGACATAATGGAATAATATAAGTATTTAGGATCAAGATCATCGACTAAGTCGATGATCGCCCAATACTACCGATAACTAGGCATGGCTAAGCAATATTTATTCGCAATCTACTAAGTGACAAGAGCTCATCCAACGAACTCTAATCACAACAAATAACCTAGGCTCATGTAGTAGAGGATAATTATTTACCTACAGATTATGCAACTAGAGGATTAACTAATCAATTTAACAACAAAATAGCAATGCATACATACAAGTTAAACAAAATATTAGACTTTAAAAGTAATGGGATCAATTGGGAAATGATCAAACTGCTTGCCTGGCTGCTGTTGCTCACTATGCTGTAGAGGATCACTCTCAAGGATGACACAATCGTCGGAACCTACCGAAAGAGCGAAAAAGAACCGATAAGAACAAAGAAAACCAAAAAGACTCTAAAACCAAAATGCTCCAAATGCTCTGAAAATTTTACAGCAGCAAGAGCATGATTTATAACAAATTTAGAAATAAGAACCAACTGATTTGGACTCTCACAGCAAAAGTTATGATCAAAACAATCTTGCTCAGCTAGAAAAATTACAATCTGTTACTGCTCAACATAATTAAATTGTTTGGCAAAAATTTCTAGAAAGGTGGTGCAGCTGAAATTTTTATGATAGGTGGCTACTGACATGTTAAGGTTAACACAAGTGGTCTCACCTCATTTGGAGTTAAAATGATTTAGTTATGATTTTTCAAGTTATGAAAATGAACAAAACTAATTTGCATACGAAATCTTGTTGGAAATAGTAACATGCCTAAAGTCAGTTTTATTAACAAGTTTATTACTAGAGGAAGCTAACAGAATTGGATTCACTCAAAAAGGAGTTAAAATGCAAAAGTTATGCACATTTGAAAATTAGCACACTTAAACACTTTGAAAACTTGGAGCTCTCGGGAGGTCTGAGGGAGCTAGCGAAAAGGAGAAGGTCTGGACCGTCGATGCGCGATCCAACGGTCACAGAGCACCGATGCACAGCGCATCAGCCACGGCGCAAGACAGGGAGGTCCTCGACCGTGGATATCGAATCCAACGGTCTCGACCATCGAGGCACAAAGACGCGCGAAGGATCTCTCGCACTAGGAGGTCGTGGCCGCCGATCGATCTGGCGGTCCCGAGCTCCACGAGGAGGTCCTACGGCTATCTCACTAAGGGGGAGAACCGACGGTTAAGATCTCCCGAGGGGAGGTCTTAACGGTCTAGATCTCGAGCGAGAGAGGACCTAAACGGTGAGCTTAACAACGAGAGGTCTTGACGGCTAGGATCTCACCGAGGAGGTCCTAAACGGTCACGATCTCAATGGGGAGGTCCTAAGCGGGTTTTTAACAGAGAGAGGTCTCGACGGCTTAGATCTCCTGTGGAGGTCATAAACGGTCCAGATCTGAGGCGGGGGAGGTCCTAAAGCCACGGATCTAAAGGAGGAGGTCCTAGACGGTCAAGATCTCCAGGGGGAGGTCGTGACGGCTAAGATCTCACGGGGGAGGTCATGGATGGCTACGCGGGGAGGTCCTATGAGATAGGTGTTTAATAGAGAGAGGTCTTGCGGCCTTCTTCACAAAGGACCAGAGGTGGTCTTTTTGTAAAGAGGACCCCAAAGGTAGTTTCGAAGGTTCTCTTTACAAAAGACCAGGAGTGGTCTTTTGCAAAGAGGACCTCGGTGCGGTGGCTCAGGGGTGGTTTTTATTAAATGACTAAGGGAGGTCTTTTCGCTCAGAGGACCTCAAGGAGGTCTTTTGCAAAGAGGACCCCATGGAGGAGGGTGATCCTAATGGCTGGGATTTTAACCTACGGAGGTCTTTAACGGCCACGATTGAAACTAAGAGGTCGGGGACATTAACTACACCCACAGCTTGCCGACAAGAACAACATTTAACCCTAATGATTAGGCTCTCGGACAACTTAAATGCTAATCATTGGGCTACAACACTTGTCCGAGTAAGGCACGACAAAACATGAACTCGGTTTTAGCTCACCACGGCGATGGGGACTCGCTGGCGAGAACCAAAGGCTCTACTGGTTCCAAATAGTGAGAAGAACCTAAAGGTGCCAACAGCTAGGGCTAAAGCGCACCTACCGAGGCTAGCCGAGATAACCCGCCGAGACCAAATGCGGCAAAACGAAACCGAAGAGGTCTAAGAGGATCGGGTTTTGGAATCAAGTACTCACCAGTGGATTGAAGGAGAACTAGGAGTGGTCGCAGGAGCTCCGTGAGAGTGGTGCTCGCAGAGATGAGGAAGACGACCAACTCGGCCTCAAAACAGGCTCCCAAATTGTCAACCTCTGTGAAGGTTTAAACAAAACAAGTTAGGGAGACTTGAGGTGACCAAGATGACAAAGAGACACCAATATTGCAATATTGAACCACTGAGCTCTGAGGTCGCTCGGGAGCTCCAAGGTCCAAAGAATGGTGGCAAAGACTTTCGGGTGTTTTGAGCACAAGAGCGTAGAAAGAAGTTAGAGGTGCAAGAATGGATCCAAAGAAGCTTAAGGAGAAGCTCGGGCTCAAGATATAGCAGGAGAGGCAGAATAAGGCAAAGGTCCACAGTTTCAACAAGCTAGGACACTCGACATGATGGGAGTAGGTTGTCAGAGAGACTTTTGAGCAAAAAGGGACTGCCAGACATTTAATGTTGGCAGACATAGCCGCTTGTCACCCTAGAGTTGACAAGGCACTGCTCTCATCGCCATGCACAAAATTTGATAATGACCAGCCCCACAAGAAGTGAGAGAACCAGGGAGGACCGGTCAAAGAGCTCAACGGTTAAAATCAGCACAGAGCTCCACTAGGGAGGTCGTGAGCTGTTGGATTAAAATCTAAGGGCTCAGATTTAGAACTATGTGTTAGAGGTCCTAACACTTAGGGAGGTCCGAGCCACGATCTCAAGATGGATCGCCCACCATCACCCAAGTGCTAGGGGTGTTCGTGGAGGGTCGAGGAGGTCGCCCGAGGGTGGTCTTTGCAAAAGGTGCAAAGGAGGTCCTAGGGGAGGTCCTCGAGGGTTGTCTTTGCAAATAGAACAGGAGGAGGTCGTGCGGGTGGGAGGTCTTTTACAAAGACGGAGAGGAGGTCTTTGTGGTTGGATTGAGATCCAAGGGCTGCGGTGGTGGTGCTTGTAATTGGTTCGACTGAGCCGGTTGGCACGAGCCGTAGTCCGTGCGCACTGGAAGAGTGAATCCCGCTTTAGTTTGAAATTAAAAGCTGAGATTTGGGGATTTATTTGAGGTAGCAAACTAACTCCAAATTTTATGAAATTTTGCCAGTAGCTTGCTAACCTTGAGATGGACCTTGTATAAAATTTCCAGAGGTTTTTATGCTGAGTATTTTTCTCCAGAAATTATACAATGCTTTGAGCTAGGTTTTGACGGCAGGTCAAACAAGTTTGACTGACCCTTAAAAATATTCGAACAGTTTCTAAAAATTGTGAAATTTTTCAGAGGGGTCACATATCAACCCTAGGACTTAGGAAAAAATATTTCCCCGAGAAGGATCACAAGATTGGATCAAAAGACTTGTGACTTTGTATTTCCATACTCTTGTACAATAATTGTTTAGTACACACAGGAAATACATGATGTAAGAAAAAGTTTTAAATTCTACTCATTTTCTTACATTTGAAACACAAGTACAGAATTTGGGATGTTACACAGCCTGAAGACCCTTTCCTTAGAAGAAGTACCAGTCGTCAGTAAGTATCCAGATGTGTTTCCAGAAGAATTACCAGGAATGCCACCGGAGCGTGACATTGAGTTCGTCATCGACCTAGTGCCATGGACAGCACCAATTTCAAAGAGACCTTATCGGATGCCAGCCGATGAATTGGTAGAGATGAAGAAGCAGATAGAAGAACTTCTTGAGAAAGGTTTCGTGAGACCTAGTTCGTCGCCATGGGGAGCGCCTGTGTTGTTTGTCAAGAAGAAAGATGGAAGTATGAGGATGTGTATTGATTACCGTTCGCTTCAATGAAGTTACCATCAAGAACAAGTACCCACTACCCGGATCGATGATTTGTTTGATCGGATGAAAGGAGCCGAGTGTTCTCAAAGATCGACCGCGATCAAAGTTACCATCACCAAGATTTGTCCTAAGGATATACCAAGACCGCTTTCAACGCTGTATGGACATTATGAGTTCTTAGTCATGTCCTTTGGTCCGACTAATGCCCCCGCATACTTCATGAACATGATGAATAAAGTATTCATAGAATATCCGACAAGTTTGTAGTCGTGTTCATTGATGATATTTTGGTCTCGTGAGACCCGGTTTATTAAACTTGTAATACTTAACCTTCCACCGGTTCTAGTATCACAAATAGAATAATCGCTGCCTCGATGAACATGTGCCTCCTGAACAAGCAAGCACACATACATCAAGTCAAAGCATGCATCATTTCCATACAATGTAATATAACAAGTCTACCAAAAGACATACATAATATAAGTTATTACAACACACCGACCGCCAAAATGACATAAGTACCAAATAAGTAACAATGAAGCAAAAGTTGCCATAAGATGGCTTAAACCAAAAGACGACCGTTAGCCACATAACACCACAGTGGCAACCGATCGGCCGCCAAGCTAATCGCCCTTAAACCGCCACAAAGACAACTCACAAAAGTGAGGTCCATCTGACTCACTATCATCCTCTCGCACAACACAAGCAATGCAGTGAGTACAAAAATGTACTCGCAAGACTTACGAGTAACAAGCCTATACATAGCTACATGAAAGTCAGATTCAAAGGAATGTGGTTATATGGTTCTTTGGACGACAGAGCAAGTTTTATTTGCAATAATGTAATAGATTGAACAATAGTTTGTAAAATCTGTTTTTAAGCATTTAAATAACAATGAGTAAACATAAGTATCAAGTATCCACCTAGAAGTGACTTTCCCAAAGCCACCACAACATAGCACGAATCCCGATTCGCACTCACCATCAAGTTTTAATTATAAAAGGTTGTAGTCTAACTCTTGAAAGACTTCCCAAGCGTGTCCATAACCTAGGACGAGGCTATTCGAATAGTTTTAATCCTCGCAGGTGTACCAATGTACCCACACTTGCATCGCCTTTTGCCAAGCTATTAAGCACATTTCCTTTGGTATGCGCAAGACGGCTAAGTCCTACGAACCCTTTCCAATGGAATATGCTAATCAAGAGACGCTGTATGGGGTTAATCCTTAGTGATCCGCCGACAAAATATGGATCACAAGGACCCATACGTGGAGCAAGATACACCGCCTCTGCGGTGTTCCTCTCCCCACAACGTGTCCATGTTGCATATAATCAAATATGCAACCCACCACGCGACTCATTAATTAACACACCCAAAGTACTCACCTAAGAGAGGTCCCATATCCTCTAGTGTGGTTAGCACGCACAAATGCTTGGTTTGGTGTAACAAGTAGCTCGGTCCTTAATTGACCGGGCACCATTCCAATCACACCCAAAAGATCACACCATCTTACCATTGTGCCCAAGTCTAAATTGTTTTCATTTTCAGTTTTAGTTTTGCAATTTAGACAAAGCACAAGGCTGAAATATACATATTATAATAGTTTGTGTGATCAAAGTTATCGACAAGTCGATAACCGCCCATTTCTACCGATAGCTAAGCATGGCTAAGCATAATGACACGTAAACTACTAAGTGACAAGGGTTCATCCAAATAACCCAAAATCACAGCAAGTAATCCTAGGCTCGTGAGTAGAGGATTAAACATTTCCTACCGATTATGCAACTATCGGGCCAACTATCGACAATAGTTTAAAACAACATAGCAATGCATACATAGAATTTGCAAGCAATATATTAGAATTTGAAAATAGTAGGAACAATATGATCAAATGAATGCTACATCCGCTTGCCTTGCTGGAGTGCAGATCCGATGGTCGCTGTGGCTCAATATCGCAATAAAATTATCTTCTAACCTAACGCTAAAAGGCGATAAGCAAATAAGAACGAAGAACACCAAATAAACTCCAACAAAGAAAACACATCCAAATCTAATGAAATTTACACAACAGCTAGGGAATGATTTTATATAGTGATAGGAACAAGAATCATGCAATTTGGACTTAACATGCAAAAGATATGGACAAAATGCTCTTTCTCACTTTAAAATCAACCTAATTAATAATTAGTACTGCTCATGGCGAAATTTTCTAGAATGATCTAAGGTCTGAAATTTTTATAGCAGGTAGATTATAACATCCTAATAACAGCAAAGTTGAATTTACTAAATTTGGAGTTATACACATTTACTTATGATTTTTCTAAGGTGTAAATCTAATGCAAGTCATTTTACAGAATTATGAACATGCTCAAATCTTATTCCATATGAAACTATACTAATAGATGAATTTAACAAAATTGATTTTGCACAATTTGGATTTATACAGAAAAAGATATGCATTTTTCAAGATTAAATCCATTTCTGGAATATTCAAAGTGACAGAAATCAAGTTATTACTAGTTATACAATTTTCTGCTACTGGAATATGCTTAAATCCATTTTTATAATAAACTTAAGTGATAACACAATTTATTACCGTTGGAATTATCTAAAAGCGCTTAAAATGAATTAGTTATGAGTTTCTAAAGTTTTTATATCATTTTCATTGTTAAATAACTACTTACCAAATACGATAAACTCAAATAATAGAATAAGACGTGGACAAATTCCAACCCTCGATCTAAAATCCTATGGCTCACGCACGCCGAACACAACAAGACGACGCGAAACCTAATCGAGCCCACCGTTGATCACGATCCAACGGCGCACGCGAGTGTATGCATTCGACGGCGCGTTGCTTGGGCCAATCCCACCGCAGATCCGCAGATGGACGGTCCGAGCGCACCAACGGCCGGAAGGTCCGATTGCATACAAGATCCCACCGTTGATCGCAAGATCGACGATCGAGAGTGATCAAGGCATCCGGAGGGTCCGAATGCACTCACGATCGGGCCGCTGATCACGAGATCGACGGTGGCTAAAGATCGGTTCAAAGAGATGCCGACACGCAAGCACGCATGTCGCTGACCTTGAGTCACAACCGCTAACGCTTAACCCATGTGCACGGCATCGGGCCCACATGTCAACCTAAGAGGTGATGTAGGACATAACGTCTAATGATTATCATTAAATAGACGCTAATGGAATTTGATTTTAACCTCTCGCCCATTGGTCACGACCCAAAGGTGAATTAACAATGATTAATGCCGACACATTAATTAATCAATGATTAAGCATTAATGATGTCGAACAAAGGCGGAGTTGCGCCAATGGTGAGTTAAGGACGTTGGGCCCATCGTCGCTGACTCAACGACAAAGATTAAGACACAATTAATTAACTAATGATTGGCAATTAATGCGCCCTAACCAAAAGACGAAACAGAGCTCTGCGTGTAAGCAAAATACCGAAGCGACTTTCACGCTAATCGCCGCGACATCGCCGCGCGACGCCAACCAAGCATCAAATGGGACCGCAATAGCACTACGAACCTAATGGTGGCATTTCGCCGCGTGAGGATTAGAACGCCGCTAGCGGAAAATGAAAATGGGAGCTTTACGCTAAGCACGAAAAAAAGAATGAGCTCCGCCGCACCCAAGGAAGCGGGTGCGAGCTCTATGACTAATAAGAAGCTACCTTGATGAAGGGAAGCTTCAAAGATGGCCGAGATGCTTGATCACTGAGGAAGCACACGACTTGGAGAAGAAGGATTGAAAATGACACCGAGCCAAATGAGTGATACCAAAGCATCAATATAGCTTCATTAAGGTCCACGTGGCTACATGAGCAAGTAATTAGAGAATGGAGCACTCACCTGAGCTGAGGAAGAAGATGACCACTTTCGGCCGAATTTGAACAAACCCCAAATTGGACAATTCCTGAGAATCAAATCCAAAATTAAGTGAGGGGAAATGTTCAAGATAGTAAAGAGACAAGGATAGGGCAAAGAAACATGAAGGAGAACCACTGAACACCAAGAACACCAATGGAGTTTCTTGGTCAACAATGGCGACTTGCCATTTTTGAGGTGTTAAGCTCCAATACTGTGAATGGAGCTTGATGGTGGTCTAAAGAAACTCCAGGAGGTGATTTGGGTGCTTATAAGGCCTTGGAGGCATTAGGGTTTGCACCACAAGCCTTTCAAGCAAGAAAGCACAGAGCACAAGGTGCGCCGACAAGGAAAAAGATAGTAGACGTGCAATAGGGCATGGCATGGCCGAAGGTGTCTCCCACGACCTCCACTATTGACTAGTGGCGGCCGAGAGGAGCATGACAAGACACCGCCATCACTCTCCCTACTGCTCATGCACGGCTAGAGGTTGAAGATGACCAGAGGAAAGGCTCGGCGCTCCAGAGCCCCACGATTTAAATCGGACGGCAAAGATAGCGCCACGCCCCGTGTTTAAAATACAACGGCGAGATCGCAAGCCCTAGGATTAGAAATGAACGGCTCAGATTGCCCCACGCTATAACGTGGTTTACAACAGAGGACAAGCGAGCGCTGGATCTTAATCCAACGGCTAGGATTCAAACTAACAACCGGAGGGTCCAAGGTTTCGAGGATCCGAGTGGTTGGATGGAGATCTAACGATCGACATTCATTTTAAGCAACCTAAGGTCCGAATGTTTACACGCGCGGGCCGCGCGATGAAATCCAACGACGAGATCCAATGCGCGCTTTTAAAGAGTGGCTCGGTGCAGTTAGTTGACTGGACCGAGTCAATTGGCTCGAGCCCGAGTCTAACTCGAACCCAAAGCACAGTGAGACTAGGTTTGACTTCAAAATTAGAACAGAGACTTTGAAGGATTTATTTGAGGTAGCAAAATAACTCCAAAAATTATGAAATTTTTACAGGAGCTTGCTAACTCAGATATTAACCTTGTGTAAAATTCTCAGAGGTTTCTATGCTGTGAATAAATCTCCAAAAATTCTGCAAGGCTCTGTTTTAATGTTTGACTGAGAGTCAAACAGGTTTGACTGCCTCTAAAAATATTCAAACAATTTCTAAAAATTGTGAAATTTTTCAAAGGGGCTACATACCATCCCAAGAACTTAGGAAAATATTTCCAGAGGATGATCACAAAATTTGACAAGATTTTTTTGGGATATCATAGTTTGGATCAAATAGACTTGTGACAATGTATTTCCATAATCCCTTGTACAAGAATTGTTTGGTACAACAGGAAATACATGATGTAAGAAAAAGTTTTAATTTCTACTGATTTTCTTACATTTGAAACACAAGTCCAAAGATGGGATGTTACAAAACCTCCCCCCCCCCTTACAAGAATCTCACCCGAGATTCGCTACTCTGAGAAGAAGGATGGGTAATCTGCACGAAGACGATCTTCGTGCTCCCAAGTTGCCTCATCTTCGTAATGGTTTGACCACTGAACCTTAAGGAACTTGATGACACGGTTCCTTGTCCTTCGTTCAGATTCTTCGAGAATACGAATAGGATGCTCATGATAGGTCAAATTCTCCTGCACCTCGAGATTTTCCAACGGAGTTTCCTCAATTGGAACACGGAGGCACTTCTTCAAGTGTGACACATGAAACACATCATGCACACCTCAAGTGAAGCGGCAACCCAATCAGATGCAACAGCTCCAATCCTCTCGATGATGCGATAAGGCCCAACATATCGAGGAGCTAACTTGCCCTTGATGCCAAAACGCTGATGGCCCTTCAAGGGTGAGACCTTGAGATACACAAAGTCATTGGGCTCAAAGCTCAACTCTCGACGACGACGATCCGCATAGCTCTTTTGTTCGGATGGGCCACGCAGATGCTCACGAATCACCGAACTCGACTTTCGCCTCATTGATGGAATCGCCCAAGAACCGACGCCACCGCACACAGATCAATGGGGTTCTACATCTCCTCCCATACAAAGCCTCAAAGGTGCCATACCAAGACTAGCTTGAAATCGTTGTTGTAGGAGAACTCGCAAACGGCAAGCACTTCTCCCAATTCTTCCCATAGGAAAGAACACAGCACGGAGCATATCTTCCAACACTTGGTTAACTCTCTCCGTCTCACCATCGCTTGAGGATGATAAGCCAAATCAAAGAAAGACGTGTACCCATCGCCTCTGCGCACTATGCCAAAAGCGAGAGGTGAAAAGAGAACCACGATTCGACACAATCGTTCGTGGCACACCATGCAAACTCACAATCCTTGAGACATAAAGCTCGCCAAGGGCTTCACACGGAGCCGGGTCTTGACAGAAGAAAATGTGCCACCTTAGTCACCTATCAATCACGAACCAAATGGCATCGTCCTTTGGGTGAGCGGGCAATCCGTGATAAAATCCATACCAACGGAATCCCACTTCCACTCGTGCATCGCAAAGGTGAAGAAGGCTTGCTGGACGCCGATGTTCACCTTGACACGACAAAGACACGCCGACTTCAAGAACGAACCCGCAATCTCGCGCTTCATGCGAGTCCACCGTAATCTCTCGTCAAGGTCTTGGTACATCTTGGTAGCTCCGGATGGATAGACAAAGGAGAGTCATGGGCCTCGCGGAGAATCAACTCCCGCAATTCCATGACCTTCGGAACCACAAGACACTGACCAAACCACACAACACCATGCTCATCCTCAGAGAAACACTTAGCTGTCCCGTTCTTGATGTTCCGCTTGATCTGGATCACACCAGCATCCGTCTACTGGGCAGCCTTGATTTGATCCACCAAAGTTGGTTGCACAACCAAGGTAGTAAGAGAACCATGCTCAATCAAGTCCAAGTTAAGCCGCTGAAATTCTTCAAGAAGGGTAGGTTGTTGCTCTTGAAGTAACAAGGTATTGCAATATACCTTGCGACTGAGCGCATCGGCAACAACATTGGCCTTGTCCGGGTGACACTGTATGCCCATATCATAGTCCTTGATCAATTCCAACCATCTCCTTTGCCTGAGGTTCAGATCTGGCTTGGTGAAAAAATATTTCAAACTCTTGTGATCAGAATACACCTCACAGCGGTTACCAATAAGGTAATGCCGCCAAATCTTGAGTGCATGAACCATCGCAGCCTAACTCCAAATCATGGGTAGGATAGTTGAGTTCATGAGGCCTCAATCGCTCGATGCATAGGCTACTACCTTGCCTTCTTGCATAAGAACACAACCGAGTCCTCGCGAGAGGCATCACAATAGATATCAAAGCTCTTATGCACATCGTGAGAACAAGCACCGAGCCGAAGTCAATCGCCTTTGAGTTCTTGAAAACTCAAATCACAAGCGTAAGACCACACGAATTTCTTTTCTTTCTTGAGCAATTCGGTCATGGGCTTTGCAATCTTGGAGAAGTTCTCGATAAAGCGCGTAGTAGCCCGCTAAACCAAGGAAACTCCTCACATCGGTGATCGACTTGGGCTGCCCCAAGATAGGACATCGCCGACCTTGCTAGGATCCATCTACTACACCACCGCTGAAAGAACATGGCCCAAGAATGCCACTTCCTTCAACCGTAACTCGCACTTGTCGAACTTGGCATACAAACCGATGCTCACGGCTTTCCCAACACAATCTGCAGTGCTCAAGATGCTCCTCTTCACTTTTGGAGTAGATAAGAATGTCATCAATGAAAACCACAACAAACTTATCCAAATACTCCATGAACACCGAGTTCATAAGATTCATGAACAAAGTCGAGCATTGGTCAAGCCGAAAGACATGACGGTGTACTCGTAAAGGCCATAACGAGTAGTGAACGCCGCCTTTGGAATATCCTCGCCCGATCCGACTTGATGATACCCCAACCTCAAGTCAATCTTGGAGAACACACAGCTCTAGTCAATCGGTCAAAGAGATCATCAATACGAGGCAAAGGATACTTGTTCTTCACCGTCACTTCATTGCTTGACGGTAATCAACACACATACGCAGGTCTTGTCCTTCTTCTTCACAAAAATAACCGGACAACCCCAAGGAGATGAGCTAGATAGATGAAGCCTTTTGCTTGAAGCTCACTCAATCGCTTCTTCACTCCTCCAACTCATTAGGAGGCATTCTGCACGCGCTTTGAAATTGGAGCGACGGCAACAACTCAATCACAAACTCCAAGTCTCGAATCGAGGCATACCAGAAAATCTTCGTGGAAGACATCCACAAAGTCACGCATCAGGCACATCCCGAATCTCCATGGTGGCTTAGCTTCAAGGGCACAAAGATGTGGCCCTCGCAACTGCGGTGAAATCCCAACTTGCTCGCATGAGGGACTAGTGAGGAAAACCATCTTCCTGGCACAATCGATTTGCCCCAAGTGTTGGGACAACCAATCCATACCAAGAATCACATCCAGGCGCGCCGAATCAAGTAAGATGAGATTCGCCAAGAATTCCACTCCTTCAATATTAATGGGAACACCCCGACATTCTTGATCAGCTCTCATTTCCGCTCCCGGAGAGCGAATAAGCAAAGGAATCCCCAAAGGAACAAAGTGAAGGTCACAATCAGCAGCAAATGATCTCGAAATAAAGGAATGTGATGCTCCAGAGTCAAACAATACTGCAGCAGCACGATAACTAACAAGGAACGTATCCAACACAACGCCGGGTGCCTCCCGAGCCTCCTCACCGAGATGTGGTTGACTCGACCACCCGACACCTGAGTCTTCTCGGATCACCTTCCGTTCGGTGTGTGACCATTCCCGCCCTCCATTAGGACGAGGGGCCGCTCAATCCTCCGAGGGCAATCGCTAGCATAGTGGCCCTTCTTGTTGCAAAGTAGGTAACATCGCAGCTGGTTGCGGAGCGCAACTCGCCGCTGGGTCGCAGTGCACGTGGTCAAACACGGCCGCTGGGACGAGCAACCGCACCGACGCTCGGCGGTGGTGAAGCCAAAGCACGAGCCCTCGTGCCGCCCAACACGGGACGAGTGAGGCCGGCCCGTGCGCACCGATGGGCCTCCCACTTGCGCTATGGACTCACCCAGCGCCTTCGCTTTGTGCTCGGCGACGATGGCCTTGTCAACCAAGGCCCGAAGTCGCAAAGTCCACAATAGATAGCTTGTCCCGCAGCTCCTGACAAACCATCCATGAACTTCTCCCGCTTAGCCTCATCGAGGCCACCTCTCCCGAGCATAACGAGCCAAATGATTAAACTCGTAAAGATACTCCGAGACGCACTTGCGCCTCGCTAAGCGCAAGAAACTCCTTCTTCTTGAGCTTCATCGTGCCATCGGAATGTGGGCCCGACGGAAAGCGATCGAAACTCATTCCACGAAACAACGTGGCTCGCGGGTCGCATGGCGAGAAAATTCTCCCACCAAGAGAGTGCCGCACTCGAGCCGATGGGATGCAAAGAGTGCCCGCTCGCTTCCCGGCATCGAGCAATGTTGAGCTCGCCAACAAGACGCAGCCAATCATCCGCGCCCAAAGGGTACTCCGATCGAGAGAAAGTAGGCATCCGTGCACGGAGAAACTCCGCAAGCCCACCACGCGATCGGTGGCCACCACCTCCGCACTCGGCACCAGCAGGAGTGGAGGTGTTCTCGCAATGACCTCCAAGATCCGGTCCGGTCCATGCGATTCCGCCGATTCGAGCCGTAACCTCACCATGGTCTGAGGAGGGGAAGCTCTCATCGGAACCAAATGGCCGATCGCTATGCGGTGGTTCTTGCCATCCTGTTCCACAAAAATAGGTTAAACACAACTCCGGAACAGAGACAAAGAAAACAATCGACCACTCTACAAAACAACCTTTAAAAACTCAAGTAACAACACAAACTGCAGCAAGATCACAAAGATACTATCCATCTTCCCATTATGACTAACTCGTATAAAGAACGAGTAATCAATTTTCAGAAGGCAAATTTCGAATATTAACTGCTCAAAACAAACTAGGAAATAGGTGAGAAATTTACTAAAGAAAGGTTAGACACTTAGCTAACTCATATCACTTCTTACCCTTTCATTCCCACAAATTTTAGTTGACTTAACCTCTCATTTCAGCACCTTCTACTAATTAAATGCTAGCTGTCCGTAAATTTCTGCTTGCTGTCCAGATTTTCTTTTCACACCTCCGCCGAAATTTGTAGCTTCCAGAGCTTATAATCTTCACAAGACAGCCAACACTTTCATTTTACAACTCTCATGGTTTACCCAAACCAATCTACTCGATTAACAACTATCTTTTGAAAGAAGATGAGAGGAAAACTCACTTTCAAATTCAGTTCAAAATAAGGTGAGATAAGCAAGCTAAGATAGATAAGGAGTAAAATCTGAGAACTTACTTAAGATTTTCAGAAAGCACTTGATATAAGGAAAGTAAGTTTTCAAAATATACTAGGGACGACCAAGCTAGGGTTTTACGGTCAAGATGGCTCGATACCAAACTCGTGAGACCCGGTTTATTAAACTTGTAATACTTAACCTTCCACTGGTTCTAGTATCACAAATAGAATAAACTGCCTCGATGAACATGTGCCTCCCAAAACAAGCAAAGACACATACATCAAGTCAAAGCATGCATCATTTCCATACAATGTAATATAACAAGTCTACCAAAAGACATACGTAATATAAGTTATTACAACACACCGACCACCAAAATGACATAAGTACCAAATAAGTAAAATGAAGCAAAAGTTGCCATAAGATGGCTTCGGTTAGCCACATAACACCTTAAGCTAATCGCCCCTTAAATCGCCACAAAGACAACTCACAAAAGTGAGGTCCATCTGACTCACTATCATCCTCTGCACAACACAAGCAATGCAGTGAGTACAAAATGTACTGCAAGACTTACGAGTAACAAGCCTATACATAGCTACATGAAAGTCAGTATTCAAAGGAATGTGGTTATATGGTTCTTTGACGACAGAGCAAGTTTTATTTGCAATAATGTAATAGATTGAACAGCAGTTTGTAAAATCTGTTTTTAAGCATTTAAATAACAACGAGTAAACATAAGTATCAAGTATCCACCTAGAAGTGACTTTCCCTAAAGCCACCACAACATAGCACGAATCCCTGATTCGTACCACCATCAAGTTTTAATTATAAAAAGGTTGTAGTCTAACTCTTGAAAGACTTCCCAAGCGTGTCCATAACCTAGACGAGGCTATTCGAATAGTTTTAATCCTCGCAGGTGTACCAATGTACCCACACTTCATACCGCCTTTTGCCAAGCTATTAAGCACACTTCCTTTGGTATGTCGGCACGCTAAGTCCTACGAACCCTTTCCAATGGAATATGCTAATCAAGAGACGCACGATGGGGTTAATCCTTAGTGATCTACCGACTAAATATGGATCACAAGGACCCATACGTGGAGCAAGACACACCGCCTCTGCGGTGTTCCCTCCCCACAACGTGTCCATGTTGCATATAATCAAATATGCAACCCACCACGCGACTCATTAATTAACACACCCAAAGTACTCAACTAAGAGAGGTCCCATATCCTCTAGTGTGGTTAGCACGCACAAATGCTTGGTTTGGTGTAACAAGTAGCTCGGTCCTTAATTGACCTGCACCATTCCAATCACACCCAAAAGATCACACCATCTTACCATTGTGCCCAAGTCTAAATTGTTTTCATTTTCAGCTTTAGTTTTGCAATTTAGACAAAGCACAAGGCTGAAATATACATATTATAATAGTTTGTGTGATCAAAGTTATCGACAAGTCGATAACCGCCATTTCTACCGATAGCTAAGCATGGCTAAGCATAATGACACGTAAACTACTAATGACAAGGGTTCATCCAATAACCCAAAATCACAGAAGTAATCCTAGGCTCAGAGTAGAGGATTAAACATTTCCTACCGATTATGCAACTATCGGGCCAACTATCGACAATAGTTTAAAACAACATAGCAATGCATACATAGAATTTGCAAGCAATATATTAGAATTTGAAAATAGTAGGAACAATATGATCAAATGAATGCTACATCCGCTTGCCTTGCCGGAGTGCAGATCTCGATGGTCGCTGTGGCTCAATATCGCAATAAAATTATCTTCTAACCTAACGCTAAAAGGCGATAAGCAAATAAGAACGAAGAACACCAAATAAACTCCAACAGCAAAACACCTCCAAATCTAATAAAATTTACACAACAGCTAGGGAATGATTTTATATAGTGATAGGAACAAGAATCATGCAATTTGGACTAAGCATGCAAAAGATATGGACAAAATGCTCTTTCTCAGCCTTACTAGCAACCTAATTAATAATTAGCACTGTTCATGGCGAAATTTTCTAGAATGATCTAAGGTCTGGAATTTCTATAGCAGGTAGATTATAACATCCTAATAACAGCAAAGTTGGATTTACTAAATTTGGAGTTATACACATTTACTTATGATTTTTCTAAGTTGTAAATCTAACGCAAGTCATTTTACAGAATTATGAACATGCTCAAATCTTATTCCATATAAAACTATACTAATAGATGAATTTAACAAAATTGATTTTGCACAATTTGGATTTATACAGAAAAAGATATGCATTTTTCAAGATTAAATCTATTTCTGGAATATTCAAAGTGACAGAAATCAAGTTATTACTAGTTATACAATTTTCCGCTACTGGAATATGCTTAAATCCATTTTTATAATAAACTTAAGTGATAACACAATTTATTACCGTTGGAATTATCTAAAAAGCAGTTAAAATGAATTAGTTATGAGTTTCTAAAGTTTTTATATCATTTTCATTGTTAAATAACTACTTACCGAATACGCACAAACTCAAACAATAGAATAAGACGTGGACAAATTCCAACCTCGATCTAAAATCCTATGGCTCACGCGCGCGAACACAAAGCACGACGCGCGAAACCTAATCGGAGCCCACCGCTGATCACGATCCAACGGCTCACACGAGTGTATGCATCCGACGGCGCGTTGCTTGGGCCAATCCCACCGCAGATCCGCAGATGGACGGTCCAGAGCGCACCAACGGTCGGAAGGTCCGATTGCATACAAGATCCCACCGCTGATCGCAAGATCGACGGCCGAGAGTGATCAAGGCATCCGGAGGGTCCGAATGCACTCACGATCCGGGCCGCTGATCACGAGATCGACGGTGGCTAAAGATCGTTCAAAGAGATGCCGACACGTGGGCACGCATGTCGCTGACCTTGAGTCACAACCGCGAACGCTTAACCCATGTGCAAGGTGCACCGCCCACATGTCAACGACTAAGAGGTGATGTAGGACAGGATTAACGCTTCTAATGATTATCATTAAATAGACGCTAATGACCGAATTTGATTTTAATTCGAACCAAAGGTGAATTAAGCGATTAATGCCGACACATTAATTAATCAATGATTAAGCATTAATGATGTCGGAACAGCGCGGAGTTGCGCCAGCGGGTGAGTTAAGGACGTTGGGCCCACTGGTCAGTGACTCAACGACAAAGGTTAAGACACAATTAATTAACTAATGATTGGCAATTAATGCGTCCTAACCAAAAGACGGAAACAGGAGCTCTGTGCCGGCAAAATACCGAGCGACTTTCACGGCTAATCGCCGGCGACACTGGCCGCGGCGACGCCAACCAAGTACTGAAATGGGACCGCAATAGCACTACGAACCTAATGGTGGCATTCTCGCCGCGTGAGGATTAGAACGCCGCCAGCCGGAAAATGAAAATGGGAGCTTTTATCGCTAAGCACAAAACAAAGAATGAGCTCCGCCGCACCCAAGGAAGCGGTGCCGAGCTCTATGACTAATAAGAAGCTACCTTGATGAAGGGAAGCTTCAAAGATGGCCGAGATGCTTGATCACGGAGGAAGCTCGCTGACTTGGAGAAGAAGGATTGAAAATGACACTCGAGCCAAATGAGTGATACCAAAGCATCAATATAGCTTCATTAAGGTCCCTGAAGCTACATGAGCAAGTAATTAGAGAATTGAGCACTCACCTGAGCTGAGGAAGAAGATGACCACTTTCGGCCGAATTTGAACAAACCTCAAATTGGACAATTCCTGAGAATCAAATCCAAAATTAAGTGAGGGGAAATGTTCAAGATAGTAAAGAGACAAGGATAGGGCAAAGAAACATGAAGGAGAACCACTGGAACACCAAGAACACCAATGGAGCTCTTCGGGTCAACAATGGCGACTTGCCATTTTTGAGGTGTTAAGCTCCAATACTGTGAATGGAGCTTGATGGTGGTCTAAAGAATCTCCAGGAGGTGATTTGGGTGCTTATAAGGCCTTGGAGGCATTAGGGTTTGCACCACCAGCCTTTCGGGCGGCAAAGCACAGAGCACAAGGTGCGGCCGACAAGGAAAAAGATAGTAGACGTGCAATAGGGCATGGCATGGCCGAAGGTGTCTCCCACGACCTCCACTGTTGACTAGGGCGGCCGTAGGAAGCATGACAAGACACTGCCATCACTCTCCCTACTGTTCATGCACGGCTAGAGATTGAAGATGACCAGAGGAAACGCTCGGGCGTTCCAGAGCCCCACGATTTAAATCGGACTGCTAAGATAGCGCCACGCCCCGTGTTTAAAATACAACGAAGGAGATCGCAAGCCCTAGGATTAGAAATGAACGGCTCAGATTGCCCCACGCTATAACGTGGTTTACAACAGAGGACAAGCGAGCGCTGGATTTTAATCCAACGGCTCCGATTCAAACTAACAACCGGAGGGTCCAAGGTTTCGAGGATCTGAGTGGTTAGATGGAGATCTAACGGCCGACATTCATTTTAAGCAACCGGAAGGTCCGAATGTTTACACGCGCAGGGCCGCGCGATGAAATCCAACGGACGAGATCCAAGGCGCGTTTTTAAAGAGAGGCTCGTGCGCTTAGTTGATCGACCGAGTCAATTATCTCGAGCCCAGTCCGACTCAACCCAAAGCACAAGTGAGACTAGGTTTGACTTCAAAATTAGAACAGAGACTTTGAAGGATTTATTTGAGGTAGCAAAATAACTCCAAAAATTATGAAATTTTTACAGGAGCTTGCTAACTCAGATATTAACCTTGTTTAAAATTCTCAGAGGTTTCTATGCTGTGAATAAATCTCCAAAAATTCTGCAAGGCTCTGTTTTAATGTTTGACTGAGAGTCAAACAGGTTTGACTGCCTCTAAAAATATTCAAACAATTTCTAAAAATTGTGAAATTTTTCAGAGGGGCTACATACCATCCCAAGAACTTAGGAAAAATATTTCCAGAGGATGATCACAAAATTTGACAAGATTGTTTTTGGGATGCCATAGTTTGGATCAAATAGACTTGTGACAATGTATTTCCATAATCCCTTGTACAAGAATTGTTTGGTACAACAGGAAATACATGATGTAAGAAAAAGTTTTAATTTCTACTGATTTTCTTACATTTGAAACACAAGTCCAAAGATGGGATGTTACAGCCCCTTACGCAATTGTTGAAGAAGGAGAAAAAGTTCACTTGGACTCCAGCCTACGAGGAAAGTTTTCAAGAATTGAAGAAGCATTTGACTTCGGCCCCAGTGCTGATTTTGCCAGATGTTCAGAAAGATTTCAATATCTACTGTGATGCTTCTCGCCAAGGGCTATGATGCATCCTGATGCAAGAAGGAAGAGCTGTCGCTTATGCGTCAAGTCAATTAAGACATCACGAAGAGAATTTCCCTACCCATGATCTGGAATTAGCTACCGTAGTGCATGCTTTAAAGATTTGGCGTCATTATCTCATCGGTAATCGCTGTGAAGTCTACACAGATCATAAGAGCCTAAAGTACATCTCTACTCAATCAGATTTTAACATGAGACAGAGAAGATGGTTAGAATTGATCAAAGATTATAATCTTGGAATCCACTACCATCCCGGAAAAGCCAATGTAGCTGCAGATGCCTTGAGTCGTAAGAGCTACTGCAATGCGTTGGAAGTGGAAGAGTTTTGTTCAGAACTTCAAGACAAGTTTCAGAAGCTAAGGCTAGAAGTTGTGTCCGAAGGATTTGTAGCCAATTTGGAGGTATAGTCTACCCTAGAGAAGCAGATTCGTGAAGCGCAACCCAAGGATCCCGTGTTGTCAGAAATCAAGCTCAAAATGGCAGAAGGGAAATTCAAAGATTTTACCAGGGATAATCAAGACATACTACGGATTAATGGTCGATTCTGTACCGTATATTGATGGGTTAAGGCAGCTAATCTTAAAGGAAGCCCATGACTCAAAGTATTCGATTCACCCTGGAAGTACCAAGATGTACCAGGATATTAAGACTAAATTTTGGTGGCCAAATTTGAAGCGAGAAGTCGCAGAGTTCGTTGCCCCGTCGCGACGCTTGTCGAGTAAAGGCGTAACACCGAGACCAGAGGTTTGTTGCAACCGCCAAGATTCCAGAGTGGAAGTGGGAAGAGATCGAAATGGATTTCATTATCGGCTTACCCAAGACCCAATCGGTTACGATTCGTCAGGTAATAGTCGATCGCTTGACCAAGGTCGCCCATTTTCTCGCGATCAAAACCATATACTCGGAGATCGCCTTGGAGTTGTACATGTCCGAGATTGTCGATTTGCATGGTGTGCCCAAGAAGATAGTATCGATCGAGGATCTCGCCACCTCTCGCTTTTGGCAAAGTTTGCATAAAGCATTGGGTACCCATCTGAATTTCGTCATCGCGTATCATCCACGCATGGATGGACAGATCAAAGAGTTAATCGATATTGGAGGATATCGAGAGCTTGTGCTCTAGCTAATGCCGCCGATTGGGATAAAAGCTTACCATATGCGAATTTTCGACAACAACAGTTATCAAGCTAGTCTGCAAATGTCACCATTTGAAGCCTTGTATGGCCGTACCTACAGAACCCCGTTGAATTGGTCAGAAACAGCTGAACGTTTAGTTTTCGGTCCAGACATCATCCAAGAAGCAGAAGAGCAAGTGGCCATGATAAGAGAAAGACTGAAGATAGCTCAGTCCAGGCAGAAGAGCTATGCTGATAATCATCGTCGTGATCTCAGTTTTGAACCCGAGGATTTTGTCTATCTTCGAGTGATTCCGCTCAGAGGTGTCAAAAGGTTTCATGCAAAAGGGAAGCTTGCCCCTAGGTATCTTGGTCCGTTCAAGATTCTGGAACGCCGTGGAGAAGTTGCTTATCAGTTGGAGCTACCGCAGTCGTTAGCAGGAGTGCATGATGTCTTTCATGTCTCGCAGTTGAAAAGTGTCTTCGTGTGCCAAAAGAGCAAGCCCCGCTAGAATCAATTGACTTGAAGGAGGATCTCACCTACAAGGAGCAGCCAGTCAAGATTTTGGATGTCGCAGAGCGCCACACCAAAAGCAAGACTGTTCGTTTTTGCAAGGTTCAGTGGAGCAACCACTCAGAAGGAGAAGCAACATGGGAGCGTGAAGAAGAGTTGAAAGCCGAGTTTCCTAGCCTTTTCTCTAGCTAGCCTGAATCTCGGGGTCGAGATTCCTTTAAGGGGGGGAGGTTTGTAACATCCCAATTTTCTGAGTTTAAAAATCTTTTAAATAGTTAGTAGGGAGAAAAGTCACCATTTGGATTTTATTTGAATTTAATTCAAAAGCTTAATATTTGACTTTACAATAAAAAAACCTTTAATGTGAATAATCCCAACATGAACAATAGCCAAAACTATTTTATTTGGGTTCTATGTGCTCAGATATATTTTCTAGATTTTTTCTGAATTCATTTGCTATTTTCCTTTGCTTATTTGAATTTCTGGTATTTTTCAAAATAGAAAATCTATTTAAAATCTCAGAAAAAGCTTTGGGCCGAATTCTTTGAAGCCGGCCCAGTCCTATTGCCCTTCCGGCCCAAACCCCTCGCTGCGCCAGCCGCCGTGCGCGCTGCTGCCGCCCGATCGACATGCGGGCCCACATGTCGCCTCGCCTCTCTCTCCGAGCGCCGCTCGTTCTCCACCGCTCGATCAGGATGGATGGCTAGATGCGCCGATCCGCTCGAGGTCCGATCGTCCATTTGATTGTGGACCGTTAGATCTTGGACGAATGGTCAGATCTTCGGAGTTCGCATTTCGTAGCCGCGCCGTTCGCACGCGCTCGCGCCGAGCCGCCGCCGCCGCGGTGGGCCTCGCCCGCCACGCCATCGTCGCCTTCGACGCGACTCCATCTTCCCTCCGATCTTCCGCGCGCCGTATTGCGTCGCGCGACACGCCTCGTGGCTATTTAAGGCCCCGAGGACCCTCGTGCCCTGCACCCCGTGATGCGCTGCCTTCGCAACCCCATCGCCACCACCGCCGTTCCAGCTGCCCTCGTCACTGTTGGAGGTCATCTTCGGGATCGCCGCATCGCCCGCATCTTGGAACCACCTTCATCTTCGCCGGGGGACCTCTCTAACGTCGTCGCCGTCGAGCCCGAGCCTCAACCTCCCCTTTGACCTCGCTGCCAACCACCACAGTGGTCTCTGAGCGCCCGTGAGCATCCCATCGAGATCACCCTGGTCTTCTCTACCTCCTGGTGCCGTCCGCCGCTGACGAGGAGCCACCGTTCGCCGGCGACCATAGGGTCCAGTGTCGCCCTCACCGACGGGTCCGATGTGGACGCCACGTCACTCGCCACCTCATCCCATGAGCTGACATGCCACCCTCGTGTCTGCCGTGTCAGCAGGCACGTGTGCGCCCGCGCGGCAGTCCACGGATCTCCAGATCGTGAGGCTCGGTAGACCTGGTCTACCGTGAGCCATCTCACTGACATCTGGGTCCCACATGTCAATGTTTTCTTTTATTTATATTTTTTTCCCGAAATCCTGAGGGCTGACATCAGCATTGCGCAATAATCCGATTTTTCCGTTAAGAAATAATTCAGAAATTCTAGAAAATCCAATTTAGAGTTTTTCTTTAGATTTCCAATCTTCCAGAGCTCATAACTTTTGCATCCGAACTCCGATTGAGCCCATTAAAATTCCTAAATTTATATAAATTCGAGACCTATTTATTTGAAATTTTTATTTAATTTTTAAAGTTTGTTTTGCCTCTGTGATTTATTTGTTTTATTTATTTGTCTCGTTTGCGAGTAGACGTCGATTCGTCGGGAAATTTTGGAGAAGAAGGAGCACCCCAAGATCAAGACCAGTACATAGACCTTTTCCAAGGCAAGTCATACCTTTGATCATCTTGAACCTAGTTTTCAAATTACTTTGTTTCAAAGTATTGCATTCTATTTTAATTATGTATTTAAATGTTTTGGGTATAGTTATTATCCAATTTGTTAATACACCTTGGCCTTGTATGTCCTATTTCCTTCTCACCCTAGATTGGTTATTGGTTGGTAATATTATAGCACCAACGTGGGTTGGTTAGATGTGAGTACAATTGCTTAGCCATGCTACGAGTCTCACATCTCATGTAAGTTGCAAATGTTAAATTTGACTAAGTGACTATGGAACTTTGTGTAAAACTATGTGCTATATGTTATTACTTCATGATAGCATGTGTTGCACTAAAACCAACTGGGTGGGAAAGGATTTATACTGAGGCAAGTGGTGGATACTTTATGATATGGTGGACTTTATGAATGGGAATGATAATCTTTGTGACTTAGTTAGAAAATGGAAGTCTTGCCTTGGTCAATTAAGGACTTAACTTTGTACGCCATTGAACTGAGCCTTACTGTACGACCACATGCCTGATGGGACGGGCCTAACTTAATAGGTTATGGAGTCTCGACATTGATGTTCAGGTTGATAGGTTAGGCTTCGTGATAGGATGGAGGTGTGCACTACTACGTAGTACATATTTATGAGCGGTTCACTGTCTTTAGGTCCAACGGTGTGTGTCGGACTAGCTTTCTGTGTGGGTTGGTCTGGCGGTAAAGCACACTGGGAATGTCAATGTTTGAGATGAAGTTTCTGAACTATTTTATTACGACTAGTGCTTGCAACACTAGTTGTATCATGTGGGTCAAGTGTACAAACTCTGCAGAGTGTAAAATCAATCTATTCGAATAGCCGCGTTCGCAGTCATGGACATGCTCGGGGATTTCACACGAGGGGTAGTTTTCATAAAATGTTGGGATGGGAGCTATGTGATCTAACTCATGTGGCTATGTGAAATAATCTGTTTAGCATTGTGTCTTTGTGAAAATAACTGTTAAATTATTATTGTCTATTTGTTTTGAACTGCATTTCAATTTATTATTGTATTCAATTGCAAAAGTTGCATTTCTGCAAAAGAACCACAGAAGCCTTTTCTTTGGAATAAGCCTGCATCTATACATTGCATTCTATGGTATGATTTGCGAGTACGGTTGTGTACTCACGCTTGTTGTAAAACTTGCACCCAAACCTACAGAAGTGGAGGAGTCTACGCTTGCTTTCGAGGAGGAGTTCTACGAAGGATGCTGATCGTTAAGGTCTGGATCCCAGTTAGTTGCCTGTGGTGAATTAATGGGACCTACACTGAAGTTATCTCTGTTCCGCTGCTGTTTATTCTCTGTTAGCTCTGCGTGGCGTAATAAGTGTAAACTCGATCATAAGGTCAAAACCCTTATTTGTTATTCAAACTAATCGTTTATTTTATTTATCGTTTGTGTGGATTCATATTCACCTATGTTGACACTGTGTGCACTAGCGTGATCCTAGACTAGTGCAGTATACACAGAGGGTTCCAGAATCGTAATTTTGGGTCCCAACAGAGGAGATGCAAGATAAAGGTTTTGTCCGACCAAGTTCTTCGCCTTGGGGAGCCCCCGTGATATTTGTTGCCAAGAAGGATGGTACCCAGCGGCTGTGTGTGGATTACCGCTCACTCAATGACGTCACCATCAAGAACAAGTACCCTCTGCCCAGGATTGATGATCTGTTCGACCAGTTGAAGGGAGCCGGGGTGTTCTCGAAGATAGATCTGAGGTCGGGTTACCATCAGCTGAAGATTTGTCCGGATGATATCCCCAAGATAGCTTTCTCAACCCGTAATGGACTATATGAGTTCACAGTCATGTCTTTTGGATTGACCAATGCCCCTACTTACTTTATGAATTTTATGAATAAAGTATTCATATAGTATCTAGATAAGTTCGTCATTGTCTTTATTGATGATTTCCTAGTATACTCCAAAACTGAAGAAGAGCATGAAGGGTACCTTCGCTTGGTCCTGAATAAGCTTAGAGATCACTAACTCTATGCCAAATTCGGTAAGTGTGAGTTTTGGATGAAGGAAGTTACATTTCTGGGGCATATCATGTCTGCAGAAGGAGTTGCCGTCAACTCTAGCAAGGTCAAGGATGCGCTCGACTGGGAGTCACCCAAATAAGTACAGTAGATCAGAAGTTTCCTTGGTATGGCAGGATACTACCGCCAGTTTATAGAAGGATTTCCCAGAATAGCAAGACCTCTCACCCAGTTGCTGAAAAGGGAGAAGAGATTTGCTTGGACACCGGAATGTGAGCAGAGCTTCCAAGAATTGAAGAAGTGTTTGACCACCGCACCAGTGTTAACCTTACCTAATGTTCGAAAGGACTTTGCGGTTTTCTGTGATGCCTCACGACTAGGTCTCAGTTGTGTGCTGATGCAAGAAAGGAAGGTAGTAGCTTATGCTACCCGTCAGTTGAGGCCTCATGAAGCAAATTACCCTACTCATGGCTTAGAGTTGGCCGCCGTGGTGCATGCTTTGAAGATATGACGTCATTACCTCATTAGTAATCGCTATGAAGTTTACACTGACCATAAGAGCTTGAAGTACATCTTCACTCAAATTGATGGTTGGAGTTGACCATAAGGCAAAGAAGATGGTTGGAGTTGATCAAGGATTACAATGTGGGAATCCATTATCATCTAGGCAAAGCTAGTGTCGTAGCAGATGCCTTAAGTAGAAAGGTCTACCGCAATACTCTGATGATCAAGGAAAGCCAGCCGGCACTGCACGAAGAATTTCAAAAGCTCAAGCTTGAATTGGTTGAAGAAGATTATTTAGCTGCTTTAGAAGTGCAACCCACTCTATGAGATTAGATCAGACAAGCACAGACTGAAGATGCAGATGCCAAAGAGATAAAGAGCAACATGAAGAAGGGTAAATCCCTAAGATTTTCAGAAGATGAGCAAGGGACCATTTGGTTTGATAAACGTATTTGTGTACCAGACCAAAGAGAGCTCAAGCAGTTGATACTCAAGGAAGCTCATGAAACCTTGTATTCCATTCTCCCCGGAAGCGTGAAGATGTATCAAGATCTCAAGAAGTTTTATTGGTGGCCTAGTATGAAGCGTGAGATTGCTGAATACATTGCTCAGTGTGATGTCTGCCAACGAGTTAAAGCCATGCATCAGAGACCTGCTGAACTCTTGCAACCCTTGCATATCCCTGAATGGAAAATGGGAAGAAATTGACATGGACTTTATCACCGGTCTGCCGAGAACCAAAACGAGCTAGACTTGCAGAATTGTACATGGCAAAGATAGTATTTCAGTATAGTGTATCGAAGAATATTGTGTCAAATCGAGGATCCCCGTTCACCTCAAGATTCTGGCAAAAGCTACATAGAGTTTTGGGTACAGACCTAAATTTCAGTACAGCTTACCATCCACAGACATATGGCCAAACAGAAAGAGTAAATCAAATCCTAGAGGATATGTTGAGAGCCTGTGCTCTAGCAAATTAGACCAGTTGGGATCAAAGTCTGCCCTATACGGAGTTTTCTTACAACAACGGTTATCAATCAAGCCTGCAGATGTCCCCGTTTGAAGCCCTCTACGGGAGAAGGTGCAGGACACTCTTGTATTGGACTGAAACTAGCGAAGGACAAGTACTTGGACCAAACATCGTGAAGGAAGCCGAAGATCAAGTTCGAGCTCAAAATCTGAATTTTAGTTTTCTTATCTAATTTATGAAGAGTATAAACTAAAGGGTTGAGATAGCAAAGTTTAATTCGTTTGTATCTCGCCTTCTGAGAGCACTCAATATCATTAATTATCTGAGCTTTATGCTAATTCCCTACATATACATGTGGTATATGTTTAGCTTTTCGTTCAGCTTAAATGCTGTGGAGGGTTTACATTTGTATATGTTGATGTGGTCATTTAAATGCTGGTGGATCACGGAATGTTAGGAATGTTAGAATAGGAGTCATTTTGTATTCTTTATCTGTATATGGTATCTTTATGAAGTTTTACATATTTCTCATCTATTGCCGCTCGGCCTCCTCCTCCCCCTTCCTCCCTGTGAGGACCCGGAATATTTAACTAGTAACACTTAACCTCCAAATGGTTCTAGCATTACTAATTAAACATTCTAAGCCTCGATGGGCATATGCTTCCCAGAATTGCAGCACATGCACATCATCACAAAATTACATATCATTTCCATACAACATACATTAACAAGTCTAGTAAACGACATAGATAAAGTAAGTTGTTACAAAAGAGCCGACCGGCCAAATAACACAATATACAAGAATGACAGCGGAAGCAAAGCGCCATAAGATGGCTAAGAACAAAAGTCGTAGGTTAGCCAACATAACCCACAAGGCAACCGATCGGCCGCTAAGCTAGACGCTCGCAAGCTACCACAAAGACAACTCACGTAAGTGAGGCCCTCAAGCTCACCTTCTTCCTCTCGCAACAAATACATTTAAGCAAGATAACCGAGTACACAAAGGTACTGCAAGATCGACGTGTGGAATAGCGCACTGCTCATAAACTACATGCAAGCTTATTTAGGTGGAGGTTGTATGTCTCATTTTGCACAAAGCCAACTTTATTTGCAATAACGTAATACATTTAAAAGCAAGTTTGCAAATCTATTTTGTTGTCAAAATAACAGCGAAGTAAAGATACATACAAGTAACTACCTGGAAGTGACTAACCCAATAGCATATAACACTTGGAGTTCATAACATTTGGAGTTATAATGAATTAGTTATGATTTTTCTAAATTCTAAAACTAGCATATAACACTTTTCAAGAACATGAGTAAAGACAAGGCCTAGTTCATATTTAAAGTATGTCTACAGATAAATTTTACCAAGTTGAGTTTGCTTAGTTTGGATTTACAGAGAAAAAGTTATGTATTTTACAAATTTGAGATAATTTCTAAACAACCATTTCATATTAAACAAGTTCATGCAGTTTATATCACTTTCTGCTACATAACAGTGCCCAAATTCATTCTCAAAATAAAGTTCATTCTATAACAGAGCTACAAAGAATCGAATCATTCAAAAGGAGTTAATATGACCAAGTTATGCACCTTTGAAATTTGAAACATTAAAAGACTTAGAAAATTCGAGCTCTCGGAGGTCCAAACGAATGAAGGAAAAGGAGAGGTCGGGCCGTTGATCTTGCATCGCAGGCCATGCACTCGAAATACAAACGCCTGCAGAAGACCTCCTCCCAAGATCGAGAGGTCTGGATCAGAATAGCCCAAATTTCAATTTCAGATTGAAAATAAAGTTTAATTATTTTATTGGATTTTTGTGGAATTTTTAAAGCTTTTCCTTAACCAAATTAAAGATAAAACAAAATTATGGGCAAAATCTATTATCGATAATAGTGGAAATATTTTTCTTAAATCCTAAATGCTCCAGAGAATTTCTGTGAATTTTCTCATAATTTTGGAATTATTTTGCTATATTCTAAAGCCTAATTGAATTATCGGAATTAAAACAAAAGAAAAATCAAAGAAAAACCTCAAATAGGAATTGGGCCAAACCCGGCTCGGCCCACGTTCTTCCATACAAGACACGCCCGCCGCGCCGCCTCCTCCTCTCGGCGGCACCAGGGGTCCACGTCGATCCTTTCTCTCTCCCATCACACTGCAGATCCCAACCGCTGGATTAAAATCCAACGGTCGACTTCACAAAGCATTCGTAAGGTCCGAATGTTCTACGCAATCGACCGTTAGATCTAAATCCAACGCCCCGTGCATCGCCACTTAATGATTCACCGCAACCCGTGATCTATTTCAACCGTTAGATCGAGATCAAACGGCCACGCCGACATAACTTACCGCTTCGCCAAACTTTTGTCCAACGCCCGATCAAAATCGGACGTGCCCGCTTGTCGTCTTCCTCGCCGCCTTCTCGCGCGATCCTCACGCCGCCATTAAAACCGACGCTCGAACTCGTAACGCCGCCTTCAATCCCCACTCCCTCACCATCGTGCGCGATTGACGACCCGTATCACGCCGCCCACTTCCGCCGCTTTCTCCCTTCTCCGCATCGCTTTACCCACGATCACCGAAACGCGCCGCGATGACCTTCGCGTCGCCGCCGCTTCCGGTCTTCCCGACCCTATAAATAGGAGCCATGGGTAGCCCTTCTCCTCCTCCACCTTTTTCCCACGCATTACTCTCGCACGCCTAGCTTCGCCGTAACCGACCGTGGAAGCTCCTTCACCGCGATCATCTTCTTCCCCGATTCCGCGCTCGACGACGCCCGCCTCGCCGCCACCACCAACGGCCGCACATCATCGCCGACCGGTGCTCACCGCTTCGCCAGACGCCGCCGAATCGCATTGTCGCCAACACCCGAACCTCTCGCCGCTTCAACCTCGCCGCGGCCACCACCGCCCACCTCGACCACCCGAGCTAGTCTAACGTGTTCGAATAGTCCTAGCTACACACCGTACCACCCATCGCCGGCGAAACCTCGCCGTTCGCGTTGCCGTTGGTTCCGTGCGCCACCGCCGCCGGTCCGACGTGTCACGCCGCGTGGCGATGCCACCTAAGCGCCACTCAACCCCGCTATGCGTGGTGCGCGTGGCGCCCCGCTCATCGCCACGTGAGCACCGCGTGTCGTTCACGCGCCAGATCACCTCGGCCGGTGGAATCACCACCGTGTAGCCGAGTCTATGACATGTGGGACCCGCTTGTCGAAAAATCATTATAATTATTTTAATTTCCGAAAATTCTCACAAGCGCCAAGATTGCACAATAAATAGAATTTCCTTTAGAAAAATAATTCGTAGAATTCAATTAAATTCAGCATTTTGTATTAAACTTGTAAATTCATATCTTTTGCATTTGAACTCCAAATTGAGTTGTTCAAGTTGTAAAATTTGTCTAAATTCATAATCTAGCTAACTAAAGCAAAATATTTTAATTTGGAGTTAGTTTGATCTGAGTTTTTGAATTTATTTGAATTTGAGTTGAATTTGTCGTATTTTCACGTATAGACTTTGACGACTCTCGAGAGTTAGATCCTTCCGACGATTTGGAGTTCCAAGACTTCAAGGAAGGCAAGTTACACTATTGATCATATTGTTCCTATTGTTTTAAAGTATTTATTTACTATCTACAATTTACTATTGCATGCATATGTTTATAAAAATATCCGAATATCCCGATTTAGTATATAGTTGTTCCAAACTCCTTGGTATGGCCAATTTGACTATCAAAACTGAATACCTTGACACCTTAGATAAAATTTGTCAAATGCTTAGCCTTGCTTAGATAATATTTACAAATTTGGGAGAATTTAGTCAAATCTTTACAATGTAATTTAAATGTGTTCTGTGGTATTGTTTTATCACGAAAGGATTTTAATCTAAATAAAATAAAATGGGTTTGGACTTGGGCGAGATGGATGGATGGTGGGTGCAGTTCATGCACCGGTCTAATCTGTTAGGATTACGACCTGTGGTTTTAAATTGAAGTCGCTGAGCCGCTTAAGGACCGGTCTTTGAGCGTATTTTGCTACGCCTTACCGTACCACCACATGTCCTCGTATGGGCAGGATTTGGCTAAATAATCTGTAGTGTCTTAGTGTTATTTGTGCTATGTTGTATGTGTGGCGTTGGTTAGACATTAGTCCCACACGCGCAAGAGGGGCTTAGGAGGATGGATAGTCCAAAGGTAGCTAAACCTTAGCGGGCATGAATACATGAGGACAACGCTTGTAACGGCCTCATGATAATTGCTTAGTCACACGCCTTTGAAGCGTGCTTTGGCCGACATTAAAAGCATTTTATCTCGTGTGGGTAAAGTACATAACCTCTGCAGAGTGTAAAACTATTCGAATAGCGCGTCATGATCATGGACATGCTAGCAAAGCCACTCTAAGTTAGAATTGTTTTTGGTTTATAAAATGTGTTCAACAGATGTTTTAGGATGGATAGTCCTATGGTAAAATTGGGTGGTTAGCCAAGTGTTAGGAGGATATCCTTCAATAATCAACTAGTGGAGGTCATCCAATATTCGATGTCGGTTTTGTCACTATCTTTATTCGAATTATTAAAATTGGTCTTACAAAAGTATTAGCAATATAATCGAAAATGTTGTTTATGCAAAACAACCCCGCCATTACCTTTGTTTACCTTATGCATGCATTAAACTTTCTATATTGGGTGTGACTTGCGAGCACGGTAGTAGTGCTCACTCTGCTGAATAAATCTTATTCAGAGAAGACATTTTCCCGACGGTGAGGATCTTGACGAATAGGTGCGTCCCTGCACGATTGTCCGTGGCAAGTCGTGGCCTACTACTACGCTACTCTTCCATTTGTGTTATTTCTTTTCTTTTGGCCGCAGCCCTTTTGTAATAAACTTTGAATTATTATCAATAAACTCGTGATATGATTGTGCTATCACTTTTGTTTAACTGTACACTAGAAATCTGGACTAGTGTATGAACACAGAATTTGGGATCCTTCGCTCGGGTTCGACAAAAGTGGTATCGAGCCATATCGATCGAGGTCGTGGCCCCACAAATGTCCTAAGGACTCATTTGCAAAAATTAAAAACTATTTTGAGTCTATCCAGTCATCTCTCAACCCTTCTCTTTAAAAGCAAGCATCGACATGTCTATTCCTCAAAATTTTAGATGGCCGGCACGACGCTATCTCTCACTAATCATTGCTCGACATCGGGTGAACTCTCTGGGAAGTGATGCAAGACTTGACTACAAGAAGAGGCCAACGCTTGTGGCTACCGATACAAGTTGGGAGAACGACATCTCCGAGAGTGGAAGTACTAATCTACTCCGACTGTCGCCAAACACCGCCTTCCATACCTTCCACGCCCGATCCGACGCGACACCTTCGCCGATGGCATTCAGATGCAATGAGAGAAGCAGTCATCGACTCCACCATACTTACGATCGCCACCTCAACGGCACCGGTTTCACTATTTCCCGATGCATCTTCCAACTGACTTGACGATGTTGTCTTCGCACCACCGAGGAGGAAGATTCCCGAAGTTGACGCACTGTGGACTCGACAAAGGCTTTGGACTACGCTTATGGAAACGCCTTGACGACTTGCGTACCACTCAGATAGTCTAGAGTATACCGAGGCTAAATCAAGCGATCAAGAGGAGCCGGCTATTTACAAATCAAAGCCAAGGCAAGCATCAAAGAATTCCCAATACACCCCATCCACCCCATAGATGTTTATTTTTTCCATCCGTACTTTAGTCACAGACATGAGCTATCAATTATTCATGTGATAGCCATAATATATTAATAAAATAAATGAATAAAGAAACCATTTTGAAAAGTTGATTCTTTGTTTGTGTGCTTTTTCGTTCTTGGGCTATTTTAGATTTATCCCCATAGAATTCCTCGCTATCTCTTCTAAATCATTGAGGATTCCGCAGATGGTGACCACCGCGAAAACGGCAATGCAAAGCAGATGCCAACGGACAAGGAAACGATCGATGGATCACCGTGATAATCACGTTTCAGCCGCCACCACCGCCGCGTATGACCGATCGGCGCCGGATGATGGCGAATCGACTCATTTAATCGACCTTCTTGCCCGTCACTTCGAGAATGTTCGAACACTCAGCCGCATACAGAAGCAGCTCGGCTCCACCTCCGCATAACCAAAGGTTGACTATGTATGAGTTTATGAGGATGCGTCCGCCGACATGCTCAAATAGTATCGAACCAATGGACGCCGACGATCGCTTCGGGCTATTGGAAAGAAATCGACATTAGTCGTTGTTCGACCGTGAGAGGGTCTGTTGCCTCTCACCAACCGAATGGCCCCGCATCGTAATGGTGGGACAACTCATCGATAGCACACAATGATGCTCACCCATCACATGGGCCGACTTCGCGAAGCTTTTTCATGCACATATCCCGGCAGGATGATGACGCCAAGAAGAAGGAGTTCCACGACCGACAAGGCAACCGTCACGGTGAATGAGTACCTTCACCGCTTTAACTAACTTGCCCGCTACGCCCACCGACGAGCGAGAGATGAGGACAGACAGAAAGGTTCCCGGATGGATTGAATGATGATATCTCTCGCCCAACTTATTTCTCGTAATTTCACCGACTTTCAGCAGCTTGGTGGATAAAGCAATCAGCAGAGGCTAAACACGCAGAATGGAGAACCGCAAGCGAGGATGGCCGCCCAGAGGTTTAACGCAGAGGTCCGCCCAAACCTCGCATCACCACACCGCAACCGCAAAGAACGTGGGAAGTTTCAATCTTCCACGCCTCGCACTCCAAAGACCGCCACACGGCCCAACCTCCAACTTCCGTGGCACTTCATTAGAGGGCGTTTCAGCAGAAGCACTCTACCTCCTCACCGAGTCACGTGCTTCCACCGCAACGAGACAGGCATTATGCCAATAAATGTCCAAAGAAGCAACAAGGTTTGGCACCAACAAGGCCAACCTCGGTTCAAGCTACCGGCAGAACAACACGCATCAAAGAAACCAGTTCACCAAGGGACGTGAACCATGTCACCGCCGAGGAAGCTCAGCAAGACGGATGTTGTTCTCGATGCACGCCTCGTTAATTCAGATCAAAGATCCGCCCTATTTGATTCTCGAGCTTCACACTCTTTTGTGTCATATAAGTTTGTGGGAAAATATGGGTTACCTATATCCTCTTTAGCTACTCCCATGATAATTCATTCCCTGCTCGTAAATGAGAACCAATTCTCTATGCCCTAATCTCACTCTCGAGATATCCGAGTAACTTTTCTAGCAGATCCGATAGTTTTACACTCTCAAGGTTTGGATGTAATACTTGGAATGGATCTAGCAAAAATCACGGTCAAATAGATCGTGCCAATAGATCCATCACCCTCACTAATGAACAAGGTGTGTCTGTTGAATTCAAACCCGAGACTCGAACCAGGAGGAAGTTCCATACTTACAGATTGAAGGATGTGAAACTTGAAGATATACCCGTGGCACGAGAGTATCCCGACGCCTTCCCGCATGATCTACCCGGTATGCCACCGGATAGGGACATCATGTTCCTAATTGATCTAGTCCCGGGACAGCCCGATCTCAAAGCGACTTATAGAATGCCACCAACGAAGTTAGCGTAATTGAAGAAACAGATTGAAGAACTACGAAAAAGCGCACATTCGCCCGGTTCCTCACCATGGGGAGCCCAAGACTATTTGTCAAGAAGAAAGACAATAGCATGAGAATGTGCGTCGATTATGATCACTCAACGAAGTAACAATCAAGAATAAATACCCATTGCCCTAATTGATGATTTGTTTGATCGCTAAAGGGAGCAAGTATTTTCAAAGATCGATCCGAGATCCGATTATCACCAATTAAAGATTAGACCGAAGATATTCCAAACCGCTTCACCACCGGATATGGACTATATGAGTTCACAAGAATGTCATTTGGATTGACCAACGCCCCGCCTATTTCATGAATATGATGAACAAGGTGTTCACGGAATTCCTAGATAAATTCGTAGTCGCTTTATTGACGACATTCTCATCTACTCAAGAACGAAAAGAACATGAAGAGCATCTCTGATGATACTAGACAAGCTCGTGGAGCACTAACTCTATGCCAAATTCAGCAAGAGTGAATTCGCTAAGACAAGTTGCATTCCTTGGACATATTGTATCCGCAGGAGGAATTGCAGAGACCCCGCCAAGGTTGAAGCAAGAATGGACTGAAACACCCAAATCGCCACCGAGGTGAGAAGTTTTCGGGACTGGCAAAGCTATTATCGTCGGTTTATTGAGGGTTTCTAAACTTGCCAAACCCATGACTCAACTTCAAGAAAGAAAAGAAGTTTGAATGGTCAAGCTACCGTGAAGAAAGTTTCCAAGAATTGAAAAAGAGGCTAGTCTCAAAGACCGGTGTTAATTTTAATGACATCCGCAATGATTTTGAGATCTTTTGTGACGCATCCCGCCAAGGCCTCGGATGTGTATTGATGCAGAAGGCAAAGTTGTAGCTATGCATCCCGGCGGTTGAGGCCACACGGAAGGAATTACCCGACTCATGATCTGGAGTTAGCGGCAATTGTGCACGCCCAAAATCGCGCATTATCTCATTGGTAATCACGTGAGATTTTCATGCACCATAAAAGTTTGAAGTACATATTCACGCACCGAGCTCAATCTCCGACAAAGAAGATGGTTGGAACTAATAAAGGATTATGATCTCGAATTCATTATCATCCGGCAAGGCCAATGTGGTAGCAGATGCCTTGAGAGTAAAAGCATATTGCAACACCATCATGGTGCAACAAAATCACCGAGAGTGTATGAAGAGTCAAGCACCGAATCTTGAGATTGTCAACCAAGGCCGTAAACGCTTTAGAAGTTCAACCAACTCTTCAAAATCAGATTAGAACAAAACAGTTGGAAGATGAAGATATCCAAGAAATCAAGAAAATATGAGAAGAGGCAAAGCCCTAGGTTTCTCTCAAGATGAGCAAGGGACAAGTGTGGTTCGAGACCGCATCTCAGGTGCCTAACCACAGGAGATAAAAGACTCAATTCGAAAGAAGCTCATGAGTCGCCATACTCCATTCATCCTGGCAGCACTAAAATGTACCAGGATCTAAAAGAAAGATATTGGTGGGTCGACATGAAGCGTGAAATTGCCGATTTCGCCGCTCGTTGACGCTTGTCAAAGAGTCAAGGCACAACACCAAAGACCCCGGTCTGTTGTAACCATTACCAATTCCCGAGTGGAAGTGGGAAGAAGTCAGATGGATTTCATCATCGACTCCCAGACCCAATCGATATGACTCCATCCGGTGGTAATTGACCGGTTAACTAAAGTCGCCACTTTATTCTCGCCAAGACCACCTACCGAGCGAAAGAAACCAGCGTAATTGTACATGGCCGTAATCGTCGCCGCACGGAGTACCCAAAAAGATTGTGTCGCATCGAGGTTCCCAATTTACCTCTCGGTTTTGGAAAAGTCTCGCATGAAGCCTTGGGGACCAGACTCAATTTTAGCACGGCGTATCATCCCTGCATCGATGGTCGATTGTAACGCACTAATCAAGTTCTTGAAGATATGCTTCGAGCCCGTGCCTTAGAATTCGGAAAAGGTTGGGACAAGGATCCGCCGATGCAGTTCTCATACAATAATAGTTACCAAGCTAGTTTGTGATGGCTCCATTTGAAGCTCAGATGGTAAGAAATGCCAACCCCGCTTCTTTGGGATGAGGTAGGAGAGCGCGGCTCCTTGGACCCGAGTTAATCAAAGAAGCCGAGAGTAAAGTGAAAACTATTCAGAGCGCGTCAAAGCACCCAATCCCGACAAAAGAGTTATGCCGATAACTCGGTAGGGAATTAAGCTTTGAGGTAGGAGATGTTGTCTATCTCGAGTAACCCCACCGAGGTGTGAAGAGATTCCTGACAAAGGTAAACTCGCACCTGTATATTGGGCCATACAAGATTTTGGCAAACGTGGAGAAGTAGCTTATCGGCTAGAGCGCGTAAGCCCCTGCAAGCATACATAACGTCTTCCACGTGTCGCAATTAAAGAAATGCTCGCAAGAACCGGAAGATCATACCTTTTCGAAAGCTTCGACCTTCAAGAAGATCTCACCTACGAGAGCGACCGATTAAAATTATAGATGTCGCAGAACGTGTTACCGTATGTAATAATCGATCGCATAAGGTACAGTGGAGTCACCATCCGGAAAGCTAAGCCACATGGGAGAATGAAGAAGAACTCAAGGCTAACTACCCCGATCTTTTGTTAATTCAAGTCCAATCTCTGGTCGAGATTCCCTTTAAGGGGGTAGGTTTGTAATAGCCCAAATTTCAATTTCGCTTGAAAATAAAGTTTAATTATTTTATTGGATTTTGTGGAATTTTTAAAGCTTTTCCTTAACCAAATTAAAGATAAAACAAAATTATGGGCAAAATCTATTATCGATAATAGCTGAAATATTTTTCTTAAATCCTAAATGCTCCAGAGAATTTCGTGAATTTTCTCATAATTTTTGGAATTATTTTGCTATATTCTAAAGCCTAATTGAATTATCGGAATTAAAACAAAAGAAAATCAAAAGAAAACCTCAAATAGGAATTGGGCGAAACCCAGCTCACCACGTTCTTCCCACGCACGCCCGCCCGCCGCCGCGCCTCCTCCTTCTCGACAGTGCACCGGGTCCACCGTCGCCCTTTCTCTCTCCCATCACACGGCAGATCCCAACCGCTGGATTAAAATCCAACGGTCGAATTTCACAAAGCATTCGAAGGTCCGAATGTTCTACGCAACGGACCGTTAGATCTAAATCCAACGCCCGTGCATCGGCCACTTAATGATTCACCGCAACCCGTGATCTATTTCAACCGTTAGATCGAGATCAAACGGCTACGCCGACATAACTTCACGGCCGCCAAACTTTTGTCCACCGTCTAATCAAAATCGGACGCGTTCCCGCTTGTCGTCTTCCTCGCCGCCTTCTCGCGCGATCCTCACGCCGCCGCCATTAAAACCGACGCCGAACTCGTAACGGCCGCCTTCAATCCCCCACCCTCACCATCGCGCGCATTGACGACCCCAGATCACGCCGCCCCACTTCCGCCGTTTTCCCTTCTCCGCATCGCTTTACCCACGATCACCGAAACGCGCCCGCATGACCTTCGCCGCCGCTTCCGGTCTTCCCCACCGTATAAATAGGAGCCATGGGTAGCCCTTCTCCTCCTCCACCTTTTTCCCCACATTACTCTCGCGACGCCTAGCTTCGCGTAACCGCCGTGGAAGCTCCTTCACCGCGATCGCCTTCTTCCCCGATTCCCGCGCTCGACGACGCTCCGCCTCGCCGCCACCACCAACGGCCGCCACATCATCGCCGACCGGTGCTCACCGCCGCCAGACGCCGCCGAATCGCATTGTCACCAACACCCAACCTCTCCGCCGCTTCAACCTCGCCGCCACCACCGCCCACCTCACCACCCGAGCTAGTCTAACAGTTCGCATAGTCCTAGCTACACACCGGTACCACCCATCGCCGCGAAACCTCGCCGCTCGCTGCCGTTGGTTCCGTGGCGCCACCGCCGCCGGTCCGACGTGTCACGCCGCGTGGCGATGCCACCTAAGCGCCACCTCAACCCCGCTATGCGTGGTGTGCGCGTGGCGCCCTGCTCATCGCCACGTGAGCACCGCGCGTCGTTCACGCGCCAGATCACCTCGGCTCGGTGGAATCATCCACCGTGAGCCGAGTCTATGACATGTGGGACCCGCTGTTTAAAAATCATTATAATTCTTTTAATTTCCGAAATTCTTCACAAGGCCAAGATTGCACAATAAATAGAATTTCCTTTAGAAAAATAATTCAGAGAATTCAATTAAATTCCGTGATTTTGTATTAAACTTGTAAAATTCATATCTTTTGCATTTGAACTCCAAATTGAGTTGTTCAAGTTGCAAAATTTGTCTAAATTCATAATCTAGCTAACTAAAGCAAAATATTTTAATTTGGAGTTAGTTTGATCTGAGTTTTTGAATTTATTTGAATTTGAGTTGAATTTGTCGATTTTCACGTATAGACTTGACGACTCGGAGAGTTAGATCCTTCCGACGATTTAGAGTTCCAAGACTTCAACGAAGGCAAGTTACACTATTGATCATATTGTTCCTATTGTTTTAAAGTATTTATTTACTATCTACAATTTACTATTGCATGCATATGTTTATAAAAATATCCGAATATCCCGATTTCAGATATAGTTGTTCCAAACTCCTTGGTATGGCCAATTTGACTATCAAACCTGAATACCTTGACACCTTAGATAAAATTTGTCAAATGCTTAGCCTTGCTTAGATAATATTTACAAATTTGGGAGAATTTAGTCAAATCTTTACAATGTAATTTAAATGTGTTCTGTGGTATTGTTTTATCACGAAAGGATTTTACTCTAAATAAAATAAAATGGGTTTGGACTTGGCGAGATGGATGGATGGTGGGTGCAGTTCATGCACGGTCTAATCGTTAGGATTACGACCCGTGGTTTTAAATTGAAGTCGCCCGAGCCGCTTAAGGACCGGTCTTTGAGCGTATTTTGCTACGCCACAGTACTCACCACATGTCCTGTATGGGCGGATTTGGCTAAATAATCTGTAGTGTCTTAGTGTTATTTGTGCTATGTTGTATGTGTGGCGTTGGTTAGACATTAGTCCCACCGCGCAAGAGGGGCTTCCGAGGATGGATAGTCCAAAGGTAGCGAAACCTTAGCGGGCATGAATACTGATGAGACACCGCTTGTAACGGCCTCATGATAATTGCTTAGTCACACGCCTTGAAGCGTGCTTTGGCCGACATTAAAAGCATTTTATCTCGTGTGGGTAAAGCTGCACAACCTCTCGCAGAGTGTAAACTATTCGAATAGCGCGTCGCGGTCATGGACATGCTAGCAAAGCCACTCTAAGTTAGAATTGTTTTTGGTTTATAAAATGTGTTCAACAGATGTTTTAGGATGGATAGTCCTATGGTAAAATTGGGTGGTTAGCCAAGTGTTAGGAGGATATCCTTCAATAATCAACTAGTGGAGGTCATCCAATATTCGATGTCGCTTTGTCACTATCTTTATTCGAATTATTAAAATTGGTCTTACAAAAGTATTAGCAATATAATCTGAAAATGTCGTTTATGCAAAACAACCCCGCCATTACCTTTGTTTACCTTATGCATGCATTAAACTTTCTATATTGGTGTGACTTGCAAAGACGGTAGTAGTGTTTCACTCTTCTTTGAATAAATCTTATTCAGAGAAGACGTTTTCCGACGGTGAGGATCTTGACGAATAGGTGCGTCCCTGCACGATTGCCCGTGGCAAGTTGTGTGGCCTACTACTCGCTACTCTTCCGCCGTGTTATTTCTTTTCTTTTGGCCGCAGGCCCTTTTGTAATAAACTTTGAATTATTATCAATAAACTCGTGATATGATTGTGCTATCACTTTTTGTTTAACTGTGTACACTAGAAATCCTGGACTAGTGTATGAACACAGAGAATTTGGGATCCTTCGTTCCCGGGTTCGACATGGACCGTTGAGATCTGATCCAACGGCCACGACCAGTGCATGCACAGCGCACACAAAGGAGGTCCTCGCGCCTAAGAGAGGTCGTGACCGTCAGATCAAGATTTGGCGGTCCCGAGCACTAGGGGAGGTCCTAAGGTTAAACCTACGGAGGGAGGTCTGGTTGGCCAAGATCTCACGGAGGAGGTCTTCGACGGTCTAGATCTAGCGAGGGAGGTCCAGCCCGTTAGATCTAATTCTAACGGTTGAGACCTGAGGAGGAGGTCCTAAAGCTACGGATCTAAAGGATGAGGTCCTAGACGGCCAAGATCTCCAGGGGGAGGTCTTGATCGACTGGGATTTACACGAGGAGGTCTTGGATGGCCAAGATCTACTCGGGAGGTCCTGCGATGTGGTTTTAACGGAGGAGATCCGACGGCTCTGCTAGGCCTAGGAGGTCCCGAACGGTCCAGATCGACGCGAGGAGGTCCCGAGACTAATGATTAAACAAAGGAGATATAACGCCAGATCTAAATCCGTGGAGGTCGTGAACGGCCAGGATTGAGCCTAAGAGGTCTGAAGGGTTGTCTTTGTAAAAGACCAGGGTGGCTTTACAAAGAGGACCCCGAGGGTGGTCTAGGTGGTCTTTGCAAAATGACCAAGGGAGGTCTTTTGCAAAGAGGACCTTGGTGGAGGTCCAGGGGTGGTTTTGGCAAATGACCAAGGAGGTCTTTTGCGCGCGAGGAAAGGTCTAAATGGCTAGGATTTAACCGAGGTGGTCCTAGACGGCTAGGATCGACACTAGGGAGGTCCTAGTGCGCAAGATTTTACATGGCCGATCCAACGGCTAAAACTAACCTGAGAGAGGTCCTTAACGCGGAGATTACTCTAGGAGGTCCGGGACTTAGCGATTTTGTCTGAAAGCCTCTACGGCTCGATCTAGCTCAGGGGTGGTCTTAGACGGCCATGATTTACCCCGGGAGGTCGGGGCTTTAGAAGGCACGCGTGCGGTGCGGCAAGACAAGATTAATGGACAACCTCGGACAGCCATTAATGCTAATCATTGATCTCATATCTCGCCCGAGTATGACACTAAGAAACACCCGAGTCAAAGAAAAGCTCTCACCGGCGACATGGACCACGCCGCGGGAACCAAGGGCACCACTAAACTCATAAAAGCACCGCGGACTCTCGGGCTAACTCGACGCGGCGACGGCTCGTAACGCCGGCGAGCCGAGAGGGTGGTAATTAGGTCTTCTGAAACCGATAAACACTAAAAGGCTTGCTACGCCTAATCTAGCTAAGCCTTGAGCTCTAAAGGACTAAAGAGGACTCACCAGACCAAGGTGAGGTCCAAAGGAGCTCGGAGGAGAGGTTGATGCCGAGGAGGTGCTCGGTGACCAAGCTCACCTGAGACGAAGAAGAAAGCAGGACGACCTTGAAGAACAGGTACCCACAATGCCTCCCCCTGAAACCAACCGATTTGGTTTAGACAAGATGCCCAAGGTGGATAATTGAACAAGTTGGAAAACCAAGTTCGCAATTAAACCACAGGAGCTCGGGTGATCTTGAAGAACTTCAAAAACCGACAATGGTGGTGTTCATGAAGCTTGGTGGAGGAGAGGAAGCCTAAGGAGACAAGGAGGAGCTCGGGGTCTTAAGAAGACAAAGGAGCAAAGCCATGGACAGAGGCAAGCTTCGGGTGCACACCCCTGCCATGGACTTACTAGATGTGATAGGAGCTGGTAGGGCTGACTTCTTTTTAGGGCAAAGGTCTGACATACAATCAATGCATGGCAGAAAGAGACGTTGGGAAGGACCAAAAGTGACAGCCATCGCTCCCAATCGCTCGACATCGACACAAGCACAAAGCGGGAAAATCATGACGACCAGACCTCCAGGAGGTCGTGAGGAAGAAGAACAGAGCCAAGGGGGAGGTCCTAGACGCCCCAGATGCGCTCGGGGTGGTCCTGGACGTCCCAGATCACCCGAGCAGAGGAGGTCTTATGTGGGTGAGGAGGTCCTGGGGAGGTCCTGACCGACGGATTGAAATCCAAGGGCCCAACACCCGCACACGAGATCAAGCCCGAGGAGGTCTAGGCGGTGGCTCGACCGAGTCCATGGTCGGGTCCGACTCGAGTCAAGAGCCGACTGCACTGCACTTTGAGTTTTGAACTGATCTGAAGTTTGGGAATTTATTTGGGATAGCAAACTCACTCCAAAAATTATGAGATTTTTACGAAGCTTGCTAGCTGAGTTATTGACCTTGCGTAAATCTTGCAGAGGTTTTGTGCTATACATTTTCCTCCAAAAATTCCACAAGGTGCTGGTCCACGCTTGACTGAATTTAATTAGGTTTGACTGACCTCCAAAATGTTCAAACAATTTCTACAAATTGCGAAATTTTCAGAGGGGTTACACAAAGAAACCAGGAATTTAGGAAAATTATTTCAGTGGAATTAACCCAAGATGGAACAAGAATGTTTTGAAGGATCCAGATTTGAATAAGCGGACTTGTGACTTTGTATTTCCATAACTCTTGTACAATAATTGTTTAGTACATACAGGAAATACATGATGTAAGAAAAAGTTTTAATTTCTACTCATTTTCTTACATTGGAAACACAAGTCTGAAACTTGGGATGTTACACTCCCTCATCGCCATCTGAAGCCACCTCCCAAGGTACTTCTTAGCACGTTTGTCTGGATTTTGTGGGCTTAATATTGCTCTGTGATTGAAATGGTCTAATTTTGAAATTGGTAGAATTACTAATTCAATTTTGAGCTCTACAAGATTGCTTGTTGTTGTCAAAGTAATCACCAGTTTGCCTGCTGTTGTCAAATTGTATTTAGAACTTCCAGTGCTTCTGTAGTGGTTTGAAGTAATAAATCAGTGAGTCTTGTTATAGTCTTCTGTGGATTACAGTAGTGGATATTGTTGGTTCTTGGTGATCTATGGTAGACAGAAAGTATCAGTTTGAACTTCTTATACATGTGATTGTTCTGTCAGTCTAGTTAAGCATTGGATAGAGCTCAAAATCTGAATTTTAGTGTTTGTAACATCCCAATTTTGGGCTTGTGTTTCAAATGTAAGAAAATCAGTAGAAATTAAAACTTTTTCTTACATCATGTATTTCCTGTGGTGCCAAGAAATTCTTGTACAAGGAAGTGTGGAAATACATTGTCACAAGTCTTGTTGATCCAAATCTTGCTATTCCAAAAACAATCTTGTCAAATCTTATGATCACCCTCTGAAAATATTTTTCCTAAGTCTCTGTGATGGTAAGTGACCCCTCTGAAAAATTTCACAATTTTTAGAAATTGTTTGAATATTTTTAGAGGCAATAAACCTGTTTGACTCTCAGTCAAATATTAAAACAGAGCCTTGTAGAATTTTTGGAAATTTATTCACAGCATAAAACCTCTGAAAATTTTACACAAGGTTAATATCTGAGTTAGCAAACTTCGTAAAATTTTCATAATTTCTGGAGTTATTTTGCTACCTCAAATAAATCTTTCAAAGTCTCTGTTTTTTTCAAAGTCAAACTTGGTTTTATTGTTACTTGGTTCGAGTCGACTCGGGCTCGAGTCAATCGATTTGATCGAATCAACTAATCGCACCGAGCCTCCCTTTAAAACGCGCGCATTCTCAACCGTTAGATCTAAATCGCACGCGGCGCGCGCGCGATCGTTCGGACCTTCCGTTGCAAGATTGATTGTCAACCGTTAGATCGCAATCCAACCATTGAGATTTCCGAACCCTTCGGACCCTCCGGTTGCGATTTTGAATCGAGCCGTTGGATTAAAATCCAACGCCGCGTACTCTTCGTTGTAATTTGAGTTTGCAACGTGGAGCTATCTGAGCCATCCATTTCTAATCTGAAGGCTCGCAATCTTCCGCTGTGTTATAAACCGGTAGGCGTGGCACTATCTCACCGCTCGCGTTTCATCCAACGGTGTGAATCGCCCGAGCTTTTGCGTTGGTCATCTTCAACCTCCCGATGCGTGAAACAGTGCAAGGCATGGTGAGGTCATTTCTTGCTCCTAAAGCCACCCTAGCCGACGTGTAGGAGTATGGGAGGTACACTGAGCTAGGCCATGCCCTAATGCACGTCTTCACCTCTTTTCCTTGTCGGCCGATGCGTGGTGCTTTGTGTTTTTGCTTGAGAGAGGAGGCGCAAACCCTAACACTTTCGTGGCTTTATAAGCACCCTCATTGCTTCCTAGTATCTCTTTAGACCACCACCAAGCTTCACTCACAAAGCATTGGAGCTTAATACCTCAAAAATAGCAAATCGCCATTGTTGACCCGTGGAGCTCCATTGATGTTCTTGGTGTTCCAGTGGTCCTCCTTCATGTTTCTTTGCCCTAACCTCATCTATTTATCACCTTGAACATTTCCCCTCACTTAATTTTGGAATTGATTCTCAGGAATTGTCCAATTTGGGGTTTGTTCAAATTCGGCCGAATTTGGTCATCTTCTTCTCACTCAGTGAGTGCTCCATTTTCCAATTCTTTGCTCTTATAGCTTCGTGGATCATAATGAAGCTATTTTGATACTTTGTATCACTCATTTGGCTCAGTGTCAATTTGAACCTTCTTCTTCAAGTCCGCGAGCCACCTTGATCAAGCATCTCCGCCATCTTCAAGCTTCTAGTCGCTAAGGTAGCTTCTTATTAGTCCTTAGAAGCTCGCACCCGCTTCCTTGGACGCATGTGAGCTTTCGCTATTTTCATGTTTAGCAAGAAAGCTCCGTTTTCATTTCTGCCAGCCGGCGTTCGATCCTCACCGCGCGAGAATGCTACCATTAGACTCGTTGTGCTATTGCGATTCCATTTTAGTACTTGGTGGCGCCGCCACGGCCGTTGTCGCGGCGATTCGCCGTTGAAGCCACTCGGGTTTTGCTTGCACAGCGCTCCGTTTCGTCGACTCATTAGGACGATTAATTACCAATCATTAGTTATTAATTGTGTCTTAGTCATTATTATTGAGCCACCACCGGTGGGCCCAATATCCTTAAATCAATCTCTCGTTCACTCGCATCGTTCGACATCATTAATGTCAATCATTGCTAATTAAATGAGTCGGCATTTAATCGCCGCCGTAAATAACCTGCGAATTCATCGATGGTGGGCCCGAGGGTTAGAACCAAATCTCGCAGATCATTAGAGTCTAATTAATGTCAATCATTAGAATCATTAATTTGGTCTTAACCGCCTCGCTTAGTCGCGACTTGTGGGCCGGTGTGCGTGCCGCGTGGGTTAAATCGTTGCGATCGTGACTGAGTCACCGACATGCGGTCCCACCCGTCGTACCTCTTTTGAACTTCAATCAATAGCCACCGTCGATCCCTTGATCAACGGCCTAGATCTTGTATGCGTTCGGACCCTCGGTTCCCCTCATCATCTGGACCGTCCATCTTGCGATCCGCGCCGAGATCATGTGTGCAATCGGACCTTCCGGTTAGATGTGGGTTCTAAGCCGTTCATCTTTAGATCTCGCGGTGCGTGGTTCACCGAGGCAACCGCATCGTCCGGTTGCATGCACTCGCTTGGGCCGTTGGATCTTGATCCAACGGTGGACCCCGATTAGGTTTGGCGCGCGGCGCTATTTCCAGCGTCGCGTGGGCAATGTTGGATTTTAAATCTACGCCCACGGGCGCCCACGTTTTCTTTGTTTTGGGTTGTTCGTATTTGGTAAGTATTTATTTAACGATCAAAATGATGTAAAACTTTAGAAACTCATAACTAATTCATTTTAGCTACTTTTAGTCAATTCCAATCGTAATAAATTATGTTATCACTTTAGCTTATTATAAAAATGGATTTAAGCATGTTCCGAAGAGCGTAAAATTGTATAACTAGGAATGACTTGATTTCGTCATTTTGAATATTCCGTAAAATGAATAAAACTTTAGAAAATGCATATCTTGCTCGTGTATGTCCAAAATGAATGATTCCAACCTTGATAAGTTTGTTATTAACCCAATGTTAATATAAAATGATGGTAGGTCCAAGATTGTAACAGAAACCTTGGTTAATGATTTAGTACCTATTTTCAAACATTTAGAAAATTCTAGAGACTTATAAAATGCACCAGTAATTCTCTGTAAATGCAAAATATATATGATAAATTCTAGAGAACCCTCTGTTGGTATACTTCATGTAAAATTAGCTTTGAACATATTTATGCTCTGGAAAGTGCATTATGCCAATTTTGCATCTTAGAAAAATCATAACTAAATCACTTTAACTCCAAATGACCTGAAATTTTATATGGGTTATTTCAATACCAGTAGGTAGCTACCATAAAAATTTCAGCTTCAAAATCTTTCTAGAAAATATTTTTGCTACAGTGTTAATTATGGCGAAATTGTATGTTTAGGCAAAATCTTTGCACCACAAATCCAAATTAGGTTTTTCCAGTTTCTATGTCTAGGTATATTCGTATTCTACCTTATGTGTAAATTTCACGCATTTGGTTAAGTTTTGCTTGCTCTTTTGTTTATTTGTGGTTCGTCTTATTGGTTGTTCTTGGTTCTTTTGACTTTCGCTTAGATTCGACATTTGCGGTAATCCCAGAACGATCCTCCGCAACCAATTGAGCAGCAGCAAGAAGGCAAGCAGTTTGATCATGTTAATCCCAGTATTTTAAGTATTTATGTTGATTACAAATTCTATGTATGCATTGCTACTTTGTTTTAATAGTTGGCCTAGTAGATGCATTTCCTTAGCAAATGATTATCCTCTACTACCATGAGCCTAGGTTACTTGCTGTGATTTAGAGTTCGTGGATGGGCTCTTGTCACTTAGTAGTTGCGAATTAATTGCTTAGCCATGCTTAGCCGGTAGAAATGGGCGGTTATCGACTTGTCGATAACCTTGATCACACAAAACTTATTATGATTTATGATTTCCACCTTGTGCCATGTCTACTTGTGAAAACTAAAACTAAAGGCAAAATGATTTAGACTTGGGCACAATGGTATGTTGGTGTGATTCTCGGGTGTGACTGGATTGGTGCCTAAGTCACCAAGGACCGAACATCTTGTTACACTAAACCAAGCATTTTAGCGTGCTAACCACACTAGAGGGTATGGGACCTCTCTTGACTTAGTACTTTGGCGTGTATTGGCTCGGTCGCAGGAGGTCGCAGGAGGGATGGTGTTGGGAGCATTGTAGTGTCCGAAAGACTTCACCCGGGATGGGATTTGTTGTCTTTCGGCTTGCAATGTAAGCGTATGGTGTTTCTACCCATACGAGCGGCTCGTAGTTCATACACAATATTGGAAAGCGTCTCGTAGGACTTAGCCGTGCCGGCATACCTACGGAAGTGTGCTTTTGGCTTAAAGGCGATGCAGGTGTGGGTACATTGGTACACCCTGCAGGTTAAAACTATTCGAATAGCCTCGCCCTAGGTTATGGACACGCTTGGGGAGGTCTTTCAAGAGTTAGACTACAACCTTTTAAATTAAAACTTGATGGGTGGTACGAATCGGGATTCGTGCTATGTTGTGGTGGCTATTGGGATAGTCACTTCTGTGGTTACTTGTATGTATCTTTATTATCGTTATTTCAACATTAAAAACAGATTTGCAAACTTGCTTTTAAATGTATTACATTATTGCAAATAAAGTTGGCTTCATGCAAAATGAGACATACAACCTCCACCTAAACAAGCTTGCATGTAGTTATGAATAGGTCCGCTATTCCACACGTCGATCTTGCGGGTACAAAGACAATCTTTGTGCTCGGATGCTATGCTTAATTGTTTTGTTGCAGAGGAAGGAGGTGAGCTCAAGGGCCTCACTTTTGTGAGTCAGTGTTGTGGTAGCTTATGAGCGACTAGCTTATGCGGCCGGTCGGTTGCCTTGTGGGTGTTTGGCTAACTGGTCGACTTTTGTTCTAGCCATCTTATGGCACTTTGCTTCACTGTCATTCTTGTTTATTGTTATATTTGGCGGTCGGCTCTCTTTTGTAATAACTTTACTTTATGTATGTCGTTGTTGACTTAGCGTTGTATGTTGTATGGAAGTGATGTGTAATTTTGTGATGATGTGCATATGTTGCAATTCTGGGAAACATATGCCCATCGAGGCTTAGAATGTTTAATTAGTAATGCTAGAACCATTTGGAGGTTAAGCGTTACTAGTTAAATATTCCGGGTCCTCACAGTGTTCTTATCTAATTTATGAAGAGTATAGACTAAAGGGTTGAGATAGAAAAGTTTAATTCATTTGTATCTCGCCTTCTGATAGCACTCAATATCATCAATTATCTGAGCTTTATGCTGATTTCCTACGTATACATGTGATATATGTTTAGCTTTTCATTCAACTTAAATGTCATGGAGGATTTACATTTGTATATGTTGATGTGGTCATTTAAATACGTTTCCAATGGAAATTATCTTCGAAAATACCTAGTGGATATAAACTTGCAATCCATATTATTTAAACTCTCAACGTTATGAATTCTGAAATTTTAGTTCATTGCGTATGTAACTTATATAGATAGCAAGTAAGCGAGATGGTGTCTGCATCGTCTTTGCCGCCTTCATCAATGTCCCTGAATGCATCTGGATCTCTGAGCAAAGTGGTACGTAAGCGAGATGGCAGAGGGGCATCGAAAATGCCTACGGGCTGAATGACCATCACGGAGGTCAGTGACGGTGGGGTCCCTGTGGGTCCTAAGAAAGCAGCAGTGAGATTCCAGACCATATGCGGGATATTTAGAAGGGAACGGGTCCCCATCACTAGACTAAGTTGGGACACTCTGTCGAAAGATCGAAGAGGCGAGCTATGGACAGAAATTTCAAAATCGTTCACTATCTCAGAAGCAAACTAGGCACGCGTGGAGCAGCAGGCGTTGCTCGCGATGGAACACACGTGGAGGACCTTCAAGAGCACGCTTGTCACAAAGTATGTGAACACAGGTCGGACACCCTTCACGAACTATAAATTCTTATCACGGGATATATGGGACGCTTTTGTGCAAATGAAGATGACGGCCGAATTTCAGGAGCAAAGTGCGGCGCACAAGGCTCTCCAGGCATAAAACAATCACCCCCACCAATTCGGCACCACTGGGTACACGGGTAAAAAGGAGCAATGGGTGGAGGAGGACGAGAATGCAATAGGGCCATTTGCTGAGATCACAAATGAACGCGCTCGAACCTGGTTAAGAGGAAGGGTATTAGCCACGTCTTCGAGCGGCATCTCTTTCACAAACCCGGCAGACCAGGATGATCTCTTGCAGCAAGCATTGATTTCTGCATGTTCCGAAGGTTCTTTCGAAACAAAAAGGGAGAAGGATATACTATCTACGGCCTTGGGAAACAAGGAGCACCCGGGTCGCACACAAGGCATTGGGATTTACGTACCTTGGAGGGATGGATTCGCAGACGACTACTGCACATATAGGAGTAGGAAGAGATCCAAGGCTGAGTACGACTATCGGTTTATCAAATGGTTTATGAAATCTTAAGTAATTCTCATATTTTACTCCATACATATCTTAGCTTTCTTCTCTCATCTTGCTCTAGTTTGAGTTTTAAAAGTTGTTTTCCTCTCCTTCCTTCAAAAGATAGTGGTTATCGTTTAATTTGGGTTTTGGGAACCAATGAGTTTGGCAAATTGAAGTGTTGGCTGCCCTTCTACAAGGTTTTGAAGCTTCTGGAATGGTAAATTTTGACTGGGAGCTTGGATGCAAAATCTGGACAACAAGCGTCAATTTCCGGACAGCAAGCTTAATGGTCTCTAATAGGGTAGAAAATGAGAGGTTAATCAACTAAAACTTGTGGGAATAAAAGGGTAAGAAGTGATACTAGTTGGCTAAGTATCTAACACCATTATTAGTGGTTTTACCCTGCTGTTTAGTCATGTTAGAATTTGAGTTGCATGCTGAAATTTACCTTCCTAAACCGATTGCTCGTTATTTCCATACGAGTTAGTCGTACCAGGAAGTTGATCTTGTGATCGAGACCTTGTGTTGATTTTGTGTTTGTTTTTGAGATTTTTGAGTTCATCTCTTAGTGAGTTATTGTTTCCTTCGCCTTAAGTTTTCGGGTTTGGCCCTTGTCCGTCTTAGTATCTATCCCCACCCCAACTTTCAGCTGAATTCCCTAGTCCTTGGCTTTTCTTTCGCGACCTTCAGCTTCTAGTCTCCGGGTTGCATTGCTAACCCATCCTTTCAGCTTTGTAGGCACCTGACGTGTATTTGGTACGCTTCTTGTCAACTCTCGTCTTGCTACTGCTTTGCTTGAATCAGGAGCATCAGCCCACCCTTTTTGAGAGAATTCCAACCACTCAACTTGGAAGTAGTTGAGTATGGCTTTCTCGCTACCTTGGTTATGCCCCCACCTTGGTGGATCGGATTAAGTCCACTCAGCAATCGTTTGACTTGAGTGACACCTTTCCTTCCCTATACCTCCAAGGGCGTCACATGCCTATTATCACCTCAAATTTCTGTGACTTAAATGGCCATAGTCCCTCTAAGAAACTAGTTGTGGAGGGATGACTCCGTATAGCTAGTTATCAAGCCGAGGTCTCATTCGTTAGTGGAGTGACCACACAAATTACTCCGCCGACTGAGGACGGCCTTGGTCCCTCTAAGAAGCTAGTTGCGGAGGGATGACTCCGCATAGCTAGTTAGCAGGTTGAGATCCCGTTGTTGGCGGGATTGACTAGACAAATCGCTCCACCAGCTAACAACGGCCCTGCACCATCAACCATAGGATCTAGAAAGATCTCTCAGTCTGTCAATCCTTGTTATACCTGGACCTGGTAAGTTTCCCCGTATCGACTAAAGTGGCACATATTCTGCCAGGTCAGAACCAAGATTCGTACCGGTCACTTGGCTGAGCTTTATGTCTCAAGGATCATAAGCTTGCCAGGTACCGAAGGCGATCGTTTTAGATCGTGGTCCTTTATTCACTTCTCGGTTTTGGGCATAGTCTGCAAGAGGTTATGGGTACTCATCTTTCTTCCAGCTCAACTTATCACCCTCAAACCAATGGTCCGACGGAACGAGTCAACCAAGTCTTGGAAGACATGCTACGTGCTTGTGTTCGGACTGCCCATCCCTCTTTTCCGAGTGAGCCAAATCTCAGGACGAGATTTCTTGTAAGGGGGGAGATTTGTAACATCCCAAGTTTAGGTTTGTGTTTCAAATGCAAGAAAATGTGTAAAATTTAAAACTTTTCTTGCATCTTGAAGTTTTTGAAATTTTCTGTAATTCTTGTAACGGAGTTGTGGGAAATCAAAAACCCAAATTTCACTCTTCACTATAGTCATGAACCTCCTTTTTAAATACTTGTCAAACCTTGTGATCATCCTCTGGAAATAATTTTCCTGGGCTTTAGGGATGCTATGTGACACCCCTGAAAAATTTCACAATTTTTAGAAATTGTTTGAATATTTTTAGAGGGCAGTCAAACCTGTTTGAATTTCAGTCAAACCCTAGCTCAGCACCTTGCAGAATATTTGGAGAAAAATGCATTGCATAAAAACCTCTAAAAATTTTATACAAGGTCCATCTCAAAGTCGGCAAGCTACTGTAAAAATTTCAGAAATTTTGGAGTTAGTTTACTACCTCTAAATATCTCTCAAAGTTTTAGTTCAAAATCCAACCCTAAGTCAATGTCCTATTTGGGCTCAAGTCAGACTCGAGCCCAAACCACTCTCTCGGTCGAACCCCACCTCTTAGAGCACCTCAGGCTCTGTCCTTTCGGTGCAAACTATATCAGCCGTTGGATCTCTTGCCTACAGCTGAGATCCTCGAGGACCTCCTCCTAGAGCTCTCCAAAAGACCTCCTCTGAGACCACCCAAGGACCACCTTTGGTGCTTTTGGGAAGAACACCCTCCGTGACCTCCCCTAGGACCTCCCTTTTTCATCTCTGCAAAGAACACCCTAAGTCATCTTCGAAGACCTCCTCAAAAGACCTCCCTCAATAGACCTCCACCCTTCGGACCTCCTAGTTTGGATCTCAACCGTTTAAGACCTCTTGGAGGTTAGATCGTAACCGTAGGATCTCCCTCGCAAAACTTTAGTTTCCAGGACCTCCCCTGGTTAGATCCTGGCCGTTTAGGATCTCCTTGGGTTTAATCTGAGCCGTTAGGATCACTCCTGTGCAAAAAGACCACCCCGTGGTCATTTTTGTAAAAATCACCTTTGGGACCACCCTTGGGGTCCTCTTTGCAAAAGACCACCCCTTGGTCTTTTGCAAAGGAAACCTCTGGACCTCTTCCTCGTGGAGATATAAACCTTTAAGACCACCTCCGGGTAGATCTTGACCGTTGAAGACCTCCCCATGGAGATCTGAGCCGTTCAAGACCTCCCCTCTATTAGACGTCATCTTTAAGGACCTCCCTCATGCAAATCTGGACCATCCAGGACCTCCTCTAGTAAATCTTAGTCGTCCCAGACCTCCTCCGATTAAATCCTAACCTTTAGGACCTCTCCTCAGCTCTGGACCGTTAGATCTAGACCTAACAGGCTAGACCTCCTCAGCGCATTTGGAGTTCTAAGCATTTCGATCCTCTTTTGCCGCTCATCTCTAGATCTACGGCTCAGATCTGGTGAACATTCGGACTTCCGAATGTGAACTTGATCTAAGCCGTTCCTTTTGAGATCCATGGCCCAGACTTGGTGAGGCATTCGGGAAGTCCGAATGTCCCATCTCTCGTGGGTCGTTGGATCTAAATCCATCGGTGGAGATCTTGGCAGTTAAGACCTCCTCCGAAAGATCTTAGCCGCCAGGACCTCCCCTCGTTCAGATCTCACCGTTTAGACCTCCTCCGTTAGATCTTTGACCTTAGGACCTCTTGGTGGAGCTCTGGGCCGCCAGATCTTGATCTGACGGTCAAGACCTCCATTGTGCGCGCCGCGCTGTGCTCCTGTGCTCTGGAGCCATTGGATTCTAGATCGACGGTTCTGACCTCCCTGTTTTCCTTCAGATCTGTTGGACCACCCCCGAGAGGCTTTTGATTTTTCAAACTGATTATTGTGTTAACTTCAAAATTGCACATCTTATTCATTTTAGCTCCTTTTAGAGTGATTCAAATTGTGTTAGCTCTGAAATGAAATGAACTTTAACTTGAGAATGAATTTAGGCACTATTCTGTAGCAGAAAATGGTATAAACTGTGTTAACTTGTTTTAACATAAAATGTGGTCTAGAATTCATTAAAATTTGCAAAATGCATAACTTTGTCTCTGTAATTCCAAACTGACCAACCTAAACTTTGTTAAAATCCTCTAGTAATATAATTTAGTGTAGAATAGGTTTTAATGTGGTCTTTGCCTCTGAAATTAATGGTACACTAGTTTTACAACTTAGAGAAAAACATAACAAATTCATTATAACTCCAAATTGAGTAAACTCAGTTTTGCTAACCTTAGGATGTCAATATCTCCCTAGCATAAAATTTTCAAGTTCAAATTCTTTCTAGAAATTTATGTCATGAACAGTAACAGATAGTAATTAATTTTGATTTTTCTGGCAGACTGAACATAATTAGGCTATAACTTTTGCATCATTAATCCAAATCAAATGAATCTTTTTGCTAAATTAATTTAAAATCATGCTCTACCTGCTGTATAAATTTCATGGATTTTGGATGAATTTGGCTTTTGAGTTTCTTTCGGTGTTCTTCGTTTTTATTGGATTTTCTCGTTCTTTCAATAGGTTCCGACGATCGTGTTGGTTTCGTGAGTGATCCTCTGCAGCAAGAAAGTGATCTCCATGAAGGCAAGAAGATGTAGCATCATTTGATCATATTGCTCCTATTACTTTTAAAGTCTAATATCTTGTTTGGAAAAACTAAGTATGCATGTTTCTTGTGTCAAAGTATTTTTTGTCGATTAGAGGTAGTTAATCCCATTGCATAGTTTCCATGAAATTATTCACCACCACCACTACCCTAGGTTATTATCCTCACTGGTGAATTAGAGCCCGTTGGATGATTTATGGTCTTTTTATTGTCTTCGCGATATGATGCTTAGCAATACTTAGTTACCGGTAGAATTGGACGGTTATCGACTTAGTCGACGACCTTGATCATACAAACTTATTATGACTATATGATTCAGCCTTTGCGCTATGTTTATTTGTGAAAACTAAAAATGAAAACAAAATGATTTGGACTTGGGCACAATGGTAAGATGGTGTGCTTTTGGGTGTGACTAGAATGATGCCCGAGTCATTAAGGACCGAGTTACTTGCGCCACCGTACTGAGCATTTTGCGTGCTAACCACATTAGAGGGAAATGGGACCTCTCTTGACTTAGTACTTTGGCATGTGTTAGCTATGAGTCGCAGGGGGTCGTAGGAGGGATGGTGTTGGGAGCATTGTAGTTGTCCGAACGGCTTTACCCCTATAGGGTAGTTGACCTTCAGCTGTACAATGTAAGCGTATGGGTTTCGGTCTATACGAGCGGCTCGTATTTAATACACAATATTGGAAACGTCTCGTAGGACTTAGTCGTGCCGGCATACCTTCGGAAATGTGCTTATTGTGGCAAAAAGGTGGTCTGAAGTGTGGGTACATTGGTACACCCCTGCAGGGTTAAAACTATTCGAATAGCCTCGTCCTAGGTTATGGACACGCTCAGATACGCCCCGTGAGAACTAGACTACAACCTTTTAAATTAAAACTTGATGAGGGTGGTACGAATGGGTAATTCGTGCTATTGTTGTGATGGCTATTGGGTTAGTCATCTCCAGGATGTCTTTATGTTATTACATTATTGTCTCGCTGTTATTTATGCAAATAAAATTTAGATTGTTAAAACTACCTTCAAACTATTACTTATTGCAAATAAAACTTGCTTTATGCTGAAAATTAACCTTGAGCCTTCTCCTTTGATTAAAGCCTGCATGTAGTAGTAACTAGGTTTGTTACTCGTAAGTCTTGCGAGTACATTTTTGTACTCATTTGCTTTACTTAATTGTTGCAGAGAAGGTTGATCCCCAAGGGATCAACTTTGGTCAGTTTTGCTGCGGTGTGGACGACTAGCTTGGCGGTCTGGTTGGTTTACCTTGTGGGTTATGGCTAACCGATCGACTTTTGTTTATAGCCATCTTATGACGCTTTTGCTTCCGCTGTCACTTTTTTTGCTACTTTGTGTCTTTTGGCCGGTCGGATTTTGTGTAATGACTCTATATATTGTGTGTCTTTTGCTAGACTCGTTATTATTGTGTTGTATGGAATTGATGCATGCTTTTATAAAGATGTATGTGTGCTGCAATTCTGAGAGGCACATGTCCATCGAGGCACGATGTATTTTGTTTGTGATGCTAGAGCCAAAGAAAGGCTAAGTATTACAAGCTAAATAAACCGGGGTCTCACAAAGTTGGTATCAGAGCCATACCGACTGTAGAAACCCCTAGCTTGGTCGTCTTTAGGACGATTTGAAAAACTTATTTTCGAAGTGTCAAATGGTTTATGAAAGCTTAAGTAATTCTCAGATTTTACTCCTTACCTATCTTAGCTTTCTTCTCTCATCTTGCTCTAGTTTGAGTTTTAAAAGTTGTTTTCCTCTCCTTCCTTCAAAAGATAGTGGTTATCGTTTAATTTGGGTTTTGGGAACCAATGAGTTTAGCAAATTGAAGTGTTGGCTGCCCTTCTACAAGGTTTTGAAGCTTCTGGAATGGTAAATGTGGGGACCCCGAATCGGACCCGTTCCAGATCAAGCGATTGCACAAAAGGCACAACCCTTAACGAGAGACGAGTACGATCCCGAGTGCCCGGATATGCGTCTCATGTTAGCTCCCAAGGATCAGTGGCTAACATGCACATATCCAACACAACATTGCATTCACATCCATACACAATCGTACAAAAGAATAATAGAATCAATTACAACATCATTTAAATAGAACCTTTTAGTACAAGGTTGCATAAGAGGGCCGATCGGACAAATCTAAACAACACAATTAAATCGCAGCGGAAGATAAACTTAAATAAAAAGGGAATAACCGAGTTGGCATGCCCACAATCCCACAAGCAACCAACTGGAGTTAAAGCCGTTGCACCCGTCGTTCTCACCTGAACAAATAGACACTGTTAGAGTACAAAGTTGTATTCGCGAGACTTTCAAAAGAAATAAGGATGCATGTAAGTATCAAAGGAAGGCTACTAAACTAGTCAATTTTTGGCATAAAGCAAGTTTTTCATTTAGATAAACAATATAGATTCAAATTGCCATTTGTAAAATATTTAAAAAATATTTTATGATAGCAAGTAATTATCAACAATGGTATAATCTCCAAGTATAATCAACACACGAACATCCCATTCGTGGCACAATTCATTCCTCAACAAATTTTATGCGCGAACTACGCGTTCATGAAATCATTTCAGATTTGAACAAACTAACATAATGACATAACATTTCCAACCATAACCCAAACTTAATTTCCCAAAAGCTAACTGTACCTACTTTCCCACAAGTGTTGTCCATAACCTAGGACGAGGCTATTCGAATAGATTTAGTTACTCTGCAGAGTTGTATAGCTTTACCCACACGATATGCATTCCTCATAATGTCGGCCAATGCACTCTTCCATAAGAGTGTGACTGAGGTAGCATAACGAGGCCGTTACAATGTCATGTCCTAACTATCAAACCACCCAAGGATAGGAACCATAGCAGGCTATCGTATGCGCTAGAACCACGGTTCACCCTGTTGTGTAAGTAAGTCCCTTAACAAACAAGAGACCCTTAAGGGCAAGTAAGGCAAAAATTTAACATGCCCCCACGAGATTGACAAAAGAACAATTAAATACATAACAATAACAATTGTAATCTCATTGTGTTTTGATAGCTAACACACAACAAATTATTAAGCCAAGTCTTTGCCATTATCCTGGCGTGTGGTTGCACGTAAGACTTGGTTCATCACACCACAGACTGGTCCTTAAACACTCAGACGGGGCTACACAATTCCATAACAACAATAGTAATTCATCATCAACCTACACCCGTCCAAGTTAAGAACATAAAACCCATGCCCAATAAGTCCACAAACCCCAGATGCGAAGATCTGGGTATATTCCTTAAATCCAACATAATCCAATCCATAAAATCCTCAAATTTTCATAAAGATTCAATTCAATCCACCGGCCGATGGACTAGCTCCATCAACCGCTTTCGGCTACAACTACTAGCATGGCTAAGCATCGTTCTACAAACTAGCAAACAACCCATATAACATATATCCTTAATCATTCAAGGTAAAAAGGGAAATCAACATTCAAAGGAGGGCTAATGCAGCAATTAGGACATTAACTACTTCTACCCATAAACATACGTTTCAAAATAGCATGCAATTGCGATAATAATACTCACACAAAACTTTTAAAAACCACTGGGAGCAATATGATCAAGAGGAGGGTGCTCGCACCTTTGCTGTAACACTTGTTCAATCTCAGGTTATACTCATAATAATCTCACAAATAAATCGTTATCGTCGAAAACCTAATGAAAGACGATATTGCAATAAATATAAAATAAAGCCAGAAATTCAACTTGCTCAAAAATGTATGAAATTTATACAGTAGGTAGATTATGATTTTATATGAATTTATGTGAAAGATTCATTCCATTTGGATTTAGTATGTGAAAATTATGGTGGTTTGAATCTCAGCTTTCTAGAAAATCCAATTTGGTACTATTTATCCAAATTAAATGTTTGGTCAAAATTTGTAGAGCAGTGGGGAGACAAAGGATTACACAGATAAATAGGTAATAATACTATAATACCAAAATAGTTGAGTTTACCTCATTTGGAGTTTTCATGAATTAGTTATGAATTTCTAAAGTTATCAGCCTTTTCCTTTTTACAAAATAAGGGAGTTAATGGGTCATTTCCCAAAAGTATATCTTCTGTTATAGAGATACTCATGAAGCCTATTTTAAAATAAATTTCATCTTAAATGAAAAATAACAAAATTGGTTTCACTGTTTTTGGAGTTAAAATGAAATAGTTATGTATTTTTGAAGATAAAATCTTTTTCTTATTGTAAAAATAATAGAGATATGGATCATTTTTACAAAACTATATTCTCTGCTATAGATACATGTTTCATTAATTTTGAAGTTGATTTGAATTAGATATGGATTTTTGAAGTTACATGATTTTTTCAGTGTAACAATAATTCACTTCGGAAATTATATTTGCATTTAATACTTCTAGTACTCGGGTGAAGCTAGCCCTAGAGACTGACCAGTGGGACCCAGGGTCAAAGTTTGACCCGTTCAGTTTGACTTGGTCTCGGCCGAAACAAAGCTCAAAGCGTATTCACACAAATAGGTCTTCTAATTACAAAAGCGTACTCTAGGTTTGAGTGTGTAGGGATTACGCATTTAAAAAGATGAAACGAATTTCTCAAACTACACAATCACTTAACCAGCCGTACGGGTCCACATGTCAATCACTTAAAGGTCTAAACATTTTTCAATTATATTACTAATCATGCTTAGAACCAGTGGGACCTACAAGTCATACAAACAAAACAAACTAGATTAATGTTAAAGGTGAATCCTTACCTAAAACCGCCGGCGGTTCAACGGGGCTCCCGTGCGCAGCGGCGCGGCCGTGCAGGCGATCTGGCATAGTAGCGGGTCTCCGAGCATGGGACCAACGTCACCAGGTGCGGGAGGACTTTGCGAAGTTTCTCGAAGTGGCGCGGGGACCTGAGGTGGATCGAGTCGAGCTCCGGCCGCGAAGGCGAGGCGACGGGCGGTGCTCGTGGACCGCAGCCGGTGGTCGAGGAGGCTCGAGAAGGGCATCGGTGTCGCTTGCCACCATGAACATGAATCTGAGCTCCATTAAGGCAGGAGACACACAGAGCGGTCGACATGGACATGGGCGGCGCGCGCGCCATGGAGCTTCACGGTGATAGCGACTTCCTGACAACCGGAGGAGGCAACGAGCTTAGGGTAGAGATACAAGACCCTCAGGAACCTAAATAACGCACCATATAGGGAGGAGGCTCACCGGAGAAGACTAAATGCTCGGCGGTGGCGGTTCACCGCAGATGAGGAAAACGACCCCGACTCTCCCTTGTTGCTGCCATAAAGAGCAATTAAATGCGCATGTGAGTTCATCGTGATGATGCGCAACCGAGGGACAAAGTGGGACGGCCCGATAATCACCATAGCTCGAAAGGCGCGGCGGAGTGTCACGGAGCTCGCACCGGTGACGAAGAAGAGAGATTCGCGCTCCAAGCACTACACAAGAAACCACGGGCTCAAAACCGGAAAAATGGATGCGGAGAGGAAAAATGAGGAAGGTCGGAGAGGTCACGGGTGAACCTTACCGAGAGGATTGCCCACACGAGCTTCCTCCTCTTCCACGGCAGGGAAGAGAAGTGGGGGAAAGGAGGGCTCGGAGGCGCTTTTGTGCGGGATTGAAGACGGAGAAAGAAGCGGCGTGAGCGAGCGGAGCTCAAGGACTGGCCGGGAAGGGTGGTGCGTTACGGCGAAGACAGAGGTGCGGCAGGGCTCTGCAGGTGCGTGGCGCTCGTGCTCTGAGCAGAGCAACACACTGGAGAAGATGACCTGCGGATGGGGCCCGTAGGTCAGCGGTAGAAATTAAAGGCGGCTCGGGCGAGATGGTCCAGCCGAGTCGCGTCGTTGGGTCGGAGCAACAGCGAGTGGCCCGGGTGATAAATTCGGACCAAAGGTTTGGATGGTCGGATCAGGATCGGATGGTCCAAATGCAAGTTGGTCCATCCGAGTTAAGAGAGAGGGGTGCGGGTCTGACTCGGGTCCGGGTCAGTGCAACAGTGTTGAGCCCGAAATTTTGAATACAGATTTGACCAAATAACAAAGGGTTTGACCGAGGCTTCAAATATAGAAATAAAATTCTATAAATTCCGAATTAATTCACAGGGTTTGCTGGGATGACCTAGTACCCAAAAAAAAGTATTTAACCTCACTGTTCATGACCTATTTTGGTATATTTTTAATTCAACCTAAAGTAGGTCTTTGTATTGTGTTTGAATTTTTCGAGGGTTGAATTGAGTTCCAAAAATTTTAGGAAAATTATATTAATTCCTGATAATTATTCTAGTATATGAATAAATTATTTTTAGATGATTATGAAATGTTTTTATTCTAGATTTCTTTTGGAGTTTAAATTTGAAGTGTATGTTTAGAATTTATTTTATAATTTCCAAGTGCAATAATTTATGCAAATGATTCCAAAATGTCATGCATACTGATAAGATGCATACTAATCCTCATTAATTAAATTGGGGATGTTACAGTAAATTTCGACTGGGAGCTTGGATGCAAAATCTGAACAACAAGCGTCAATTTTCAAACAGCAAGCTCAATGGTCTCTAATAGGGTAGAAAATGAGAGGTTAATCAACTAAAACTTGTGAGAATAAAAGGGTAAGAAGTGATACTAGTTGGCTAAGTATCTAACACCATTATTAGTAGTTTTACCCTGCTGTTTAGTCATGTTAGAATTTGAGTTGCATGCTGAAATTTACCTTCCTAAACTGATTGCTCGTTCTTTTCATACGAGTTAGCCGTACCAGGAAGTTGATCTTGTGATCAAGACCTTGTGCTGATTTTGTGTTTGTTTTTGAGCTTTTTGAGTTCATCTCTTAGTGAGTTATTGGTTTCTTTGCCTTAAGTTTTCGGGTTTAGCCCTTGTCCGTCTTAGTATCTATCCCCACCCCAACTTTCAGTAGAATTCCCTAGTCCTTGGCTTTTCTTTCGAGACCTTCAGCTTCTAGTCTCCGGGTTGCGTTGCTAACCCATCCTTTCAGCTTTGGAGGCACCTGACGTCTGTTGGGTACGCTTCTTGTCAACTCTCGTCTTGCTACTGCTTTGCTTGAATCAGGAGCATCAGCACACCCTCTTTGAGAGAATTCCAGCCGCTCAACTTGGAAGTAATATACCTTGATTCCCTACTCAACAAAACCCACGACTCCATACATAACTCTATTGTAGTCTTCCTTCGTTTGAAATGGCCGAGAATAACTTTTTGAAAACATGTAAGTCGTTCATCGCCTATGTTGCCAAGAGAGGGTAATGCAAGGGATCGAGCGCCACACTACAACACAGGATGCGATTTTCGGTACGCGCTACAACACAATAATCATATATTATACTTTGTAATAATACGTCTTGAACTGACTGTACCTATATATGTAATTCTATTTTTTACAGTGCCGCCAGCAAAAGCAAGAACAATGTGCATTCTCCGTTTGCCATCATATGCAGCAAATCATGAGTGCTAAGTTGAAGGATCCCGAGTGTAACATCCCAGTTTTCTGAGTCTCAAATTTTTTTTTGAATAGTTAGTAGGAAGAAAATTCACCATTTGGTTTTATTTGAAATTAATTCAAAAGCTTAAACATGGACTTTAGTATCAAAATCATTTAATATCTTAGGTCAATACCTCTTGGACACGAAGAAAGCACGAAGGTGTCCTCGGGGGCGTGCTCTGGACGTGAGCTAGAGCACGAGGGTGAATCAAATGCTACAAGCGAAGATAAGGACCGAGCTTAGCAAAAATGGAGAAGACATTGAAAGTAGAAGAGAGGGGGAAACACCCGGTGGAAGCTTACCCCAACGAGGAACACCAGAGAGCCTCCCTCTTCTCAGTCAACAGAGAAGAAGTGAGGGAGAAGGAGGGTGCCGAAGGGGTAATATGCCCGGGAGATGACGGCATTGGAGGCGCGTGAAGAGGAGGTGGCTCGGGTGGCCAACGGCAATGGGAATGACGGCGTGAGCATCGCCGCCAGGCGTGCGTCGGAACGCGCGGCCGCGTGGAGCTCGGCTTCTGCGCGAGGTTGACAAAGCAGCTGATAGGGTGGGTCCGGCATGGCAGCGACTCATCGCGTGCGCACGGACGGGGCTCAAATGGATCGGTGCTCACCGTTGGATCTCAGGTGGATGGCTTAGATTAGAAGGAACGATCGCGACGGACCGAAGGTCTGCGAGATCTGGGACGCCGATCGTTGATCTGATGGTTGCATGTGAAGGTGCAACTAGGTGGTTGGGCTGAGCCGTTTCACCGAGTCGGACTCGAGCCTGAGGAACAGTGCACCGGTTTGAGTTTAGGTTTTGACCAGAATTTCAGTTTATCTCCACCACTTTGACCAAGGCTTAAAAATAGAAATAAATTTGCTAAAATCATGAAATAAATTGTGGAGGTTCCTGGGATAACCTAGTGTCCATAAAAATTATTTAACACCACTATTCATGATACATTTTGTAATTTATAAATTCAAACTTAGGCTAGGTATTTTAATGGCGTTTGAATTTTTATAGGGTTCAAACCTGTCCCAAAAATTTGGGAAAAATTATATTAATTCATGATAATTAATATAGTATTTGAATAAATTATTTCCAGAGGATCTTCAGTAGCATTTATTTTGGTTTTTAGTTTGTAATTCAATTTGAAGTGTATGTTTCAATTGAATTTTGAGATTCCCCAAATACAATATTGAAATAAAAAGTTTCCAAACATGAAGAATGCTAATGAGATGCATAATAATCTCTTTATTAATTTGGGGATGTGATAGCTACCCCCTGTCATGTCTGGTACCTAGGCAACGGGGCGAGCAACCACATGACCGGCGACAGGGCGAAGTTCCGCGAGCTGGATGAAAATGTCACCGGCAAGGTCAAATTCGCCATACCGGCGGTGCAAATCATGGGCAAGGGTTCAATCTGTTGATTTGCGCAGAACGAGGATCAGTGGTTGCTCCAGGAGGTATATTATATCCCGAGGCTCCGAAGCAACATCGTGAGCCTCGGACAACTAACCAAGACCGGCCACAAAGTGATCATGGACGAGGACGCCCTGCATGTGCTCAACTAAAGTCATGCAAGACTGCTCATGAAGGTGAGGTGCACTGCAAATCACCTTCACCAAATTGTGTTGCATCAGGCGGAGGCGGTGTGCCTCCTGGCGAACCTTGAAGATCTGGCATGGCTATGGCATGCCAGGCTTGGCCATGTAAACTTCCACGCTATGAAGCTCCTCGTTGACAAGGAGATGGTGGGAGGCGTGCCGCCGATCACGCACCCGAACCAGCTGTGTCAAGGGTGTTTGGTGGCGAAGCAGGTGAGGCAGCCATTCCCGACAGTGGCAAATTACAGAGCGGAGGAGCCGCTCGAGCTGCTACATGCTAATCTCTGCGGGCGGATCACACCTTTGACCCTCGCCGGTAACAGTTATTTCATGTAAATTATTGATGATGACTCAAGGTGGATGTGGCTGTACGTGATCAAGACGACGGACCAAGCCTGCTCTGTGTTCCGAAGATTCAAGTTGCAGGCCGAGAACACGAGCGAGCGGCGCATTAAGACGCTGAGGACTGATCGCGGTGGGGAGTTTCTCTCTGTTGAGTTCAACCGGCTCTGCGAGGAGGCCGGGATCGAGCGGCACCTCACCGCGCCATACATGCCACAGCAAAACGGCGTGGTGGAGCGGAGGAACAGGACCGTGATGGCGATGGCGAGGTCCCTTCTCAAGAATATGAATGTGCTAGGAAGATTTTGGGGGGAGGCGATGCGGCACGCAGTGTACCTGCTGAACTGCTTGCCGACGAAGGCGCTGGGCGAACGCACTTTGTTCGAGGCTTGGAACGGAAGGAAGCCGCATCTGGCACATCTTCGTGTGTTCGGTTGCACGGCGCACGTGAAGGTGACAACGCCACACCTGAAGAAACTCGACGACTGAAGCCAGCCGATGGTGTACCTTGGCGTCGAGGACGGCTACAAGGTGCACTGCTTGTTTGATCCACAGCGCGGTAAAATTCATGTAAGTCGTGATGTAAAATTTGAAGAAAACCTGGAGTGGTGCTGGAGTACAGGTGTAGGCGGCGGGGATCCATCGGATTTCATCGTCAAGGAGGAATGCGGCACTGAGCCGACAGAGGGCGACTTTGTGCCGCTCGCGGGTGGCCCGACAGGCGAGTCAGCCCCCGCGGCACAAGTTCACCCAGCCCCTTCATCGACTCGGCTGGCCGGCGAGGTGACGCCAGGAGGGCCAAGAACTGTGGCGCGTGCGCGCACGCACGGCAAAGATCCTCCCGACATCCCCACGGTCCGATGGTGACGACGTCCACTGGATCGCTGGCAGATGGGCTTGCCACACCTGCCTCGGTTGTGGCCACACCACTGTCAGGTGGGAGCAGCAACACCGATGATGGGCATGTTCGTTATAGGCACATCGACGACATCATGAGAGATGCTCGAAGTGTGCAGCTTGACGAAGACATGGAAGAAGAGGACATGCTCGTGGAGACGGAGGAGATGTCCTGCTACCGTGAGGCCGCTGGGCAACAAGCCTGGGAGGACGCCATGGCCAAGGAGATTGAGTCCATTGAGAAGAATGAGACTTGGACTCTCACGGTGCTACCGGCTGGACACAAGCCAATTGGGCTCAAATGGGTCTACAAGCTAAAGAAAAACTCACATGGAGATGTGATCAAGCACAAGACAAGGCTAGTCACGAAAGGATGTGTACAACGACAAGGAATTGATTTCAAGGAGGTGTTTGCACCGGTGGCCAGACTCAACACCGTGCGTGTCATCCTTACCATCGATGCCAATCGCGGCTCGCAAGTTCACCACCTCGATGTCAAGTTTGGCTTCCTGAATGGAGAGCTCGAGGAAGAAGTGCATGTTGCCCAGCTAGAGGGATTCACAGTGAAGAACAAGGAGCAATTGGTGCTTAACTTGAGCAAGGCGCTCTACGGGCTCCGGCAGGCACCACAGGCCTGGAACATATGACTTGATAAAAGCTTGAAGCAGCTCGATCTTGTGAAGTGTGCTCAAGAACAGGCTGTGTACACAAGAGGAATAGGCTGGGCAGGAGTCATTGTCGGTGTATATGTTGATGACCTCATTGTGACAGGAGAAGACCTAGGTGCGATCGCGGAATTCAAATGGCAGATGATGTCTGAATTCGAGATGAGTGATCTCGGATTACTTAATTACTATCTTGGGATTGAAGTCAAGCAAGAAGAAGACTGTATCACAGTCAAGCAGGAAGCTTACGCCAAGAAGGTACTGACTCAATTCGGGATGATTGAATGCAATCCCACCAAGTTCCCTATGGAGCTGAGATCACAGCTGTACAGGACCCTGATGGACAACCGATGGACGCAACGAAGAATCACCGTGCTATTGGTTGCCTTAGGTACTCACTTCACATACGACCAGATCTCTCCTTTGCTGTCGGGGTGGCGAGCAGATTCATGGAGAGGCCCACGATTATGCATCACAAGGTACTCAAGCAGATCCTCAGGTATGTGAAAGGGACTGTGGATTATGGTCTTGTGTATACCAGAGGAGGAGATGCTGAGGTGATCACCGGGTACACGGACAGCGATCTGGCCGACGACAACGATGACAGGAAGAGTACTAGGGGCATGGCATTCTATGCCAATGAATGCTTAGTGTCAAGGAACTCGCAGAAGCAGAAAATAGTTGCTCTATCATCATGTGAAGCCGAGTTCATGGCGGTAACGGTGGTGGCATGCCAGGCGTTGTGGCTCAGAAGCTTGCTGGGCGAGCTGACCGGGAAGGAGAATGATGCAGTGAAGCTGTTTGTTGACAATAAGTCCACGATCGCATTAATGAAGAATCCCATATTCCATGGGTGCAGCAAGCATATAGACATGAGGTTCCATTTTATATGTGAATACATCGAGGGAGGGCAGATCGTTGTGGAGTTCGTTCGCACAGATGAACAACAAGCTGATGCGCTGACGAAGGTGTTGCCGGCGGCGAAGCTGGCAACAATGTGGCACCTGCTAGGTGTTCACAATCTTGGGCCACGCCAGGATTAGGGGGGAGTATGTTGGACTTAACCCTGCAGTGGCCCCCCGAGCTCCAGGCGTTTTGCGATGGCAACAGCAGGAGCGGGTCTTCCGGCTTGTGTGTGTGCGTGATTAGTTCAGTCCGATTCGTAAGGAACATGGGCTGGCATGATTCCAATTTGTATGCTTTCCATAAGTAGCTAGAACCTACCATATTTCTTGTAATTTTGAACACTTTATATTCAGAAGAGAATAGAGGAGAAAATTGCCCCAAACCATTCTGTTCTTTCCCATTTTCTGAAACTTGCCGTTTGTGCAATAGTGTTACGAAGCTGGGCTGAAACCAAAAGCTCCATACCTGATGGAATCCATACTCGTGAGAGAGGGGCACGCCGAGCTCTGTAATGCAAGCATGAAGGCGGTCGTCGCCTGCATATAGGCTGGGGTACCTCTCGATGCACACATCAAGTGTCCGGGTGAGCACCGCGGCGAGGGGGAAGCTGAGTGTGACGTCGCCGCCTCCGAACGCCATACTGTGGCTGAAGTACGTGTTCGCCAAGTGGCTCTCCGACGGTGCCCCGATGTACACCATCTCCCTCCAATCGTACTTGCCGAGCACGGTCACCAGGTTGTCCGTGGAGGGCGGCAGAGGGGGCGTTCCTGGGGAAGAGAAGGAGCTGGGGAAGGGGCGGTGGAGGCGAAGAAACCAGAGAGGAGCAGCTGGCAGACATAGTAGGAGAAGCAGAACGAAGCGTAGGCATGCAAAACCAAAATAAAATCAGACGGACAGGAAACACAACGGCGCAAAATCGGACGGCAAAGGCAAAACTGGGCGACGTGGCCAGCACGAGCTGCGCCCAAACATGCGGCTCTTTACCTGGTAGGATTCAATAAGGCACCAGCGGCAGGTTGTGCTTCATGCACAGTGCGGCGATGCATGCGGCTATGGGCACGCAGGTGTAAGGCCAGCTGCGGGTGCGCACAACACGGAAGCTGCGATGCCATCGGAGACCGGCGGGAAGTGGCGCCAAAGCGTGCGGCACGACGTTCAGGCGCGCATGCGGCGGCACGCGTACAGCAGCCTGGGCGACGCGTGTAGGTGGCGCACCCGTGCGGCAGCGATTTCGGCAAGGCCATGTGGGGCTAGGCGATGGTGGCCGCGAGCCGCCGGTGGCGCGCCCGCGGCGGGGGTGCGGCGATGCGTGCGCGAGCGCGCGGCTCTTCAAGTCGGCGCCGCGCGGCGATCGAGCTGGCGCGGAGCCCATGTGTGGGCGGTGCGCTTGCGGTGCTGTTACGGCTTCATGGCCGATACGTAGTGGCCGACGGCTTCGGGCCGACTGCCATGTGCTAATCCCTCTTTTTTTGTGTTTAGGGTCATACAATGTAATGTAGTGCGGTCAACATTTGTTCTTTCATGTAACCATCGATCGGCTTAGCTGACGACTTCAAGTCGACTCGCAATGGGTTAGAACGGATTTGCAACTTTCAATTTACGGTACAATCGACATCCGCTTTTCCATGCAATCTACCGATCGATATTGTGCTGACGACTTCAAGTCTGCTCGCGGTAGATTAGAGCGGATTTGCACCGTAGAAAAAAAAACTAGAAAGCAACAATTGCATAATTGAAAGCGATCTAGAAAAAACGATTCGATCTATGAGTGTCGTGCTACGACGGTTACCTTTCGATCCGAGAAGAGTCGATCGTGCTGATAACGTGTTGAGGAATCATCGCTGGCGAGTCCAGTCCGAACGATTACCTTGTAGACAAACTTAGAATCGTAAGAATAATACAAGAACACAAGAGTAGATTGAACACAGAGATATGAGGGGACTTCAGACATCTCTTTATTGCTCTTCTCAAAATTGTAGTACAATTGTTGGGGTCCTCATCCTTTATATTGGCCACTGGATAGATGGGGAGCCTATCGCAGACCAGGACTACCAGCCTGAGCCCGATTTCTTAACAGATGTGACCCTCCTCTTCTCACTAATTGTTATCCTACAACTGCGACAACGATGGTCACACGTTAGAATTTAAACTGCTGAATCCATTGTAACATATAATTAATCTATGGCTTAGAATTTTCGTATAAAAGCTAACCACTGCAAGCCTTGTTTTTCCTTGTGGAAAGGCCATGCTAGCTTCCACCTATAGTTAGTGGCTTAGACTTTCTGGAGAAAACCCAGCCACTGCAAGCCTTGTTTTTCCATTAGAAAAGGACTATTTGATGCAACTTTTCAATTCGAACGGACGAGGACAAAGTCTTCGGCGGCAGTGGTCGTCGGTTGCAATCATCCTATGTTAGATCGAGCAAGCAGACAACCCATGCATTTGGAGCCACACTGCTCAAACAAACAATGTCCGCTAGCACAAGCCTCAAACCAAACACCGAAAATTTCCAGCGTTCCTCCACTAGCAGCAATGGAGAAACCACGTCGTAATTCAGGGAAGAAAATTTAGTGGGGGAGGGCCTCGCGCGAGGGGCCCCCACCTGCCGTCCATCCGGGATGATTCGAAGGGATCAACGGCTGTGAGGAGGCCCTCACTAACAAATTTTCTTGCGTAATTCAGTGCAATCCAGGCCAGTACAAGCGTTATTCTTGTTTTTGCTTGCTCTCCTGCCACTGCACGCAGCGGCACTGCAGAATCAGCAGGGAGAAGTCTCACTGAGGTCTTAACAGACGGCCCTCAACTGGAAAGCTACTCTCTGCCGGGATCAAGGAAAGCTACGTACTCAGACCGTAGTCAGACGTCCAACCGGACAGGCATCACGTGCAGTTTCTGACAGGAGTTCGATCGGATATGCTATAGTTTGAATCCATCCACGTTAATTTCACGTTAGTTTGTGCACACATCTGAAAGCCACTGTCCATGTATCATGATCTCGTGGATTGAATCCGAAACACATATTCTTTCTAGGAGCTTTAGAAGCAATCGGATTTGTACATACACACGTTCGCGCGCGATCAGACAGAAGAGAGCTTATGATCATCCCAAAAGACATAAGATGCATAGAACATGAGGAGGAAAAACGGACGTAGCTTGGAGGCAAGGACATTTTGCTCCGTATTTCTATGTAATTCAAACTAGAAAATTCACGTGGAGCTGAGCTGGGGTGTGCATCTGGCCGAGTTGGCACAGCGCCTGGCACTACTACAAAACAGGCAATAGCAGACACCTCATCACAGACGGTTCCAAAGGAGCCCTTTGGAACCGTCTAGGAACCGTCTGTGATATGTTCTCATCACAGACGGTTCTTATTAGCAACCGTTTGTGATACTTCACAGACGGTTGGTAAAAAGAACCGTCTGTAATGAGGACATATCACAGACGGTTCATATTACGAACCGTCTGTAAAGTATAAAAAGGCGCACCCTAGGGTTTTGCTCTTTACTCGTCACTTCGTCTCCCGCGCCCCTTAGGCTCTCGCGCGCTCTCTCGGCTCCTCTAGGGTTCGCCCGTTCACCTCCCCGACCGTAAGACCCGCCGCCGCCCCTTCATCGACGACGCTGCCTCCGCCTCGACGCGCGGCCTCCTCCCCGTGTCGGCCTCCTCCCTCTGCACCGGCCTCCTCCCCTGCGCCGGCCTCCTCCCCGCGCCGTCCTCCTCCCCTGCACCGGCCTCCTCCCCGCGCCGTCCTCCTCCCCGTGTCGGCCTCCTCCCGGCGCCTCCCTCCTCCCCGCGTCGGCCTCCTCCCCTGCACCGGCCTCCTCCTTGCACCGTGAGTTGTTGTGCGGCATCCTCTCTGTGAGTATTCCTAAAGATAATATGTGAACTGAATCTAGTACTAAGGATATAGCAAATTGATCAGTGGGCTTTGTTGACATGCTCTGTGATGAACTTTGTCTTATACTGAGATTGAATGTGATAGTTAGTTGATTCTTGAGCTCCATTGTACAAATTACTTGCTACTGTCAATTTCATATACTGTTAATTTGTTACTTTCGATTGAATGCTAGTTATCACAGACGGTTGAATGCCACTGTCAATTTGATATACTGTTAGTTCATTCTTGAGCTCTATTGTATTGACGAACCGTCTGTGATGTGACTTTGATAGTCTTTGATAATGTGAACTGAAATTGATCAGTGGGCTTTGTTCGGTTCGCTCTGTGATGAACTTTTCTCTTATCTTTGAGATTGAATGTGATAGTTAAGATCATTTTCGTAATGATTGAGATCATTTGACGATTAAGCAAAGTATTGTTTAGAGCTCATAGTTTGAATTTATACTATCATATTCATTTAATGAAGAGTATAGACAATAGGATTGAGATGGAAAAGACTTGTTCTTTGCAACTCTCTCTACAAAGCACAAACTATCATCAATCCTTCTTTATATATTATACGTTTGTGCATCATTTTCGGTTAAGTTGAGTAAATCTGCTTGAATCTGGTCAGTTAGAGCTTACGCATATTGTTTCGTGCATATATAGATAGCAAGTAAGCGACATGGCGTCCGCACCATCTTCGCCGCCGTCATCGACATCGCCGAATGTGTCTGGATCTCCGAGGAAAGTGGTACGTACGCGAGATGGCAGAGGAACATCGAGAATTCCTCCAGGCCTAATGACCGTCACGGAGGTCAATGCCAATGGGATCCCTGTGAGTCCCCCCAAAGCAGCGGCGAGATTCCGGACCTTGTGCGGGATACTTGGAAGGAAACGGGTCCCCATCACCACACTGAGCTGGGACACTGTGTCGGATGTTCGGAGAAGCCAACTGTGGGACGAAGTTTTAAAATCGTTCACTTTCCCAGCCGCAGATCGCGCGTGGAGCGGCGGCGTTGCTCGATGGGAAAGGCGTGGAGGACCTTTAAGAGCGTGCTTGTCACAAAGTACGTGAACACGGGTCGAACGCCCTTCACGGCGTATAAATTCTTGTCACGGGATATATGGGACGCCTTTGTGCAAATGAAGACGACACCCGAATTTCTTGAGGAAAGTGCGACGTACAAGGCTCTCCAGACACTTAACACTCACCCCCACAAACTCGGCACCGTTGGGTACGCGGGTAAAACCGCGCAATGGGCGGCGGAGGACGCGAACGAAACAAGGCCATTTGCTGAGATCACAGACCAGCGCGCTCTTTCCTGGTTAAGAGCGAGGGCATCAGTTACGTCTTCAGGCGAAATCTCTTTCACAAACCCGGCAGACCGGGATGTGGCTAACCGTGTGGTAAATGTCTTCGAACTACCTAGTTGTTAATAAGTCTATAACTTCATAATGTATATAATAACATGATGACCTCTTGCAGCAAGAATTGAGTTCCGCATGTTCCGAAGGCTCCTTCCAAGCAGACAGGGAGAAGGATATACTATCTACGACCTTGGGAAATAAGGAGCACCCGGGTCGCACGCGAGGCAAAGGGGTTAACGTATCTTGGAGGGATGGATTCCCGCACGACTCATTGCACGATAGGAGCAGGAAGAGATCCAAGGCCGAGTACGATACGTTGTTGGAACATGTGCTTACTTCAAAATTTGAAGGAAGAGAACGGTGCTTCATTGCAAAATTTGAAGAAAAGATAGCAAGATTGCGGGACCAAGTGAATCAACTACTACTCCTCAACAACCCGCCGCAGCCGCCCGTTGTTTTGGTAGGCGATCCTCCTCAACATCGGAGTAGCGCGCGTCCGCAAAATTGTGAACATGATGATGTCCAATTACCTATCGGCGACATCAAGGTAATGTACATCTCTCGAATGCTCCAAAGATAGACCTATAGGACGCCTTAGCTAATTGCGATCGCTTTGTAGGAGCCGACGACCGCACACTCCAAGTGAGGATGGTTGGGATGTCTATTGAGGTGGGGGGGTGGTGTATCCATGCAATGAAGGGATAGTGCAAAGACGGTGCCCGTGTGGCGCAGGTTACGCCAGGTCCAGTGGACATGGTACATGATAATTTTAGGGCCGTCCACCGAGATTCGCCGAACGACGAAATCATAACACTAGGGGATGCCCTGCAGTTTTATTCGGTGGCCAAAGAAGGACATCGCTCGGACCTGCGAGTGCCGCTCAACCTTTGATGACTCCATCCAAACCATCTCCACACGACCATGCCTCTCCAATTCAACTTTTGAAGGACATCGTCCGGACCTGCGATGCCGCCTCAACTTTTGATGACTCTACCCCAACCATCTCGACACGACCATGTCTCTCCAACAGACCCTCCATGATCGCACCTCAACCTTCGCCGAAGCCCGCCTCATCGGTTCCGTGGAGAAGACACCGAACGAACAAAAAAGCGTCTTTGCCGACGGTTCCGAGTCATCCGACAGAGGAAGACGCGTGGCGAGCAAGTCGTTCAGAAAAATCGAAATCGAAGAACATTAAGGCGCTTCGCCTCCTAACCCTAAGAAATACTCTTTCGAAGTCCGTTGGCGGCGAACGATGATAGCCCTCGCTGGATTAGGTTGTCAGAGTTTGCATAGCTGGTACTTGCAGAAGACCAAAGAGAAATGGTGCGCTGATGGAATCACCGTCAGATACACAGAGGACTATTTCCTCCACGAGCCGGCCCCCTTCATCGTGGGCTTCGACGACTTATTCGACCTATTCAACCTCAAAGCCTCGATGCCTCACTTCTACGATGCTGGACACTGTAAGTGTGTACAATCAAGTTCTACATTCACGTACATTCACGTAATATAACAACTCATTGCTTATGTATAGATACATGATTAAAGCGCGGCGATTGAAAGAACGGTGGGTTTCTCGACCCACACGTGGTCTCGAGCAAACCATCTTAGCAGACGCATCCTACGTCGAGAAATACATAACGGCAGGATTGCTTGCTCAAAACTACGGGGACTACATAATGGTGCCCTACAACCAGAAGTAAGTGCTTCACTACTTCTATACAAATTTCATTTGTACTTTATACGCAGTATGAACTTAGATTTAATGACTATAGCGACATACATGAGTAGGCACCACTAGATCGTTTTAGTCATTATACCAAAGAGGAATCAGGTACTATACCTTGATTCCCTAATGAAAAAGGCCACGACTTCACCCTTGTGCAAGAAGTACTCGTGTGTGCTCATTTCCTCCATACATAACTCTATTGTAGTCTTCCTTCGTTTGAAATGGCCGAGGTTAACTTTTGAAACATGTAGGTCGCTCATCTCCTATATTGCCGAGGGAGGGCTATACAAGGGAACGAACGCCACACTTAATCACAGGACGCGATTTCCGGTACGTGCTACAACACAATAATCCTATATCATACTTTCGTAATAATGCGTCTCGAACTGACTATACCTATATATGTAATTCTATTTTTCAGGCCGCAAGAAAAGCGTAAGAATGTGCATTCTACGCTTGCCATCATATGCGATTCTCATGAGTGCTAGGTTGCCTGATCCCGAGGTTGGTCAATCTCGCAATAATTGCTAATTATAAATTTAAATATATATGTGTAACACTTTACTCTTGTTTGTAGGTTTTGAATATAGATTTAGATTCACTCGTTCGTAAAGAGATCTCGGATGTTCGAGGAGGCTCGCACCTTCATCATGACGGATATCATTGCGACCAACGGAGAGTTTCACTCTTGAACGACCTCGAAACAATTAATATATATTTGATATAGTTGTAATTCACTTTGAATAGTTGTAATTCAATGGTACACTAGCGACAATATTTGATATATGTTGGTTTGTAATTGACAATGATCAATTTGGGTTGTCAACGATTGATTTATCTCGTGATGTATCTATTTTACGCCGCTTATTTTCAGAGGGCATGGCTAGCAATTTCGAGGCTAGCGAAAATTTTAAAAAATAGTTAGGCTGAAGTAACTATCACGAGACGGTTTAACAATCAAACCGCTCGTGAATATGCATATCCTGCATCGCTCTATTTAATAACCGTCGTGATATACATATCTCGACGGTTCGTAAATAGAATCGCTCAGGATATCCTTTATCACAGACGGTTCTATTTACGAACCGTCTGGGATATGTGCATATCACAGACGGTTAAATAATTAGAACCGTCCGGGATATGTGCATATCACAGACGGTTTGTAAATAGAACCGTCTGTGATAATTAGATATACAGACGGTTATATAATTAGAACCGCTCGTGTTGTGACTTATCACGACGGATTTTTAACCATCTGTGATAACCGCCTGTTTATCACAGACGTACAAAAACACAGACGGTTCGGAACCGTCTGTGATGACTGTTCCGAACCGTCTGTGATGAGACTGTGTGTAGTAGTGTGGGTTACATGCAAGGCATGGATGCGGATGGGTAGAACTCGTGCGGAGGAAAGCGCGCGCGCAAGGAGCCAGGAAAGAGCCAGAAGGAAGAAACAGGAAATCGTAAGATGCACTGACTTCGGATTGGATTGATTCCAAGTAGGATATTTCCTTAATATGTCATTTAATTTTAATTTCTTTAGGGGGAGATCTTATTATTTGTCACTGTCAAATATATGTAATTCAGGATTTGCTACTGATGTATCTATGACATATGGCCTCAGGATCCAGATGTTATTCACATATGAAGTAATAAATCTTGAAATCCACATATTTGCAGTGGCACATAATTGATTTTTTTTTATCTGGTGAGTCTGTACAAGGGTTTCTTTTATCTAGTAGTACTGTACAGCTTCTTCGAAAAACCGGACTGGTTTTGTTCGGCAGTCCGTCCATTTCCGATTCCCCGATAGAGTCCGAGTGGTTCCAGCTACGGAGTTGTGTATCAAGAGCAGATCCGATCTTGGGTTTTATCGGTGGCACGTAGATCCAAGCCGTGGTGCTGGGATTTGCGAGCTGGATCGACGACGTCCTGTTCCTTGCGTTCGTAGGCTGTGGTGTCTACGGGCGGAGGAAATATCAACTAGGGTTGCCGTGTGACTTCCACAAGCTGCACCGAAACCCATATATTATCTTCGTTCCTTTTTTATTCAAGGATCAGAGCTGCCCAAGAATTCAAGAGAAGGGTGCTGGTCTCCAAGCCGTGGGACTCCCACCATCTTTGGTTGTTGACGCCAGCAAATAGTGCTTGTGGTCAATCTAGTACCGCTGCACACGCATGCATCTTTATTGAGTTCCTGTTTGCATACACTTATACGATCATCTCGGTTGTTGTGTTTTCGCTTGCTGTGCATCACAGGAAGATTGAAGCCGCGGCTGTCCTTTGTACAGTGAAAGATCGGTCAATTCGCGTATAAATTAGAATTCCTATAATTTGTGTCGTATCAGGTGGTATTGATCACGATACTGATATTACTTATTTTACGTTTTGTTCTGTTGATCTTTTGTGCTATTCATTATGGTCGGATCAGATCAAAGTGTCCGTGGATCAGATCAAATTAATTTATGAACTATTAAGTTTCTTTACTATTTAGATGAATTATTCCAATGGGGTTACAACGTTACTTTTCATACATGAAATTGACGATATTTCACGCATTACAAGCATTATATGAACTAATTTTGTTAGGTATGATTAAGCCTATTCTGTTAGAAGTACTTTGTGTGAGAATTTATGAAACCTAAAATCCAACTTTTCGAGATTTAAACCCTAAATTTTTTAGATAATTTCAGAACATATAAAATTCTAAAAAACATTACACAACCTTTTGTTGTGTAAGTATCCCGTCGTCGTCACCCGAGTGTACTATAAATTAGTGTCTACCGAGCGCTGTCTGCCTTTCCCGAGTGCCCTAGTAAGCACTCGGGATAAGCCTGAGTGTTTCTGATAAAACACTCGGGATATATATAAGCACTCGGAAAATAAGCTGTTTCTGGTGGTGAAGGGTTTCTTTTATCTAGCAGCCCTGTACAACTTCTTAGAAAAACCGGACTGGTTTTCTTCGGGAGTCTATCCATTTCCGATTCCCGTGTAACTATGGGTGGAGGAAATATCAACTAGGGTTGCCGTGTGACTTCCTCAAGCTGCACCGAAACCCATATATTATCTTCGTTCCTTTGTTATTAAAGGATCAGAGCTGCCCAAGAATTCAAGAGAAGGGTGCTGGTCACGGTTGATTCAACCATCTTTTGTTGTTGGCGGCAGCAAATAATAGTGCTCGTGGTCAATCTAGTACTGCTGCACACGCACGCATCTTTATTGAGTTCCTGTGTTTGCATACACACGTATACAATCATCTCGGTTGTTGTGTTTTCGCTTGCTGCGCACGCATGACAGGAAGATTGCAGCTCGTGTACAAATTAGGATTCTATAATTTGTGCCGTATCAAGTATGATATTGAAATAAATTAATTTTGGAATTAAAAGTTTGGGGGGAAAAATGTGGTATCTAAATATGTACAATTCAGAAATGGAATTCGATCGTAGAAAAATCATGTCGCCCAAATATATATAAATTTTGAATATAGATTACAAACTACCTTTCGTATTCCAAATTTCCAATTATATTTAAAAAATGGCCCTATCAAATATATATAGAGACACACACGATAGCGCTATTATACACATGCATGTAGAATAGGTTATTCTACGCTAACCCCCCCCCCCCACCCCCACACGCAGTAGACCATACAACCGTGTGCGCCCCACATAACTGGTAGTAAAAATCACACTGCCCCACGCAAGCTCGTTGTGCCTGTTACTACATCACTACAATAGATTTATTGTCATGTTGAACACTGAGGGGTGGGTGGAGAGAGAAGCATGAGTTAATTATAAACATGAACGAGAATATCTCCTAAACAATTTATCCTGTTTATAATACGTTTGAAGCTTTTTGCTGGAAAAAATGTTATCTACGATGAATATGTTTTAACGCTGTAAAAAACAAATTACTGCACCGAAAGTTTAGATTTACTGTATCTAAGTCAATCAATTACTGCATCATCTAATCACAGTGCAACCGACCATAAAACCGCGCATGCCCCCTCAATCCACCACCCTACCGCCTCTTCCACCGCCCCCTTTTATTGAAGCTCTACTGCGACTTCATTGTGTCTTTTGCTCTAGCACTACAAAGATTTACTGCGACCTCATTGTCTCTGTTATGGCAACTTCCTTGTGTTTTTACTGTAGCACTACAAAAGCGATTTACTACAACCTCGTTGTGGTACTACAAAGAGATTTTATTGTGATATCATTGTAGCTTTTACTGTAGCACTACAAATAGATTTATTTTCACGTTGAGCACAGAGGGCGTGGGATCGTGACCCGAGGAAAAAAATTCGCTTAGGTGTGATGGGGCAGTAAAAAAATGTATCACGATTATTTTTTCTCACCGTTGCAAGTTACTACCACACGTGTGCGGATCGTGGGACCGTGGCCCGGAAAAGAACAAGACACTATGAGATGGCTCAGTAGTAAAAATGCTATTAGAATTACTATCACATACATTATCGGGCGTGCAATGTTTATCTGCACCGTTTCAGGAAATTTACTGCGACCTTATTTGTGCGTTTTACTGAGGCACTACAAGAGGTTTATTGCGACTTCCTTATGCTTTTACTGTAGCACTACAAAAAGATTTCATGTGATCTTTTTAGGAATTCTGCGATCTTCATATTCATTTACTATATCTTTACAGATAGACACTACCACGCTTAGTATTCTGTAATCCTTATGCCTTTACCACATCTTCATCGAGATTTATCGCCACACCGAGCACAGAGGGCGGAGAGAGAAACGTGAGTTGACTGGAGGTGGGAAGTGGTGGGTTTTCTTTGACCGACTTTTGACAAAGTGATATATATATATATATATATATATATATATATATATATATATATATATATATATATATATCTGCGTGTAGGATAGCTTATTCTATGCTCAGTCATCCCTGCATGAATCGATCAGTAAAACCACGCGTGGCCCACGATTGACAACAAAATCGCGTGCACCCACAAAACCTTGTTGTGCCTTTTAGTGCAGCACTACAAGAGATTTACTACCATGCTGAGTGCAGAGGGGTGGGTGGAGAGAGAAGTGTGGATAAATTACAAACTTTGAACGAGAATATCTCCTAAACTATTTATCCTATTTACAATCCGTTTGAAGCATTTCGCTAGAAAAATATGCTTAACAAAAAGAGATCCATGATGAATATGTTTTAACACTGTAAAAAAACTACTACATGAAAAGTTCGGTTTTACTGTACCTAAGCCAATCAATTATTGCATCATCTAAGCACGGTGCAACCGACCATAAAACAACGCATGCCCCAATCCACCACCCCACCCCCTCTTCCGCGGCCCCCTTTTACTGCAGCACTACAAGAGATTTACTGCAAACTCATTGTGTCTTTACTGCAATATCCTAGTGCTTTTACTGCAACACAACAAGAGATTTATTGCGACTTCATTGTGTATTTTACTGCATCCTCCTTGTGTGTTTTACAGTAGCACTACAAAGCGATTTACTACGACCTTATTGTGCCTTTTGCTGCAACACTACAAAGAGATTTTACTATGATCTCGTTGTGCCTTTTACTGTAGCACTATAAAGAGATTTACTGCCACGCTGAGCTCGGAGGCGTGGGATCGTGTCCTGAGGAAAAAAGTTCGCTTAGGTGTGATGGGGCAGTAAAAAGGTATCAAAATTACTTTTCTCACCGTTACAAGTTACTATCACGCGTGTACGGATCGTGACCGTGGCCCAAAAAAAGCATTACGCTATAAGATAGTCCGACAGAAAAAAATTGTATTAGAATTACTATCACATACACTAACTATTATCATCGATATGCGATGCGCATGGGAGGCGGAGGTTCTTAGCCCATAAATATTTGGATTGGGCCGCCGCACTAGGTTTGCTCGTGTGTGCGGACCGCAGCCCATGGTGGCACTGTGGGTTGATTGGCGCTTAGCTACAAAAAGTGTGTGCGTGCATGCGTGTGTGTGTATCTAGGAAATTATATAGGCATCCGGGTGCCTAGGCACCACATCATGAACCATCCGATACACGTATATGATCGATATAAATTTTGAAGTTTGGGTATAAAAATGTTTTATACCCCAGTATACTTATTTCAAGTGAGTTTTAAACTCAGTTCAAACTAGTTGAACTACTTTTGAATTTAGTGCAACTAGAGTTATTATATACCATGAAACTACCTCAAACTAGTTAAATTGAAGATGAATTTTTTTGGAGTTTGACATCTCAAATACACTTTTTATAGGTATGCAAAGATACCCATGTTAAACTTTGCAGATCTCAAAGCACATCAACAGTATTGATTTGGGTGCCTAGGCGCCAATGTGCATGAAACCCTAAAGATATAGAAATTGTGGTATTTAAGTACATAAAATTTAGAATTCAATTCCACAAAAATTTTGTTATCCAAATCATATTAAATTATAATTAACACTACAAAAGAAAGTGTCTTCTCTAAATATATATTACTATGGAACTAAAATGTTTTGCATTTTCTAAATATAAAAGCATTCAAAACTTGAACTGAAATTTTTCTATCCCAATTTATATATAGACATATTTTGAAATATGTCACTCCTCAGTTTGTGGTTTTGAAATATGTCACTCCTCAGTTTTTCTTTGAAATATGTCACTTCTCAGTACAAAGAAGAGTGACATATTTCAAAGAAAAACTGAGGAGTGACATATTTCAAAACCTAAACGAGGAGTGACATATTTCAAAATTCATATATATATATTAAAGTTAAATTTTAAAACTAGCAACAAGTAAAACTATTCAAGACACTTAGCGCGTGTAGTTAATTGGGTTTATGACTAGTTAATTAAACCACTTGCCAGTCTCATGAAATATAACTTTTTTATTTTTAATCATTCCGTCCTCTATAAGAACCAGCCGAGCGTAGTGTATTTGTAGGAAAGGCCAAGAAGCACTACACAGACAAGCATTGCAGTAAGGTAAGAATGGCGTTCGTCCATGACGAAGTGAGCTCTCAGGACATGCTCGGATCTTTCGCCCTACTCTATAACCACGCCTTCAGCTTTATCAAGCCGATGGCGCTCAAGTGCGCCGTGGATCTCGGCATCCCCGACGCCATCAACCTCCGTGGTGGTGCCGCCACCCTCGCCGACATCGCCGCCGACACGGCGGTACATGCGTCCAAGCTCCCCGACCTCCGGTGCCTGATGAAACTGCTCACTACGTCGGGCATATTCGGCGCCACCACCGCAGACGGCGGCTGCAACGGCGAGCCCGTGTACACGCTCACCGCGGCGTCGCGCCTCGTCGTCGGCTCGAGCAGCCTGTCTCCTTTGGTGCGCTTCGTGGTAAACCCTGTATCTGTATCCCCATTCTTCGACATGCACGCGTGGCTCAGGACCGGGCCGGCGGCCGCGAAGTCGCTCTTCGAGCTGTCGCACGGCCGCTCCCGGTGGGATACAGCGAACGCGGACAACAGCACGCAGAACGACGCCATGTTCGCCGAGAGCCAGCTCCTCATCGAGGCCGTCCTTAGGGACCATGGCGACGTCTTCCACGGGCTGAGCACGCTGGTTGACGTCGGCGGCGGCCACGGCGCGATCGCAAAGGCCATCGCGAGGGTTTTTCCGCACATCAAGTGCACCGTGATGGATCTCCCTCACGTCGTAAGCGACGCCCCCGCCGCTGATGGCAACCTGCAGTTCGTGGGCGGCAACATGTTCGAGTCCATTCCACCAGCGGATGCTGTTTTACTCAAGGTAACGTACACACTTCATTTGTGCCTTGTCTCGCAGCATGTGGACAAACGTGTTGGTGGAACATGCATGCATGATACATTACATTTTCCTTTGGACAAAAGTTTAATCTTCCTGGTTTTTTTTCTAGTATGTTTTGCATTGCTGGGGTGACGACGAATGTGTCAAGATACTTGGGCATTGCAAGGAAGCCATCCCTGCGAGAGATGCTGGGGGAAAGGTGATAATCATAGAACTGGTGTTGGGGTCTGGGCCGCGAGACATAAACATCGCCGAGACGGAAGACATGCATAGCATGTTCATCACGTGTATCAGCGGTGTGGGGCGAGAGGAGCATGCCTGGAAAAAGATCTTTTCTGATGCTGGATTCGGTGACTACAAGATCACGCCGGTATTGGGTCCTATATCAGTTATCGAGCTTTACCCCTGAACGCTCTATCGGTGTCCTTTAACGAAATAAGTGCGCATCAACTCCATTGTTCAACTGTGTGCGTGAGCTTTGGGTGTGGTGGTCAGTAAGGCTGGTGCCTCGTTAGCATGCCTGTGTTGTCGATTTCCTCTTTCTATGTAAGAACTATATGCTTAATAAATAAATGCATGCAACTACATATTTATGCGATGAATGGACACTACCACAAACAGAGTTTTTACCGAGTGTCAAAAACACTCGGAAAATTAATAAAAACACCCGGGATAAAAATTCCCGAAGGTCCGCCATCAGGAAAAAACACTCGGGATAGTTTAGTCGGGATAAAAATAGTTTCCCGAGTGTAACTCTCGGGAAACATAACTGTCCCGAGTACAAATATGTACACTCGGGAGAAAAGTTGTCCCAACGGATTAATCCACCGTAACGGAATACTTTACCGAGCGTTGACACTCGGGAAATTAGGGAAAATGTTACTTGGGAACATTTCTATCTGGAAAGTTGCCCTGAGTGTAAACACTCAGGAATCGTTTTTATTTCCCAAGTGTATGGCAAACAATCACACTCGGGAAAGTTTCCCCCGTTGAATGCCAAAAATTGACCCGAGTGTAAACACTTGGGAAATATAGCCACATGGCCATCTTTTCCGACGGGTCATGAAAATTTCCCAGTGTCATCGACCTACTACACTAGAAATCCACCAGGTGTTTCCCGAGTGTATGTCAAACAAGGCACTCGGGAGTTACCAAACAAGGTGTGCACCAATTTTGCGCCGATTTTGTACGTACGATTTTGCATTTAATTTTGAACTAGTCTGACAGAAAACTTGTCAATCAAATAAACTATACATTCCACAACAAGAAAAATACCATAAATCATTACATATATAGATTCAACAATATTGACATAATTCCCGAGCTCACAATATATATAGATCGGACATCCACAACATTCGAGTTCAAATTCGAAAATCTCTACATAAGGCATGATACATATAATAGTTCCAAGTAGTAATTTCACACAGTCTTTTCCGTAATGCATCAAACAAAAGCACAGTATCACTGCTACCATTTTCTTCGGAAAATAGGATGTGCATTCACATTCAATTGCTCCAGCTTCTCAATCTGAGCAACAAATTCATTCATTCTCTTCAGTACATTGGGCATAGCAGCAATAATAGTCTCAGTCTTGGATTTGAAGATCGTTAGAATTTCCAGCTTCGCAAGAGATGTTCCCGACTACCGTTCAGTTGAAACTTCTGCAATCTGAAATATTGGTGTCAGCCTTTGTTGACCTACCAAAATTGATTCTCATTTGGTAGTTCATCACGTGTATCAGTGGTGTGGGGCGAGAGGAGCATGCCCGGAAAAAGATCTTTTCTGATGCTGGATTCGGTGATTACAAGGTCACGCCGGTATTGGGTCGAAATAACGTGCGCATCAACTCCATTGTTCAACTGTATGCGTGAACTCTAGGTGTGGTGGTCAGTAAGGCTGGTGCCTTGTTAGCATGCCTGTGTGTTAAAGAACCTTGACAGATGAACTCAAGACCACAACAAATACTTGCCAAACATCGGGATACATAGGTCTCAAATCCACTCCAGATACAAGTGCTTTGGGATACTAACTAGGGAAGAATAGAAGTAGGGATTGAGATGAAGCAAATAGGTTGGGGATGGCGAGGAATAGGGACTGGGAAACAGCAGGGAGGAAGAGGAGAGCCTCTGGTTCTGTATTTTGTTTGATGCCCTGCGATGCTTCGCCTGGCCCCTTTGTACTTGACGACCTATGTGTCCCTTGCCTTCCTTGGCCCACAGCCCATGTAGCAAGTCCAGATCGGTCCATAACATTCCTCCCCTGCTGAAATTCGGCTTGTTCCCAAGCCGTTGCAAAATCCCATGGTAAGAGATTTTATAATGTTTGCTCATCTCAAAGCCTCCCCTGTAGTTGGTTCAGTTTCTGTAGAACCAAGTGTCCATCCTCTCCTGGAAACCTGGGATCTTCTTGTTCCTGAGTAGTGGATGTCTGCCTACTTGGCATCCATGATGAAATATTTCCCAGGAAATTCCCATTAATCAGAGTACTGGGTGTGGTAGACGTGTTAAAGTATGAAGGAACCTGGCCATATGTAGTCCCTCCAGTACAAAGAATAAAGCCAGCGCGCCTCACACAAACAGATAGCACTGACAAGCCATCAATAGAAGAATAAAAAGATGGTCCAGGCAGCAAGTAGTTGAACGGCCCATAAGTGTATGCAAACCCCGACAAGATGCCACACAGGTGCCCCAGCAGTGAAACATTGCTTGCGAGAAACTGAAACAGTATCAGCAAAATCCATGCATACCATTTTGCAGGAACATTGAAGAGACCGAAGACACTTCGAGATTGCGCTCCACTCAAACTTGTCTCAATGACAATCATTGAGAATATAACTCCAGAAAATCCAATAGAGCATTCATCCACAAGAAATGGAATAGGGTATAGAGGATTGTAAGCCACCAAAAAAAAGCAATGATGAGATGAAGAATTGCATTTTTCTTTGCAATAAGGAACATCAAGAATAAGAGACAGACTAGACCCATAATTCTCTCCAACTCAGTACCCAAGGGTACCAGGGCCAGCATGTTGAATAGCACATGAAGCAAAGAACCATTAAATAGAACAGCTATATAGAACCTGTACCCTTAAAAATGTGATGCTACTATAGAAGGCAAGAAGCATATCTCGCTGAAGGAGTCATAGCCAATCAACTAGCATGCCAAATAAATCGCTCCACATATTAAGATAACAGTAGAAGTAATGAACGGAATGCTGCTCCACCACTGATTTAACCTACTCAAAATTCCAGCCTCAAAAGCCATGTTGCCCCTCAGTTGTGGCATTGCTTGAATTCTTAGGCGCATAGGAAGAAGCATACTGCCATCAAGATGATCCGAATATTGTGAAAAGGTGCCAGCAGTGTGAGCAAGAGAATTGGGGCAGTGTATTGAACTCCAAGCCTGTGCCACTCTGATCACTTCAATTCTCTTGAGCATAGGAGGTGGCCAAGGCTTAATCTCAATCGAGCTCATAAACAATAATTTAGAGCCGCACAAGGGACTCATACGATGAAGAATTCTCACTAGATCTCAAGTTTCTGCTGCAGAACCCTTTATAAGCTCGGAGCCACCAGGATCCCATAAAATTGCTGATCCTCAATGCCAAATGTTGCTCTGTCATTGTCCCGGTTACCGTTTGAAAAATTCAGCTCACAAGAATCCTTGACAATGTGTGGATATCATGGGGATATGTTCATAATCTTATGATGATGTGACAATTGGCAATGGCGTTGAAGGTTTGCGAAAACACGAGTTTCGGCAAAGTTCGTGTTCTGTCGAGTCTCAGCGGTCGGCCGGCCTTAGTGGCGGTCGGACCGCCATGCCTCTGGGTGAATTAGGTCGGCGGTCCGACCGGCGGATGAGCGGTCCGACCGGTTGGGTGGCGGTCTGACCGGCGTCTGATGAGCGGTCCGACCGGTCATATAAGTGGCATTGGATTTTTGAGTTGGGCCAAAAATAGAGGGTGTATGCAAGTGAGGAGTTTCTATTGCACTTGGTCTCATAATTTTTGGAGCCTCCAGTCAAAAGTTCTATTCGTTTTAAATTTCGAGAGGTTGTGGATTTGGTGTTGAAATTTTGGCTAAGTCCACGGTGGCGGTCGAGCCGCCTTACGTTGGCGATCGGGCCGAGCGATGGCGTCGACCAAGCCAAGGGTGGCGGTCTGACCGGTTTTCACTTAACTCGTCGGCCCGTGTGGCGGCGATGGTTGCTTGTTAGGTCAATCTCATGGGTTTCATTGCATATGTGTTGCATGATGCATGTTTTGACTAACGTGGGTCAAGTTGTGAAGAACTTGTTCCGGTTCGATTTGCTTGTCTATTGTTGTGCGAGTTGCTTGGTGGTCAACGACGGTCAATGGCGAGGACGATCGGGACTAGGCTTGGAGAGGCGAGGTTGAAACGATCGGCGATCTGGGTGAAGTCATTGGACTCAAGTATGGTGCAAGATGGACAAAGGTGACCGAGCAGGCGATTCGGCGCGGCCGGTTGGATCAAGCGGCGCGGGGTGGTGCAAGTGCCATGGTGGTTTCGGTGGGGCCGGATGGAGAGACTTGCCGACATGATGAGAGCCGTTGGATCAACCTACACGTGGCGAACAGCGAGTGCCGCTGTCACGGACTCGGTCTTGGAGAAGGACCGAGAAGGGGTATTTTGGTAATCTTACCAAATACCGTCTTGGTGACCTTTTGCTAACCCGCGGCGCAAGACGGTGCGTGGAGAAGCGGATTAGGTCAAGAGGAGATGAAGACGGCGCTTTAAAATGCGTGCGTGTGTGACCCGTTTGTTTTGGGCCTTAACGGGAGCCCATTATGGAAACTCTTCTAGAAGGTCTAGGCCTCCACTATAAATAGAGGAGGGAGGTGGCTGCACCCCCTCAACCCTTTCATTACTTGAAAATCCTAGTTTTTGCTTGTGTGCTTAGGGAGTTGATAGTTGGAGGTTAGGGTTCTAGAGAGTTGGATTTGATTTCGTGCTCATGTATTGAGTCTTTGTCCTCCATTGATGGAGTGGATGTAAACCAATACCATATCAAATCAATCCAAAGAAAGTTCTCTCAAAGATGAGTTCATTTGCCTTCTTTCTCTCTATTTGATGATTTTGAGTCTTTCTTTGATCCGCGAGTTTTTGGTTGGTTTCTTGCTATGATCTAACTTGCTGCAACATGTGGGAACCCATCTAGGGTCATCTTGGTCATCAATCACCCACGAGCAAGTTTCTAGATCATATTTCGTTGTTGACTTCGGTTTTGACCCACCTTCACTCAAGCGGAAAAGGTCTGAACTTTGGCAAGGATCTTCACGATCGTTGCTTGGAATAGGTTCTGACATCCTTAGGAAGGTGTGTGTCAAGTTTCACGAAGTTTGGACACACGAATCAAAGTTAGATCAATTTGTGTTTTGGTTTTTGAATGTTTTCACTATTCATTGGCACGGAGGTCGACCGCCATGTATTGAGAGGTCAGACCGATTTCCAAAGGTCAGACCGATTTCTAGTTGGAGGTCAGACCGCCCAACTCATTTAGGTTTTGAGTTTTTATATTTTTGAAGATTTTGCTTTGGGGTTTTGATTGGATTCAATACAAGTCTTAGTTGTGCATGATTGATTGATCTTCATAGCTTTCATAGCTATTGGAGTGAGATTCATATTGAATTCAATTAGGGAGAAAAAGAGATCGTGCTCCTATTCACCCCCCCTCTAGTCGCCTTTCCGGTCCAACAAGTGGTATCGAGCCGGTTAGTTCAATCTTGATCTTAACCGGTCTTTGAACTTGGCGATGGACAAGTACTCCTCCAAACCGCATATCTTCGATGGGCACGACTATGCCTTTGGAAGAACCGCATGCGTGTCTTTCTTGAGAGCGAACCACGAGGTATTTGGGAAGTCGTTCGAGATCCGCTCATCTTGCTCGAGGTTGCTACGCGGCTCGAAGCCCTCTTGGCTAATGACCGTAAGGCAAAGAATTTTTGTATGGTGGGCTTGGTAGGCAGGAATATGATAGGATTTGCAATCTCGAGATGCACATGAGATTTGGAAGACCTCGAAACCTATCATGAGGTTCTTCGAAATCAAACAAATACGTCGGCCAGTCTATAAAGAGAATATAACAAATTCGAGATGCGTCTGGTGAGAGCATCGATGACATTTCGATCGTTTTAACACGGTGATAAATCGGATGAAGGTTGTTGGTATTGAATTTACCGATCGAAAATGTCATCCATCTCCGGCTGCAATCAACACCAGGGAGTGGGAGATAAAGGCTACCGCCATTCAGGAAAATGTCAAATTCTCTGATCTGACCTTGGAGCTGCTCTATAGCAAGCTCAGGACTCATGAGATCCAGAAAGCTGACCATTCTAAGAAGGGTAACATGGCTTTGTAGCGAGACAGCTAAGAGAACCTCGATGGGTTGTTTGAGTCTTCTTCTGGATTTTCTCTTGCTTCTTTATCTGCAATTCAAGAAGAGGATCTTGAAAGTATTCCTGAGCCTGAGATGACACTTTTGATTAAGAAGTTCACACGGGCCTACAACAATATGAGAAACAAAAAGAGAGCGGCCTGTGACTTGTTAGGAGTGTGGAGAGCTTAATCACATCCGCAAATTGCCCCAAGCTGAAAGGTAAGAGCAACTACAAGGATGAAAAGCCACTTGGAAGAAGCCTCGGGACGCAAGTCCAAGTTTGATGATGCCAAGCTCGGGAGAAGGTCGCTCACCGGGTTCTTGCCGCTCTTGGGGATCGATCCTTGAGCGATGTGGACTCGGGAGCGAGGAGGACAAGGAGGAGGAGCTCCTCAAGACAAGAAGGGAAAGGCCAAGGACTTCAGGCATGTGCTTCATGGCGACTCAGACGATATTGATGACAACAATGAGGTATCTCCCTCCTATGATGTTCTCTTTGCTAGATGTGAAGCTGTACATGAGCAAATGCTAGGTCGAGGATAAAGCCTTAAAATTCATCATGACTAGGAATGAGGAGTTAGAGTCACAAGTAGATAAACTCACATTAGAACTTGTGAATGCTAAGAGTCTTGAATCGATGAATGTTCATCTGCTATGCTTTACATTACGAACTAGCTAAAGCGCAATCTGCTCATGATATTGCTTTGCAACAACATGAAAATGCTAGGGTGAGCTAATTGAAGTTAAATCTACTCCTTGCAAAAATGCTTAGAGTCTAGCAAGTTGATTGTTTCGGTGTGATTGAAGCTAGCTCTTGCTCATCGCTTAGAACGTAAGCGTGAAGTACATGATGTTGTAGAAGCGACTAGAGTTAAATATGCCAAGCTTAAGGGCGGATTAATTCGCTACTTGTGCTTCATGTGAAGCTCTTAAGCTTGAAGTTGCTCTTTATAAGAAGAAGGTTAACGCTAAAACTTGTGATTCATGTGTTAACTTTGGAAGAGAAATTGCTTACCTTAAGGACACATTAGAAAGATTCTCGATGGTAAGAAACAGTTAAACATGATTCTTGACAAGTCAAAACTCCTTATAAGAAGCAAGGGTTAGGATACAACTTTGCCCAGGACAAATCTAGTGGCATTCAAATCTTGAAAAATGGCTTAGTTGAATTTGATACCCAACCTGCAAAGATCACTTTCAAATCTGCAGGTTTTGCCCAACCATCTATTCAGTCAAAAGGTGCTTCTCCCAGTGGTACCAAGTACCATTGCACCTATTGCAAGAAGGATGGGCATTTGGTTGAGTTCTGTTGGCGTAGGTTGAAAAATGCTAAGAAAAATATTGCTAGAATGTCATCTTATCAACCTAGAGCTTTTGTGAGACATGGTAATTTAGAGAGGAAGAAACCTGGTCTAGGATTTGCTTCACATGTTAATCATTCTCATGCTCCTAGGCAGGATAATTCTCATGTTAGAGTTACCATTGCTCATAATGAATTTCAAATAGAATCAAGGATAGCATACGCTTTGCATACTACTGCAGACATGTGTCTCAAGATCTTGGGTTCCCAAGTCATGTTTAACTAACCCGATATTGAGACACATCGATCTTTTGTGCCTTGATTTTCGGATCGCGCGGAAGGAAGGACACGTGGTTCGTCGACTCACTGCTCACGCCACATGACCGGAGACTCAAAATGGTTCACCTCCTTCACGCGGTCGATAGGTGATGTCCTCATCACCTTTGGAGACAATACTCAAGGGCGGATTGAAGGCAGGATCAATCGGGGTGAGCGACAATTTCATCCTAAGGGCGTCGCCCTTGTGGACAAGCTCGAGTTTAACTTACTCTGTCTCACAGCTTCTTGATGATGGCTATGAGACTATATTTAAGAAAAATGCTTGTCGGGTGCTTGATTCTATTTGGTGAGCTCGTTTTGGGATTTATAGAGTTGCTAGGATCTTTGGAGCTGATTTTTGAATCTCTTCTTTGGTTCTTTTAAATGTTTGTTTACACCTTCTTCTCGAGTTCTGGCTTTGGCACCGACGTTTGGGGCACATTGGTTTTGACCATCTGACGCGAGTTAGCAACCTTGATCTCATGAGAGGTTTGCCTAAACTCAAAGCCGTCAAGGATGCTGTATGTGCGCCCTGTAGGCATGGCAAGCAAGTTGCGCCTCACACCCTTGATGACTTTGGTCATGGTAGCGGACCGGAACAGTTGCTTCATATGGATACTGTTGGTCCTGCTAGGGTTCGATCAATTGGTGGCAAGTGGTACATTCTTGTCATAGTTGATGATTTCTCGAGATACACTTGGGTGTTCTTTCTTTCTTCGAAGGATGAAGCTTTTGGTCATTATCGTGATCTTGTTCTTCGTTTGGCTTCTGAACTTTCTGGCGCCTTGAGAGCGATCCGCAGTGACAATGGCACGGAGTTCAAGAATGCCTCGTTTGCCTCTTTTTGTGCTTGGCGCGGAATTGAGCATCAATTCTCTTCTCCACACGTCCCTCAACAGAATGGCGTTGTGGAAAGGAAGAACAGAACCTTAGTCGAGATGGCTAGGGCGATGCTAGATGAGTATAGCACACAGGAGATTTTGGGCGAAGCTATTGCTCTGACTTGCCATATTTCAAACCGTGTCTTCTTAAGACCTTCTTTGGGCAAGACTTCATATGAGCTTGATTTGGTAGAAAACCCTCGGTTTCTCATTTTGAGTTTTTGGAGCTAAGTGTTTCATTCTCAAGACAGAAACCTAGATAAATTTGAATCAAGGACTTTTGATGGTTTATTTCAGGTTATCTGCACATTCGAGGGTTTTCGGTTTTTAATGTTGAAACTAACATTGTCCAGAGACATGCAATGTCACTTTTGATGAGACTAGCCCCAGAGCTAGATCCGGCATTTCGGTGATACACAGTGACAGAAAGTATTTTTGTGGAGGAAGATGATGGCGGGCGATACTTGTCCTCCACTGCTGCTTTGTTGAGCTCTGTCCAAGCTCAGAACACCACGATCGCTTCACCTCCAATTGAGGCTCTGCCGCATCTTCTTCATCAGCAGATACTGCGGAGGTTGAGGAGATATTGTCTCCCAGGCGCTCCACTTCACATTCGAGGCGTCATCCTCGGATCGGATGATTGGTAATCTTCATGAGCGAGTCACTCGCTCCGGTATCACGATCCGAGTCTCTACTCTCATTCGCATTTGTTGCTTCTTTGAACCCCGCGATATATCACATGCATTATCGATTCTAGTGGGTTAATGCCATGCATGAAGAGTTAGAGAATTTTGAGAGGAACAAGGTGCGGAACCTAGTAGAGCCTCCTAGTGGTCATAATGTGATAGGAACCGTTGGGTGTTCAAAAATAAACAAAATGAGGACGGTTCGGTGGTTAGAAACAAGGCTAGGTTGGTAGCTCGGGGTTTTAGCCAAGTTGAGGGTTAGATTTTGATGAGACATTTGCTCTGTTGCTAGATTGGAAGCCATTCGCATTACGCTTGCATTTTGCTTCTAAGGGCTTTAGATTATATCGGATGGATGTTAAGAGTGCCTTTTGAATGGTTTTATAGAAGAGGAAGTGTATGTTAGGCAACCCCGTGCTTTGAGAACCCCAAACATCCACATCATGTTTTTAAGCTATCCAAAGCCTTGTATGGTCTTAAGCAAGCCCCTAGAGCACTGGTATGATAGACTTAAGACCTTTACGCTTAAGAATGATTTTGAGATGGGTAAGGTAGACAAGACCTGTTCATCCTTAGGCGTGGCAATGACTTCTTGCTTGCTCGCATTTATGTAGATGATATTATCTTTGGTGGTTCTTCTCATGCTCTTGTTTCTAGTTTTTACGAGACCATGTCCAGGAATTTGAGATGAGTATGATGGGAGAACTCAATTACTTCTGGGCTTCAAATCAAGCAATGCAAGGAAGGGATCTTCATCCATCGACGAAGTACACCAAGGATCCGCTCAAGCGCCGAGATGGGTGATCGCAAGCCGATCGCCACTCCCATGGCGACCGGATCGTTTCGGATCCGGATGAGGAAAGAGAAGCCGTGGATCAACGCGAGTACCGCGACATGATCGGCTCCCTCACGCACTGACGGCCTCAAGACCGGACATCCACTTCGCGGTTTGCCTGCATGCGAGGTTTGAGCGTCTCGAGGACTTCCCATCGCCAAGCCGTTAAGCGCATCTTCGGTATTTACACTCTACCCTCCAATATGGCATTTGGTTTTCTGCTCTTCGTCCTTGTCCATTCGGGGTTTTCGATTCTGATTTTGCGGTGTCGGCTAGATAGGAAGAGTACCTCGAGCACTTGTCACTTTTAGGCACTTCTCTTGTCTCTTGGTCTTCTAGGAAACAGTCTTACATTTGCACAATCCATCTTGAAGCTGAATATGTAGCTTTGCTAGTTCTTGTAGTCGATTTTGTGGATGGTGTCCACTCTTAAGGATTTTGGGTTGGCATTTGATAGTGTTCCTCTTTTACGTGATAACACTACTGCTATAAACATTGCTAAAAACCCATGCAACACTCTAGGACCAAGCACATAGACATTCGCTATCACTTTCTTAGAGATCATGTCGAGAAGGGTGATATTGTCTTGCATTTCGTGAGTCAGAGGCTCGATTAGTGATATCCTCACCAAGCCTTTAGACCCAACTAGGTTTGCCACCTTGAGAAGTGAGTTAGGGTAATTTATCCCTACGGGTTGGTTTGAGGGGAGTTGGCTGTTCGAACTTTCCTTGTTCATCGAGCTTTTACGATCTTTTACGATACCTTCTTCTAGTGGTATTTTCTTTTTGATCTTTTGATCTTTTAGGCTTTTAAGTCTTTTATGCATCTCATTGTATCATCTGCATTTATATGAAAAACCAAAAAGATGCATTGCAATATAAGCTTTTATGCTTGTCTTTTAAAATTGATGAAGCTTTGCTTATTACCCTTTTGAGCTTTAGTGTTTCAATTGCTCAATGCCATGTCTAGTTCTTTGACTTGCTAGAATTATCATGCTTTCACATGTGTAGCTAAGTCTTTCTTTGAATGAGCGAACTTTAAGACAACTTGAACTAAAAACTGCAATTTGTGGATGTTTTAGCTAGTTGCGCAATTAGTGCTCCTTTTGTGACATTGGCTCTGTCAAAATTGCTGTGTTAGATCTTGAATCTAGTATTGATCATTACTTGAGCTTCTTGTTCTCTTAAGAATCTAAATCTGCTCTGGTGAAAAATGAAAAATCAAATTTAAAGATTGTCTTATGCTTAAAATGTGCCAAACTACTCTCACGAGACCGCATGTCATAGACATGAACTTGGAGGTAGTTTGATGATCGAACGATCTCATGGGACCGCTTGTCAAATCTAACATGAACCTCAAGATTTGTTGCCACTGGTAGAAGCTTAGGAAGAGTTTGTGGATGGCTCTAGTCGGGATCTTCTTCACTAAGATATACCTTTCATCAATTTCAATATTCATTGCAAATGAAAACCGTTGAAAAATGGGCGTTTGAGACCAATTGAGCAAAATGATTCAATTCGGACTTGTTTGTCTCTTAATGTGGTCATTGTTAGCTTTTGATCTCACATTGACATTTTGACATGGCGATATCATCTTAGGATCCTGTTGATGAACTTGCTAGATTTGAAGCTTTGCTTAAAATGCTAAAATTCATTGCTTTATATTGAGCCTTCTAGCTTTAGCTTTGTTATATATGTCTTATCATGATTTTGCTAGCGCATTCAGTGATATGTTGTTTGTGCAATATTAGAAATGCTAGCTTGTTCTTTTGGGTAATTTCAAAGCTTCTTGTAATCCAAATTTGACCAATACAAAAATATGAAGCCACTCCATTGCATTTCATGCATGCTCCTTCTTATGTTTTTTCCTTATGCATTTGTTATCTCTGGACGAGAGGAAGGCGTGATTCCTTGATGACTCCATTGTCAAAGGGAGAAGATATTTCAAAATGTGTAAAGGGAGAGGATTTAAAAGTATTAAAAGAGGAGAAAATTGGAGAACTTGAAGTTTTCAAATTTGAGGATCATAGTGAGGGGAGTTTCTTATTTGCATTCTTATGGTCTTATTGCTCTTTACGAACGTGAATTGCAATTCTTGAGCCTCACAATGATCAAAGGTCATATCGAACAATTGTTCTTTCATATGGACCTTAAGTGAGATTTTAACTCTTTCGAAAAATGAAGCTTTCTCGCTTTCTTTTGCCTTATCTCACTTGCCTATACTATTCAAGCCACTTGGTCATTTCCATTGCTTTCTCTTGCATATGGACCAAGTTGTGCCTTTGCTTGTAACGTCGAGTTTTACTTTTCAAACCTCAAAATTTGCATTTCTTGAAATTGCCAATGTGTTCATCAAGGGAGATTGTGGATATCATGGGGATATGCTCATAATCTTAGGATGATGTGACAATTGGCAATGGCGTTGAAGGTTTCTGGCTCACGAGTTTCGGCAAAGTTCAGTCTGTCGGTCTCAAGCGTGCGGCCGCCTTAGTGGCGGTCGGACCGCCATGCTCTGGGTGAATTAGATAGCGGTCCGACCGGCGGATGAGCGGTCCGACCGGTTGGGTGGCGATCGGCCGGCGTCGATGAGCGGTCCGGCCGGTCATATAAGTGGCATTGGATTTTGAGTTGGGCCAAAAATAGAGGGTGTAGGCAAGTGAGGAGTTTCTCTGCGGTTGATCTCATAATTTTGGAGCCTCGGTCAAAAGTTCTATTCGTTTTAAATTTCGAGAGAGGTTGCGGATTTGATGTTGAAATTTTGGCTAAGTCCCGGGTGGCGGTCGACCGGCCTTCGTTGGCGATCGGGCCGGCGATGGTGGTCGAGCCGCCAAGGGTGGCGGTCGGCCGGTTTTCACTTAACTCGTCGGCCCGTGTGGCGGCGATGGTTGCTGTTAGGTCAATCTCATGGGTTTCATTGCATATGTATTGCATGATGCATGTTTTGACTAACGTGGGTCAAGTTGTGAAGAACTTGTTCCGGTTCGATTTGCTTGTCTATTGTTGTGCAGGTTGCTTGGTGGTCAACGACGGTCAATGGCGAGGACGATCGGGACTAGGCTTGGAGAGGCGAGGTTGAAACGATCGGCGATGCGGGTGAAGTCATTGGACTCAAGTATGGTGCAAGATGGACAAAGGTGACCGAGCAGGCGGTTCGGTGCGGCCGGTTGGATCAAGCGGCGCGGGGTGGTGCAAGTGCCATGGTGGTTTCGGTGGGAGCCGGATGGGAGAGACTTGCCGACATGATGAGAGCCGTTGGATCAACCTACACGTGGCGAACAGCGAGTGCGCGCTGTCTGGACTCGGTCTTCGGAGAAGGGCCCGGAAGGGGTATTTTGGTAATCTTACCAAATACCGCCTTAGTGACCTTTGCTAACCCGCGCGCAAGGCGGTGCGTGGAGAAACGGATTAGGTCAAGAGGAGATGAAGACGGCGCTTTAAAATGCGTGCGTGTGTGACCCGTTTGTTTTGGGCCTTAACGGGAGCCCATTATGGAAACTCTTCTAGAAGGTCTAGGCCTCCACTATAAATAGAGGAGGGAGGTGGCTGCACCCCCTCAACCCTTTCATTACTTGAAAATCCTAGTTTTTGCTTGTGTGCTTAGGGAGTTGATAGTTGGAGGTTAGGGTTCTAAAGAGTTGGATTTGATTTCGTGCTCATGTATTGAGTCTTTGTCCTCCATTGATGGAGTGGCTGTAAACCAATACAATATCAAATAAATCCAAAGAAAGTTCTCTCAAAGATGAGTTCATTTGCCTTCTTTCTCTCTATTTGGTGATTTTGATTCTTTCTTTGATCCGCGAGTTTTTGGTTGGTTTCTTGCTATGATCTAACTTGCTGCAACATGTGGGAACCCATCTAGGGTCATCTTGGTCATCAATCACCCACGAGCAAGTTTCTAGATCATATTTCGTTCTTGACTCGGTTTTTGACCCACCTTCACTCAAACGGGAAAAGGTCTGAACTTTGGCAAGGATCTTCACGATCGTTGCTTGGAATAGGTTCTGACATCCTTAGGAAGGTGTGTGTCAAGTTTCACGAAGTTTGGGACGCACGAATCAAAAGTTAGATCAATTTGCGTTTTAGTTTTTAGAGTTTGTTTTCACTATTCATTGGCACGGAGGTCGACCGCCATGTATTGAGAGGTCGACCGATTTCAAAGTCGGACCGATTTCTAGTTGGAGGTCGAACCGCCCAACTCATTTAGGTTTTGAGTTTTATATTTTTGAAGATTTTGCTTTGGGGTTTTGATTGGATTCAATACAAGTCTTCCATTGTGCATGATTGATTGATCTTCATAGCTTTCATAGCTATTGGAGTGAGATTCATATTGAATTCAATTAGGGAGAAAAAGAGATCGTGATCCTATTCATCCCCCTCTAGTCGCCTTTTCGGTCCAACAAATGCGCCAAGCCATTTGCCACGAGAATGCCCGCTCGTGAAAACCACCTTGAACCCGAGTGACTCCGCGCCTCAGTCGCTCCTTGTCGCCACCACCACCTAATGCTTTTCAAGGACCCTCTTCCTATTTATTGATCAACATCGCCGTTCACGCGGCGAAGCTCACCTTGCTTTCGGCCACACGTGCCTTGCTCTCCTCTCTAACAATGGGCTTCACTCATGGTTAGGATTAGTTTAGCATTAATCATAGTGGTTAAGCGTGCCTTGCAATTGGATCCACCTATTAATGGGCTCATAAATAAGCAATTTTATGTGTATGTACATCTCCAAATTGTCCAAGTGGATAACTTAATTTGCTTCAAGCATGGGCAATCCAGTAAGGAAAGTCAACTTTTGCTCTAAAAACAAAACAAGAGGCTCTTATCTTGTGTCGTTCCCCTTCTCGAGTTGCTTCTTAGCTCTCTACCCCCACTCTCGGTTTCTTCTTTGAGTGCCGGATCGTGGCCCCCTCCCCTCTGCTCCGGCGATCTTGTCGCCAGTGAGAGGGGAAGGGGACCACCCTGTTGTTCTTTTCCTTCGTGTTTTTTCTTTTCAGTCTTTCTTCTTCCTCTTTTCTTTGGTTCCTAGATCTGGGAAGATCTCCTTTGTAGGTGCTAAATCGGCCACCGACGGTCTCTAGCCCGTCGTGCGCCCTAGATCCCTTTTCCTCTAGTTGTACAACTCGAGAACTTGCTTGGCCTTGGCGTCGTTCGTCACCCTACTTCTCGACTTGGCATTGGCCTTCTTCCCGACACGGTGTTGGCCAAGTTTGTTCTTCTAGTATCTAGGTTGTCATTGCCGATGTCTCCGATGACGGTGTCCCCCGGAGTCATTCCTTGGCTTCAGCGGCTGAATAAGGTCCTTTGCTGCTGTTCTCGACACGGCGACCTCTTCACCGCGTCGGTGACAAGGTAGAGTCGAATCTGTGTTCAATGATCGGGTTGGATTGACATATTTGTGTCACCTCTTTTGTGGCTCTGTTGTTCCCTTTTGGGACTCTGTTGGGTGGGTGCGTATCATTCTCTAGGGCGATAGCGCTGGTGGCTGCTCCTAGCTTGCCGGTGGAGGTGTTCCGGCCGACACACGTTCAAAGACTTACGGGCTCCGTCCTGGCTATAGAGCTCTTCATGCGGCTTCAAACGGAGTGTTCGGCCCTCCGCTAGCATGCGCAAGTGACATTGTGGTTGTGCGGTTCAAGACGAAGACGTAGGCCCTATGTTTACTTGTTGTAATCTTTTTTGTTGTAGGGACCTGTGTGCAAAATTTGGGGACAGCTATCCTTTCCTGTTTTGTGTGTAAAACTCTTATCTAATGCATGGGTGAAGCTGTATCAAAATAAAAAAGAGACTCTTATACTGTATGTTATGACCAGTCGTCTTAGCGTGAGCATAGCTGGAAATAGTGGACTTTTTTCCCACTTGCAATTAAAGCTTAATCTCTAGGTTTGGACCATGATCTGTACACAGATTGCGCAAATTATTTTGGAAAAAACATCAAAACAAAAATGTTACATAATTAACAATGGAATCTATGAAAGTAAACAATAGGTAGGATATAGTTTGGCAATCACGCACATACCGAACAGGTTGGCGTTCCTCTGTTTATGTACGTTGCTAGACAATGAACAGTTGTCGTCGGCAACGTTCAGAATATACAGCAGGTTGTTGTGATTACAACCGGAATAGAGATAAGATTACGAAGATACGTAAGATACGATTCTATCTATGCATATCTTAACAGCCTCCCCCAATCTCAACTCGGTGAAGCAAGATTGAGATTGCGTCGTAATCTGATGAATTGTCTAGTAGGAAGCGGTTTGGTAAATATATCTGTTGTTTGATCCTCTAAAGAGATGAATCGAATCTCCAATAGTTTGTGCGCCACCTTTTCTCTAACAAAATGGAAATCTACCTCTATGTGCTTTTGTTCTCGCATGAAACATAGGATTTGCTGAGAGATTGGCTCCAAGATTATAGCACCATAAAGATGGTGGCCTGGTCTGAAAAATGTCGAGTTCTGTAAGCAATGACTATGTTCATGATACTTCGAGAGACTTGTATTCTGACTTTGTACTCGAGCACGATACCGTTGCTTGTTTTCTGGAACTCCAAGACACTAAATTTTCTCCAAAGAAGACAATAAAACCACCGGTTGATCATCTATCGTCTGAGTAGCTGGCCCAGTCTGCATTCGAAAATGCACTGAGTAAGGTAGATAAAGACCTTCTAATCGCAAGTCTCATATTTGGACTATCTTTTAGATACTTAGTATACATTTAACAACTCCCAGTGCAAGTCAGTTGGTGCATGAAGATATTGGCAAACTTTATTGACAACAAATGAAATTTTTACTCATGTCATTGTCAAATACTAAAGAGTACCAATTGTACTTCTGTATTTGGTTGCATCTTCAGCTGACAATGGGACTCTTGATACTTTGTCCAATCTTTCAGATGAAGCTATGGGAGTAACCTCAGACTTGCAGTGTGACATGTTGGTATGCCTGAGAAGATTATCCACATCCTTCTTCTATGTCATGATAATCCCATCTTGAGTAGGTACCACTTCGATGCCAAGGATGTAGTGCAGTGTGCCCAGATGTTTCACTGCAAATTCATGTTGCAGTTCCTTGATCAATCTGTCATAAGCTGAAGAACTTGTAATGATTAAGTCATCCACATGCACAAGAACATATGTGGTAACCTTACGATCCTTGAACACAAACAAGGAGTTATCTGATATGGATGACAGAAAACCAAGTTCTTGTAGCTTGAGATTGAGCCTGTAGTACCAAGCTTAGGGAGCTTGCTTCAACCCATATATTGCTTTATTCAGTTTGTAGATGTAGTCTGACCTCCTGGAATCTATAAACCCAGGTGGTTGCTTCATGTATACTTCTTGTAACATGCCATGCAAAAATGCATTTGATACACCTGCTTGTCTTAGATCCCATCTTCTTGAGGCAGCAATTGAGAGAACCAACTGAATTGTTGCAGGCTTCACAACTAGATTGAAAGTATCATCATAATCAATGTCATAACATTGTTTGAATCTTTTTGCAACTAAACGTGCTTTGTATCTTTCTAAAGACCCATCATCCTTCTTCTTGAGTTTATATACCCATTTGCAGTCAATTAATTAGATTTTTCCCTTGACTGGCCGGTACCAATGTCCAGGTTTCATTCTTCGTTACAGCGCTATATTCTTCCTCCATGGCTTGCCTCCATTTTGCATGTGCCATTGCCTCAGATAACGAATAAGGTTCTGTATCAGGACTAACCAAGGTGATGACATTGTTGGAAATATGCCCTAGAGTCAATCATAGAGATGATTATTTTACATTATATTCATAATATTGGATAATGTGTTATCTTATTTCTAGAATTATATCGTTAATATTTATCATCAAGTATGTGACTTGATTGTGAAACTCTGTATTTCTGCGATGATTATTTTTAAACATTCCCTGGTTGAAAACATATGAGGACACATATGAATAGACTAGCATATGTATTAGTTGATGACCATGTTTCACAGCTCATAGATATGGAGATATCAAACCAATAATATGGACACATGTTAGAGAACATGGTGTTGGATAAGACCCACCTTGAGACACTATTGAGATTGTTATGATTTTATATGTCGTTAGATGGTCTCAAGCAATGATGATATATAATCCTTAGACCTGAGACCATCATGGTTTTCTACATGTGTAATGGCACTCTTAGGGGTTGCCAAATGCTACTCCGTAACTGGGTAGTTATAAAGGTAGCTTTCGGGTATGCTATAAAACATGCGGAGGAATGTGACTGGTCGGATATGAGATTTGCCCCTCCTAACATAATGAAGAGATGTCTGGGCCTCGTTGTGGTCGAATAAAGAAAGTGCATGGTCATGCCACTAGTGGTCGAAAGTGTCGACCACATGAAGTTATTCGACACTTGATCGAGAAAGTATTGAACAGTCTATAGATGACATATTATCTTACCTGGAGTTCAACCAGATGTTGTAAGGCAAAGGGAGAATACACAAGCAGGTCGTTCAGTTCGCGAAGTCGTGGCGGCCGTAGTAAATGGATCGTCGAAGTCGTATGGAGATGCGAACTAGTCGTAGACTACTCGAACATAATCACCAACTGGTCGTAAGGAGTTGCAAACTGGTCTTAGTTAGGTAATAACTGGTCGTAAGGAGTTACGAACTGGTTGTAACTAATTATGGACTGATCGTGACTAAGTACGAGCTGGTAGTAAGTGATAAGGACCTGGTCTTAGATCATATTGCATTAAGATTCGTCCGATATATTCTATGTGTGTTCGGGAATCGCTATGTGCTGCTAGGTACCGCTGACGACTCGTGATTGGGAAAGAGTTTTCGAGTCACAACCGATTACACACGAACCTATAGGGTCACACACTTAAAGGGCTAGGATTTGATTTGGATGATGATCCGAATTCTTATAGGCCGCGAGTTCCTAATGGACCTCTGGTTGATGACCCAATATGGATGCCTATATATAGAGGGGCGGTGGCATGGGGTGCAATTAATCAATCCTTGGAGAAGGAATTCCCGAAACCCTAATAGCCACGCCATCCTCAACCACGTCGCCGACACTAGCACTCCTGCACGTGGTGTCCCTGCCCCGTATGTGTGGATACCTTGCAGGTGTTGTTACGAAGCATCAGCACTAGGACGATCCGCGACTCGCGACTTTCATCGGAGTAGGAAGAGAAGGGGCGCGACAAGTACGACTACGACTGCTTTAACTCGCTACATCGACTCTACTTCCGCTACGAGTCGGCGCGTCTAGTGGTAATCTCGTGATCTATTACTAGCAGAGGTTCCTTGGTTGCGCGATAGAATTTTTGTTTGTGCTATCATAGCCTTTCCGCGATCCCACAGACATTTAGTTCCCCCTGTTTTGCTGGATACGATATAGTGCCATCAGTCCACTGCTTCGGAACTCAGATATTGTCCTGTAATCGAGTGCACATGCCATGTTGTCATTGAAGTGGAGGTGGGGCTATGTTAGTAGAAGAATGTGATATACTCTCAGTGTGATCTGCACCTGAAACAAAAGAGGATAAAACAGCACCTGAAACAAAAGAGGATACATACGACAAAGGTGAAACTACACCAGACAAGTTCATGTCAACCCCATGTTGGTCACTCTCAGGATTGGAAGGAGTTGAATTGGAACCAAGAGGAAGAAGAATAGAAGGTTTAGTATAGTTTGGAGGAGATGAGCTGGGCTGTTTTGAGAAGGGAAAGATATTCTCATCAAAGGCAACATCGCGGGAGATGTAGACACACCCACTGAAGATTTGAAGACACTTGTATCCTTTGTGTAGGTTGTTGTAACCTAGAAAGACACATTGAGAAGAATGAAATTGAAGTTTATGCTTGTTATATGGACAAAAATTCAGCCAAAAAGCACAACTGAAGACTTTCAACAGAGAATAGTTCAGTTTGTTTCCAAATAGTCGCTCAAGGGGAGTGTTGTTTTCTATGGTTTTGCTAGGGAGACGATTAATCAAATAGCACGCTGTTGATAATGCATCAGCCTAGAATCTGAGTGGCGCTATGAATGGGCTAAGAGCACTAAGCCAACTTTAACAACATGTATGTGCTTACATTCTACGGTGCCATTTTGCTGATGCGTATAAGGACATGATACTCGATGAACAATCCCAATGTGGACAAGAAATGAGTGGAGTTTTTATATTCTCCATCCCAATCACTCGGATGTAGAGAATTTTACGCCTAATAGCCGTTCAACATGCATTTTGAATTGGAGAAATACATGTGATACTTGGACTTTTGTTTAAGAGGATATAGCCAAATAAATCTACTAAACTCATCAACAAAGCATCCCATCGATTTTATTCTTTGGACCCAAAACATCAGTGTGCACAACTTTTAATGCACAACTTCTAATGGAACCAAAGCTTTATTGATGAATTGAGAAAAAAGGTAATTGATGGCTCTTGGCCATTTGACAAGCATCACAAATAGAAGACAAACTATTAATGGGAGAACATGGCAATTTATTCTCCTCGATAACATGTTGAACAATAGTAGACGAATGATGTCCTAAGCGGTAGTGCCAGTGCTCATGCGATGGCTTCAAAGTAAGAAAGGCATATTTGAATGCAATGGGTGAAATGGGGCATAAACCACCTTCACATATGCCTTGGATTAGACGACTCTTCGTGTCACGATCCTTCACAAGAAAGAAATCGAGATGAAATTCAAAATAGACATTATTGTCAAATGCAAAATGATGTACTGACAATAGGTTTCGTGAGGCTTCATGGACACGAAGAATGCTACTAAGCATAAGATTTTTCGATGGAGTATGAATTGAAGAGTGACCAATATGAGAAATTGACAGACCTAATCCGTTTGCAGTGTGCACTTGCTCTCTGCCCGTGTACTTTTCCTTCATCGAGAGTTTGTCTAGATCATTGGTAATGTGATCGGTTGCACCAGTATCACTATACCAATTTGCATCAATTTGGTAGGATGGAGTAGTAGCATATGCAGCAACATGATTCTCCTCCATTTGATACGAATGGTCGAAGCGATGACAGCACTTCAAGGCAACATGGCCCATCTTTCCACAGACTTGACAAATAGGTCGATTTGATATGTTATTGTTGTTGTTGCCATTGCCACCACAGTACTAAGAGTATTGGAACGAGTGGGACGGATTGTTTCGTCCATGGTCTAGTCCTCATCCACCTCGCAATCCCTTATCTTGGCGCCCACCTCGATTATTGCTGCGTTGAACAAAGTTGGCGCTATGGTCATCGAGGTTCAATGCTACATTGCGTTGATCCAAATGCAACTCATGGCTGAGAAGATGTGCATAGACATCGCTGATGGAGATCTAATCTAATCTGATGGTGATTGAGGTCACCACAGAGTCATAGTCAGCATCAAGGCCAGCTAGAACATAGGAGATCATCTCTTCATCACGCTGCGGCTGTCCAACCACAGCCTGATTATCAGCTAAATTCTTCATCTTGTTGAAGAAGTTACCCACCGAGGAATCACCCTTCTTGGTGTTGGTTAGTTGGACACGAAGCTGCATGATACTTCATCCGATGTGGATTTCAACAGAACCTGGCCAAGAACTCCTTCTGATAGAGAAGAGATGAGCACACTCAAGACTAGCTGGTCCTGTTGAATCCAGGGGCGGAGCCCAATAGGCTCACCCGGTGTCACAGGACACCGGATTCAAAAAAAAATTTAGTGGAGGTAAACTCTTTAGTACCATGTGTGCCCCTCAAACAAAAAACTGTGCACCCGGGCCTCTTCCAGCCCACGGGCATGACGCGGCAGCGGCCCAAACAACTCCACGCGTAGACACGCCCGTCGCGCTCGGCAGTCGCCACTCGCCCACCAGCAGCCCCCACGCTCCACGCGGGACGCGTTAGCAGGCTGCAGGCCCACGCGGCCAGCCGGCCACGCGACGCGATCGACGACGCCCACGGCCCATGCCGATTCGCTTTTCGCTGATTTGCTCTATGTCGCCTGCCGCGTTTATCTGGGTTCTGGACGGCTGGACCTGAACGACCGCACGTGACGGACGTACTGGAGAAATAAATTCAACTACGTAGCTGCCTGGCACATTGGCACGTATGCGGGCGGGAGCATGTCTGCATGTGTGTGGCTGCTCGAGTAGGAATATGGCGTCTCGACCCGTATAGCTTGTGCTAATACTGGGTCAATGCTTTGACCAGAGCGCACACCTTTGCTTAAGTTTGGAGCAAGTTTCTAATCAAACAAGATTTGCATTGTCTTGGATTGCTTCACAATTGACTTGCGCATATAAATTACATCAGCAGTAAGAACACTTGTAGTTGATTCATTTTGTTGCAGAAACCTATGGAGGGATATTTGCAATATGCAATTGCGAAATCAGTGGTAATAAATATTTTGGATGATAGCTAGCACTCAGAACTCCGAATTAAATTAGAGTTACGCTTGATATTTTTTCGATCTCTCATACTACTCCCAAAATGGAGTTTCTTGTTACGTATGACTAAACATAGATATTTAGCACAAAATCAAACCATTGGGCTGTGGCATGGGTTGCCCCATGTCTCCCGAAGAGGGGTGCACATGTCATCGTGAACCGTGACACGTCAGGCACTAGTGTATATACGTACAATGCATGACAGTTGACATGGTTGGAACAAGAAATCTGGACTAAAAGTGCATGGTGTAAATAGCGTTCACAACCAAGCATTAAAAATTGTGATGATTTGTTAAAAAGATTTTATGAGTGATAGTCTAATTTGCTATAAGGAAAAAGAAGAAATGAAAAAAGTTATCAATGACGTTGTGATTCATCATTTCATGAACTTGAAAGAATGTAAATACTAAAGGTATCGTATTTACTTTGCTACAATTAACAATATTATTAGTGAGTTTCTTTATGTTGGTAAGCATTTTGATCGCTACTTAGTGAGTTTCTTTATGTTGGTAAGTATTTTGATCGCTACTTTTTTATCATTTTACATTGCTATTGGTTATGTTGAAATATTGATGCTAAAGTTGTTGGATATATTACTATTTAGTACCATGTTGCTTCGAAATTATATATGTTGTGAGGGGCGTAGTTGGCCATAGGCTATGGTTTTCTTTACCGAATTTTTTTTACCAGGGGGCTTAAGGCCGAAAATCGAAAAAATTCAGCCGAAATTGTCAAAAAAAAAATCAAAATTTTCGGATTTTAAATTTAAAAATAATCAAATTCAAACAAAATTCAAGCAAATTCGATTTTTTTTTTTACAAAATTCATCCGGTTTGTATATTTCGGGGTCGGTTTGAATTTCTACCAGCCCCCACCGGTAAATCAAAAATCAGCTGAAATTTCAATCCATGCCATGGGCCAAGCCTCGGGCCGGCCAGCTACTTTTAGCCCAAATCAAAATTTTCCTTTTTTTCACTGAATTTCAAATGGTAATTTGACTCCAGGCCTCGGGCGAGGCCCAACTCCGCCCCTGTATGTCGAATGTCGTTATACGTACGGTGAAATGGTCAACCCCGGTCATTTCCATTCTAGTTCCGCCCCTGGTTGAATCCATATTGCATACGCTGAGTTGGGAAGTTGCATCTCTCCAGATTCTATCATCTGGGAGATTGTCGCAGCCGGTGGTGGATTCGAGCCATCAACATATCCTAGGAGTTGTTGCCCTTGAAAGTAGAGCAAGATTTGAGCTTTCCACAACAGATAGTTCTCTCTTGTCAACTTGATGTTAACAAGATGACCAAAGGAAGGAGCTGGAGTAGAGAAGAGCCCAGCGGAAGAACTAATCGCACTGGACACCGTCAAAAATGAAAGTGCGCTTGTGGAAGAAGAGTTCGTGTTCATTGCTTATTGTGAAATGGCTCTGATACCATGTGAAAGTAATCAATAGGTAGGACACAGTTTGGGAGGCATGCACACACCGAACGGCAACGTTCAGAATATACAACAGGTTATTGTGATTACAACCGGCATAGAGATAAGATTACAGAGATACATAAGATACGATTCTATCTATACATATCTTAACAGAATCAATCTTTTGACACCATCATCTCTTTTTTTTTTTAAAAAAAAGAAAAAAAAAACATCTGATTAATATTAACAACACAAGTTTATTCTGGTTTATAGCAAATACATGCAACAGGCCGATCCCTTCACAACATCTTATTCAGGTGGTTCTCAGTTTTGGAGGAGTCTACAATAGATTAAGAGATGGTTCAAATGGGGTGCGATAAATAAAGTGGGAAATGGTGAGAGTTCACTGTTTTGGAAAGATGTTTGGTTGGGAGAGGTTCCTCTGAAAGCTCAATTCCCTAACCTATTTAAAGTTTGTGGAGATCCTCCTGATAGTACAGTCAATGGACGATAAAGTGAATTGGGCTTTGGAGAAATCAGGTGTTCGAAATCTTTGTACAGACTGCTATCTTTTGGGGGTGAGATGCATTCTCGTTTGGAGGACCAGAATTCCTCTGAAAGATAAGATCCTTTTGTGGCAAGCATGGCAAAACAGACTACCATCGTGCCAACAGTTGGTGAAAAAGAATTGAGGAGGATCTGATAGGTGAAATTGTACAATGCAGTCTAGTGTAAGCTGTTGGGTATTTGTTCTGTCAAGCTGGAATCCCTAGCGTCTCTTTTTTCGTCCCTGTAATCTGTAATAAAGTAAATATATAAGTACCCAACTTTTTTTGTCTCGTAAATGGGCCAATTGCTATCATCTACATCATTAGTCCTTGCCTACTTACTTGCTCTGTTCAAGCCCAAAATACATACCAAAATTTAGGATAAGCCTAGAGCAGCACGCCTTTTAGGCCCAGATCCAAGATCAATGGCCTCAAATCAGGTAGTAATTGGCCCGCTGGGCTTGAAGAGATCACAAGTCTCAAACGGCTCTAATTCTTTTGACCTAGCTACTAATATACGTGAGAACCGAGCTGTGCTCGGTTGGCTTGGTGCGACGTGGCTCGTTCAGTCACCTCTGTTCGAGCCTTAGGCTCGGTATGGGTGTCACACTGGATTTTATTTTTTTTGGAAATAGTACATGCATATATAGATACGTTTAGTGATCAAAACGTGTACTCGCGTTCCGTGGGTTCAACATCCGCTCTATATTAGGCGTGTGTTAGGGACATATCCAAGTGTGTGTAGAGGCATGAGTATGATGTGTATGCGTGAGTGCTTCCGTCGTGTATTCTGAAAAAAGCTACTAATATACGTAGAAACTTTTCCTTCTTCCAAAGACCTAGCTACTAATCGTAGTCTTTTTTTGTTAATTGAATTGATCCAATACTTATAGCCACCCTAGCATGAGTTTAGTGAAACTCGAACCATGGTCTTCTACAACAAAGGTGTTACACTGCTTGGACTAGCCACCCATAGGCAGATATATATTATCCAATACGTCGGAGAAAACATACATTTTCTTTTCTCCGATGCGGGTGTTCCCATTTTCCATTAAAAGAAAACGGAAAAGCATAGTAAGTGCCTGTTTAGTAGGGCTATGGTCCTCATTTTCAGCTTACGTGTTTAGTAGGGCTATGCTCCTTATTTTCAGCTCGCAACTCCTGATTCTCACTTCTTTGAGAATCTGGAGCTAGATATCAAAAGCGTTTGGTAGAAACTTGACTCTGAAAACTCTAAAAGTGAGGATTTAAAATAAAAAAGACCAAAGTACCCCTATTTTTTTTTAACACTAAGTCTATTTGTATAGCACTCCTTTCAATTTGTACACTTGTGGAATTCTTTGTTGTTACATTATCCTTGTATTACAAGTTACGTTGTCAAATTGGTGGTTTGCTATTGCCCGCCTCCCTGTTTATGGCGCTATTCAATTGGTGGTCACAAATGTGTTTGATATCGTGAACCTGATATTGTTCAATTTTGCAATATGGACAAAAGTCATTTCTTGAACTGAAATTGTTCTGTTTAGTCCTTATATGTAACACCCCGGTCCAACACGGAGCCCAGAATGCCACAAACTATACTAACTATCAATTTTAACATCAATTAACAGTAAATTATAGCAAACATATCAATAATAAAACTCATCCACGGGTCACACTAACACAAGTATATGGCAATCATAGATGATTAATTCTTAGGAAGCATAGCAAGATAATAAACCAAGATCAAAGCAAAACCAATTGAATCAAGTCTATTGAATGAATAATCAACTCCAACCTATGAACTAAGACAAAGCAATAATATCATGTCATAATTATACTTCATAATGCTAATAAAATGTCTTATGGCCACTGTTTCATGAAATTGATTGTCTGACGTGAATTCAAGTGTGCTAGCTCTTCTCATATGTAATGTTGTCAACCGTCACCTAAAAACAAAAATAGAGCAAGGGTGAGTCCACGACTCAGCAAGCACAATAATAAACAACGAACAGTGCTTAATCAATTGTAAATAATGTCATCATTAACATTAACTATTTTCTTTTCTTTATTCTCATACTCATTCATCAAATTCTCTTTTCATTAAATGCATCCCTACGCTACATGTCCACATGTACTTCTTTCGTGTATAACGGTATAGCGCGGGTAAATACTCGCGACAATGTTCACTACACTCGCGAATGTTCACTACACTCGCGACAATGTTCACTCTCAAAGATCGGGAACCTCCTCCACTTCCATAGAGGTGTGTGATTACCATGATTACCTTCTCTTATGTAATGATACTTATGAATGCATAATTATTCATAGGTTCATCAATAATACCATCATTCAACATTTTCACATCCATCAATACGAATAATATCATGACCATTCACATTGCTTGCAATTAAATAAGATAAAATTATGAATAATATAATAGTAATGAGTGGTAAAGAATACAACGATCAACCAATGAACACTGTCTACCATGCACTTGCCTCTTTATCCCCGTGAAGCTGGATAGCGAAGCGGCGGCAAGACACTAGAGGCCACACTCCTTCGACAAACATTGCAAGACACAACTCAAAATCATAACATCACGACACTCACAAATTACACTTAACGTCATCGTACGTCTACACCAAACCGACCCAATTAACCCAAACCCATCGGGCGCACTACTCATTTCTAGTAGTAAAACAACTCTAACTTATATATCTGAACTCCAAATCTCAACATCCACTACTTTCTGGAATCCTTATGAAAAAGCTTACAACTTTCTAGTTATGAAAAATTCTGATTCTACCGTTCTCTGCCCATTTCTTTCCCTAAAGATCGTTCTAGAATCTGTCAAGACAGTCCGCTTCACAATTTTATATCTTTAATTCTAAACTTGAAAATATATGAACGATACCAGTTCTAGAAACTACAGAAAATTTACTAAATTATTCAAGTTCTCACCATATTTTAATTTTTCCATATACTATATGAAACTGACCCATCTTCATGGCGATGCGCTAGCTACGTCAAAAATCTCGACAGCGACCGTATCTTTTCATTCTCTACTCCGATTCTAATGATCCAGACCTTCTTTGAAAGCTAACGAGATTATATAACTTTTATCTAATTGGACCGACCTCTGAATCTGAGCTTAAGTACCCCAAATTGCCCCCACAGGTTACGTGTCTAACCTTGATGAACTAGAACACGCTAAAAATCAACCTTTCCCTAATCAAAATGATCTACAAACTTAATAATGACTAAACCATGGCAAATCCTAGGGATTAACAGGGTTTACCCTTGACGAACACGATGGATCACGAAAACCCACAAAGAGACTCCTCTTTTACTTCCTTTTCTTCTTCTTCTTCTTCTTCTTCTTCTCCTCTCCTTCTCCTTGCTCCTTTCCTGCTTGTTCTCCCCTCCTGTTGCTAGCCTCCTTCTCCCTTCGGCAGCAGCCACTGTAGGTTGGGCAGGGTGGCATGGCAGGCAAGGGAGGTGGCCGGAGGAGGGGTGGCACCTAGGGTTTAGGGAGCATAGGAGCACCCCTAGGTTCCTATTTAAAGGTCAAGGGGCTAGAGGGTCATGACTTGGACATGATAGGGTTGGAAAAAATTGGCATTGAATTTGATTCAGAATAAGCTTTGAATTCGAGTGGGTTTTCCACTTTTCTTCTGTGCAACGAACATTTCGGAAGTCATAACGTCCTTTCCCGAACTCAGCATGGAGTGATTTTTTTTCCCGTTTAGCTCACTCACAGTACTTCGACTTTATATTTGTGGAGCTTTTTTGAAAACACCGTATTCATTGCGAAATTTGCTTTGGAAGTTGACTCAGTTGTGGACCCTGATTATCTGTGTAGTCTGCCTTGCGGGCCCCATATCTCACACGTCGGAAATCGAAATTAGGTCAATGAGGACTCTAAATTGGACTATGGAAAGTGATCTACAACTTCGTAGTTATGAGGTTTTCCATTTCAAGCCATTCCAGTCGCGAAAAATCACATTGCAAGATAATTACAGATTCTGTCATATTTCTTGGCGAGGCAAATAAGGAATTTATCAATCTTCTTATATTCTCTTTAAATAAACGGGATATTACATTCTACCCTCTTTAAACTGAATTCGACCCGAATTCTACTCACGCCATTCTACTCGAAAGAATACCAAAACTAAAATCAACAATCATTAACACGTACCTGACTTGAACAACTATGGATAATGCTCGCGCATGTAAGACTCCAACCCCCACATCCCTTCCCGCTCGGTTTGATGCGACCACACAACTTGACATACTTCAACGCCTTATGCCCTAACACTCTCTCTGACCTTTCCAGGTACATGTACCGGGTGAAACTAGAGGGTATGGTCTTACTCGATGGCCAACGGCTATAATGAAAACTCATGCTCTGGATCTCTCAAGTACTCCCTTAACACCGGGTCATACTAGATGTTGTGTATCCCGCTTTTGGACTCGAGACGGTCCTAGTGATACGCCATCTTTCATATCCCCACAATTATCGGGAATGGTCCAACATACCTTGGGCCAACCTTCCCTTTGGTACTAAATCACACAACCCGCATAAATCACAAAGAACTTTGGTTCCCTCTCTCAATCAATCACTTCACCTTTGCAAGGAGTATCTCCTTTAATAAGGGATACACAAACAACTCGCCTTAAACTAACCCTTACAAAAAGAACCCAACTGAAAAACGAAGGATTCTCATCGAACCATGCATTACCAACTCTCCTCCAAAAGAGCCAATCCAAAATGGAAGACTCATCATGAAAACTTTTCCACTTTCCAAGTAGTCAGTTTGCAAATAAACACCACATAAGCTAAAGGCAAAAATCACTCGAATGCCCAAAACAACCCTTTCCTTTTTTTCTTAACCTGAAAAGACTACGCACCAACATAAGTCAACTCAATTTGCAACTGGCATCTGCCATAAACACAAAGCTCAAACAAGACCCAAAAGAGTATTTCACTATTTGAGAAACCACCATTTTTTCTCAGTCTTCATTTTAGGAATAAACTTTTTTTTTAAAAAAAAACCTAGGATTCCAAAATTATCGCATAACACACTAACTCATTTCTATTAGATTGGCAACCTCAAAGCTATACTCAAACCAAACACAACATCCACACCTATGTAGAGACTCTACCAATCCACAATAACATATTCTAGCCAACTCCTCTACCAAATAAATTACTTTGATGAATAATTCCAAATGCACCTCAATATAAAATTCACTTAGAATCTTCACTACCTCAATTCTCTAAGGTTAAACACCTTAAAATCTCTAGTATCTAGTACACATACTTACCACAACCAAAAGAATCCTATCAAAGATCACCACAACTCTCGGAACCCAACTTGTTCCACTATTTTTTTCCTAATCATAGGCAACCAAGATGCTAGCATAAAAATACAAAACCCAAATTCAACCTCCAAGACTCTTACAAAAAACTTCTGGTATAATTGATAGGATATCCTCAGATTCGGTGACTAAAATTCCCACAATCCAAAAAATATCTCAATCATTAATATCAACATTCCACACTAATCAATTAACTGTCCAAAACGATTAACTTCACCAATCTTGGACCCTCACTAAACCATACCATTTAATTTCACCTACACAACCTTGCAAATTACACAATCGCGATACACTGACTATTTGACCAAGATTCATTTTTTTTTATAATTTCAATATTCCACTAACATGAACAAAGATTCTTGGTTCACAATTCATTATAGATTCTACTAGTCATAACAATATAATCAGTTTTGCCCCAATGACCATCATGCCTTTTAGATCCAATTCTTTACAAGATTTATATCACAAAATCATTTCATCATACAAGGCTCCTCAAATAACTTGCAACCCAAGGTCTCACAACATCATATACTTACCACTACTAACCGGTTGCCACTATACACTCTATAAGGTTTGTAAAATAAACCGATTATTCATTTCTCAAAATAAGAGGCAAATAAAAATAATTTTTAGCACACAGGAAAACGTTTACTACTTGTAGTAAACACAAGACCAAGGGAAATAGTCAAATAGCGATGATCTCGAAAAAAACTCAAAACGCAAAAGATGAGACCACAGTTGAGGGCACAACACCCACCAGAAGAGAATATCAAACTTCCATTAATTAGAATAAACACTGCTATTGAAACTTGAGAAATTCTTATGCGACCAAAAGTAGAAAGGTTGTTACAAAGCTTGATTCTACTCTCAAATACTTCTACTACACTCTTTCCATTAACAAAGAAAATAATTTTCTTTAATTACAACATTACTTTGCTAACCAAAACAAAAGAACTTTCAAGACCAAATCACATGAATCAATTAAGAACTAAGGGAACTTTCCAACGCGTCACTATGCTCACTCAATTTCAATTGCTACAAAAACCATGAACTTCAAAAGATAACGAACGCGAAACTCAAAGCACTTCCATTTAATCAATATCACGCAAGCAATCAAATTCTTTTACTTATGAAATATTCAACATTATCCTCACAACCCCTTATTAACAACCTTACTAACAATGAAATAATACACTCTTACCAAGATTCATCATAGCCTACTATCCATCATAAATTTTCTAGAGGCACAATAAATTGCTTCATGATTTTTGTTATCTCAACATGAATGCAACAATCAACTTGCTTTAGAGGAAATCTAGTGCACAAACCACAACACTAAAGCAAATCCCTTTTTTTAACAAGGATGCACTATCATATGACAATTTCGCAAGGCACACCAATAAAGATCACGTATTAAGTTTCATCCATTCAATTCTTGGTGATACTCAACACCAATTTTAACGCATACTAATTGTACTCTAGATATTATCATTAACAATTGGCTATTATATTAATCATGAAAATATTTATGGTCCTATCTCTATTTGCAATCACACAAGTATACAAACACACATTCAATATTCCACCTTATGCTTAGAAACTGGTGCAAAAATATTATTAAAGATTTAATAACATAATCTTCGATAAGACAAGGTTTCACAAAAGCGATACATCAACATTCATCTAGTTATTTATACATGTTTAAATCATTTTAGCATGGCAAGAATTAGGTAAATCTAGTATTTATTTAAGATCATCAAATAGCCAAATAGAAGCCAAATTCAAGATTAATATCTACTAAGGCAATAATCTAGCACCTCCTTAACTTCACCACCCCTAACAGTCAGATTAACCCTAACAGGACCAATTAAACCTATTTCTCTAACCAGTTTAGCAAATTAAACAATCTTAATGATCAAATGAGTTCATCAATGTTCCACACTTCTTAATAACTCTACTTATTCCAATTAGGTATATCTATACTCTTAATCACAGTTCATTAAGAACTACTACAAGACAACATCAAATTAATCAACTGCACTTTCAAGGATACTAGTTAAGATTAATTATGCACCACGCTACAGACCCAACTTGATAACACATACCATATCAATTATTTTTTACAATTACAACATCTCACTTAATCATAAATGGCATTGTAAAAAAAGTTTTGACACTTTATTTCAAGAAAAAAGGCATTGAACTTCAACACTCAAAATACCCAAAAGAAATACATAGGGTCAAATCTTTCACATGTTAAAGACCTTGCAAAAGAAAACTTCTATTATCCAAAATACCAAGCTAACAAATGAGTCATATTTCTAAACAAGAAAGGCAAAACTCTCATGAAAAGACCAATCTTGCAAATTACTAACTTTCACAAGAAACAACAACGAATCAACAGTCGAGAGAACAAATAATCGCTTTATGAAACCAATAAAGACCAATGAAAACCCATCAACTGCATTGTAACCACTAATCTAAGAAAAATTCATCAACCGCAACTATAACAAGAATAACCAAATGCAAACGCAAGAAAGAGAACAACTTTTCTAAAGAAACTCTTCCTCAACGCCAATAACTGAGTTACTCAGGGTAACCACTTCACTATCTCCATACCACGAATGGTGGTATAACCTGGCCATGCCTATGGCCATAACAATGATCTCTACTTCTCGACATCGACTATCAACACCCATAACAAATATATAATCAAATCATAAGCATACAGAATCATCTCATAACATAAATCAATGCGACATAACAGAAACACAAATGTAATGCTTGACTCATCTGTATCCTACTATGCACAGTGTGTCAAGTTTTAAGTTAATTAACTATTAGAAAATTTTAGTTAATTTTACTAGTCCTAAACTAAATTTTAGCAAATTAAGTTTAACTAAATTGTTAATTTATTCACCACGGACCTAAAGCCCGCTCTGATACCAACTGTAACACACTGGCCTAACACGGAGCCCAGAATGCCACAAAACTACACTAACTATCAATTTTAACATCAACTAACAGTAAATTACAGTAAGCATATCAATGATAAAACATGTATACGTGTCACACTAACACAAGCATAACGATATCACAATCATAGATGATTAATTCCTAGGAAGCATAGCAAGATAATAAACCAAGATCAAAGCAAAATCAATCGAATCAAGTCTATTGAATGAGTAATCAACTCCAACCTATCAACTAAGGCTAAGCAATAATATCAAGTCATAATCATAATTCATCACGCTAATAAAATATTTCGTGGCCTTTGTTTCATGTAATTGAATGTGTGATGTGAATCCAAGTGTGCTAGCCCTTTCCATGTGCGACGTCGTCAGCGGTCACCTAAAAACAACAATAGAGCAATGGTGAGTTCACGACTTAGCAAGCACAATAATAAACAATGAACAAAGCTTAATCAACTGTAAATGATATCATCATCAACATCAACTGTTTTTTTTTCTTTATTGTCATACTCAATCATCAAATTCTCTTTTCATTAAATGAATCCTTACGTTACATTTCCACATGCATTTTTTCACATATACCAGTTGTCGGTGATCTAGAACCGATCTTACATACGATTGTTTGTATCGGAGGTCTTCTATGATTGGAACTATGTAGAGAAATGAGAGAGGATTTATATAGGTTTAGGCCTTCTCTAGGAGAATAACAACCCAACTCTGTGTGGCTATATTGAATGTCTTTGTTACAATCAAGAAGAAGAAAGCCTAATGTCTTTTGCTCCCGATTGCCCTCTTCTCTACCTTTTGACTTCAACCCTTATATATTTCGTGAAGGGTGGCGGTTCCTCCAAGCCAAGAGCGTCTCAATGTTCCAAATCATGAGCAGTGGAGAGGTTTCATTGAGAAACAATTACCAGCGTCGCCATGTAGTTATTGTCGAGGCGAGACATAAAACATGCGGCTATTCACGAGAATAATAGCATATAAGACTCGTAATTGACTAGGCCTACTGGGACAACAAGCCTCATCGGTTATAGGATTGTCGAAGCAGGTGGTCGTAAACCAAACTAGTCATAGAAGATCTTACGACTACTTGGTAGTCGTAGAAGGGCTTAAGACTATACCATGGTCGTAGAAAGACTTACGACCATGGGGTGGTTTCTGACAGAACGACTGGGTTCTCCTTCGAGTATTAAGGGGTATGTTTAAGACCGGTATAAAGATATTAATATCTATAATAAGAATTATAGATAAATAATAATTAAATGAGGATTGTTATATCCTCGTCACGATATAATGTGAGTGAACACTCGCTACAATGTTCACTCCCAAGCCCGTCCTCCTCAAGGATCGGGGACCTTCTCGACTCAGTGGAGGTGTGTGATCACCATGATCACCTTCCTTATGCAATGATGCTTATGAATGCACAATTATTCATAGGTTCATCAATAATACCATCATCCAACATTCTCACATCCATCAATATGAATAATATCATGACCATTCACATTGCTTGCAATTAAATAAGATAAAATCATGGATAATATAAATGGTAAAACAGCTCTAACTTATACATCTGGACTTCAAATCTCGACATCCACTACTTTCTGAAATCCTCATGAAAAAGCTTACAACTTCCTAGTTATGACAAATTTCTGATTCTACCATGCCCTATCCCGTTTCTTCCCCGAAGATCGTCCTAGAATCTGTCAGGACAGCCTGCTTCACAATTTGATGTCTTTAATTATAACATGAAAAATATATTAACAATACCAGTTCTGGAAACTAAAAAAAATCCTAAATTATTCAAGTTGTCACCATATTTTATTTTTTTCATATACTATATCAAACTGACCCATCTTCACGACGCACGCACTACATCCAAAATCTGGACAGCGACCTTCCTGAGATTGTATCTTTTCATTCGTTACTTCGATTCTAATTATCTAGACCTTCCTTGAAAGTTAACGAGATTATATAACTTTTATCTAATTGGACCAACCTCTGAATCCGAGCCTAAGTACTCCAAATCACCCCCGCAAGGTTCTGTGTCTAACCTTGATGAACTAGGCACTCTGAAAACTAACCTTCCCCGAATCAAAGTGATGTACAAACTTAAAAACGACTAAACCATGGAAAATCCTAGGGATTAACAGTGTTTACCCATGACGAACATGACTGATCACAAAAACCCACGAAGAGACTCTGATGCGGATCAACCTCAAGGCGAGATTAAATCCGTGGGTTGCCCGATCTTTCACGGTGAAAATCCCGAACAAATATGTGAAGCATGAATTACAAGATGCAATTCGCACTAGGATAGATAATTCTCACGCCGCGCGCACCACGATACGAGCGAGAAATAGGGATCAAAGATCAACGAGCAACTCCTAGCACCACAGCTAGAAATCACCACGCCACGATGAAATCCGAGATTGGAATTCACAAGAACACACCAAGAACAGGGATGAACCCTAACGGCCGAAGGCCAACACGCACATGTATTTTATTTCATAACTCAAACTTGACTCCCCTTACATGGTCGTACCCCTTGGCCTTTTATAGGCTTACATGCACACGCACACAGCTAGTTTATTAGACTCAATAACTAACTTGATATGTGAACAACTAACATTATATATGGTTCACGTGAAAAGCAACCAATAGCCACTACACACGCACACGATCCATCTAGACTCACGCCAGAACACAACCAAAACCGAATAGGAGAAATAAAGGTAGACTTGATCTGCTGTTTGGCTTTCATCATGGAGGGACCCACGGGTCAGTAGCAGAAGGATTTAGTCCAGGTAATACATGCTGGTTTGGTGGACCCCACCCGCATGTACAAAGAGAAAGAAACTCACGTACGCCAAGGAAACACACATGCGCTAGCCCAAAATATCTGGACGTGCATGCAATGTTAAACATCAGCCTTGGCTTCCGGATATTTTGGCGATTTTATCTCCTTCCATCTTATCTCTTTGAGTCCATGTAGAACAAGGAAACCAATCAAAGAGCAACTCACGTTCCTTGTCTAGCTCCACACGGTTTGACCTTGCTTTAGAGTCCTCTCGGACATGATCGATGGATGCCATGCAAACCGACCAAATATGGTTTGATATTACGGAGACAATAACAACGAACCAAATACAAGCCCGACCTTGGTCGAACCATGCATGCATAATTATCCTCCTCACGTACATCACATAGTTCGGGTCCGACACTTGCACATGCTCATCCCTTGTGCATATCTCGCGCGCTCGACTTGCACTCATATGCAACTAGCCCTCCGGATCAAGCGAACACGCTTGCACTGCACATGCTTATCTCCATTTGAGCGCGCCACCGGTGACTTGCGCTCGGGCACCTCACGCCGAGTCCTGCACTTGTGCACGTTGGCTCCTCCATACGGCTATTCATCTTCCATGCATTGCACCACACATGCACATGGTTGGTTTGATCGCATGCGCTGGATCATCACTTGAAACATCTTCATGCATAGCCGCGGTAGAACTTCTTCCTTGATCTCTTGCTTCGCAAGTGACACCTTTCTTCTTGCAAAACAAGCTGCGCATCAAAGTATCGGAAAAACCCACCGAATTAACAAAAGATAATTGGGCTGCATCATCCTCCCTCCTTCAAGTGAAACCGTCCTCGGTTTGAGTTCATCTTCAGTCTTCATGGACGGATTGAGCGGAGCCAAAAATTTCAGCGAGCTCGATCTCCGTCTTCTTCCTCATGGGCTTGCGTGGTGGCGACACGAATTGATGTCGCGTCAACACCTTCATCTCCTCCCATGTGGTACACCATGGCTCATCTCTTCGATCGATCTTCTTGCATGTTGTCCCACCATTTGCGAACTGATCGGCAAAGGTTCTTTTCGCAATTCTCATCTTCACGATAGAAGAGAAATTGTGATGCTTAAGAATTGCTCCATCGCTTCCTCCCGGATGAAGTATTCTTACGAAGTGGTTCTTGTTGCTAGCCGGCATGGTCGATGGTAGCATCGCCAAGAACTTTGCGTCGACTAAGGTGGCGGGACGAATACACCATGAGCAACCATCGCTCTGATACCACCTGATGCGGATCAACCTCAAGGCGAGATTAAATCCGTGGGTTGCCCGATCTTTCACGGTGAAAATCCCGAACAAATATGTGAAGCATGAATTACAAGATGCAATTCGCACTAGGATAGATAATTCTCACGCGGTGCACACCATATGACACGAGCGAGAAATAGGGATCAAAGATCCAACGAGCAACTCCTAGCACCACAGCTAGAAATCACCACGCCACGATGAAATCCGAGATTGGAATTCACAAGAACACACCAAGAACAGGATGAACCTAACGGTAGAAGGCCAACACGCTATGTATTTTATTTCATAACTCAAACTTGACTCCTTACATGGTCGTACCCCTTGGCCTTTTATAGGCTTACATGCACACGCACACAGCTAGTTTATTAGACTCAATAACTAACTTGATATGTGAACAACTAACATTATATATGGTTCACGTGAAAAGCAACCAATAGCCACTACACACGCACACGATCCATCTAGACTCACGCGAACACAGCAAAACCGAATAGGAGAAATAAAGGTAGACTTGATCTGCTGTTTGGCTTTCATCATGGAGGGACCCACGGTCGATGTGAAGGATTTAGTCCGGTAATACATGCTGGTTTGGTGGACCCACCCGCATGTACAAAGAGAAAGAAACTCACGTGCGCCAAGGAAACACACATGCGCTAGCCCAAAATATCTGGCGTGCATGCAATGTTAAACATCGACCTTGGCTTCGGATATTTTGCGATTTTATCTCCTTCCATCTTATCTCTTTGAGTCCATGTAGAACAAGGAAACCAATCAAAGAGCAACTCACGTTCCTTGTCTAGCTCCACGGTTTGACCTTGCTTTAGAGTCCTCTCGGACATGATCGATGGATGCCATGCAAACCCGCCAAATATGGTTTCGATATTACGGAACAATAACAACCAACCAAATACAAGCCCAGCCTTGGTGAACCATGCATGCATAATTATCCTCCTCACGTACATCACATAGTTGGGTCCGACACTTGCACATGCTCATCCTTGTGCATATCTCGCCGCTCGGCAACGGCACTCATATGCAACTAGCCCTCCGGATCAAACGAACACGCTTGCACTGCACATGCTTATCTCCATTTGAGCGCGCCACCGGTGACTTGCGCTCGGGCACCTCACGCACAGTCTGCACTTGTGCACGTTGGCTCCTCCATACGGCTATTCATCTTCCCATGCATTGCACCACACATGCACATGGTTGGTTTGATCGCATCATATTTGGATCATCACTTGAAACATCTTCATGCATAGCGCGGTAGAACTTCTTCCTTGATCTCTTGCCGCAAGTGACACCTTTCTTCTTGCAAAACAAGCTGCGCATCAAAGTATCAGAAAAACCCACCGAATTAACAAAAGATAATTGGGCTGCATCAGACTCCTCTTTTCCTTCCTTTTCTTCTTCTTCTCCTCTCCTTCTCCCCGCTCCTTTCCTCCTTGATTCTCCCCTCCTGTTGCTAGCCTCCTTCTCCCTTCGACAGTAGCGACCGCATGCTGGGCAGGGTGATGCAGCAGGCAAGGGAGGTGGCGGGAGGAGGGGTGGCAGCTAGGGTTTAGGGTGCGCGGTGGCACCCCTAGGGTCCTATTTAAAGGTCAAGGGACTAGAGAGTTGTGGCTTGATCAGTAGGGTTGGAAACAACCGCATTGAATTTGATTTGGAATAAACTATGAATTTGAGTGGGTTTCCACTTTCCTTCTATCGTGAACTTTTCAGAGGTCATAACTTTCTCTCCGTACTCGGAATAGAGTGTTTCTTTTTACCATTTAGCTAACTCATAGTAATTTCACTTGAGTTGTAAAGACATATGTCGGTTTTCCCAAATAGACAAATTAAAATAATCTCGAATGACCCATACAGACCTATCCGTTGGAGTTGTTCCTAAAGAGGTGGCAATTGTTGAGTTACCACGATCTTTAACTCAAGCGTGTGGTTATAAAAACTTACCACAAGTGTGATTCTAGGGTTTTACTTTCCCCATTTGCCTTGCTGTTCTTGAGCTCTTGTGCTCTTCGCGTGACCAAATCGTCTTCTTCTCTAGAACTTTTTGAATCCAAACTCACCTGCTAAGAAAAATGGTGAATTTGCTTCTAAGTGGGCGAATCGGATATCGACGAGGTGAAATTGAAAGCCTTGGCGCGAGAAGATCTGAAGAAGGAACTCGTCAAGTGGATCGAAGCTTAGGGCAACATTGGTCATCGGGTGAGATTGGCCAAATCCGTCTTCCAAGCCTATTGTGAGTGTGGCCTTGATTGCCCACTCATCCCTTTCACACTCGTGCTTGAGCACTTTGGGGTGCGGTTGGTGAACCTCGTTCCTAATTCCATCACAATCTTGGCGTGTTGGTGTATTTGTGTGAGGCTTACAGGGATCCCATCGATCCTAGAGCTCTTCGATATTACTATGGGATGAGCAAACAAGCTGGGATTCTTTGGGAGGTACGATCGAAGCTTCACGACGGAAGACAAGAGAGTACATCCAGATGTTCACTCGATCATCGTGCGAGAGGTGGAAGAAAAAGTGGTTCTACTGGGAGATGACCAGTGAGAATAGCCTTTCCTTCGTAGGCAAGCCTGCGGAGAAGATTTCTTCCTGGGATTCGACTCCTAGGGATCTCGACAGGATCACCCCCCTACATTCAAGCCATAAAAGACTTAAAGGAAGAGGGGCTCACCGAATGGCATGTGGTGAAGGACTTCATCACACGCCGTATTAGCCCTTTGAAGAAGCGAGCACATCCCATGAGGAACTACTCGGAGTCTAATGATTTGAGCAGAGATTACGAGAACGTAAGTAATCTTTCAACTTAGTTCTTATTTCGGTTAATCTAAAGTCTATCTATTTGAATGTTTTATCTTTTTGCGTAGATCTCTAACAAATAGAGATTGACATGTCAATCCAATTTTTTTGTGGAAAAGGTCCGCCACTTGGGGCAGTGACCCCTCAAATCCCAGCGATCGTATCTGTAGAGGAAAAGAAAGAACACCTAAAGATAATCAAATATTGAGCTCATCTTTAGGACTTTGTAGTCATAGAAAACGACCACCTAGTAATATTTCTTTTTCTGGTTTTTGCAGAAAGTAGGCATGGAAAACCGTCAAGATGACGAAGAGGTCAAATTGATGGTTATTGGGAGAGCGGCAAAGGAGAGCAAGGCTCCTCAGTGAGAAGGCATTGCCTTGTGAGGGCCGCGACAAGAGAGATGCAAGCACGAGTTTCGATCCGACTAGGCCCTTTCAGAAATTCTTTGCAAACATAGTCGCTGTAGAGCAAACAAAGGTGGTCGAAGCGATCGGGGCCCTTCAGCACAAAGCCCCCAAGACCAAGGTATAATTCTACTATGATGACAAGACCTTGCAGTTTCTGTCTCTCATGGCTTTGTTAAGTGCTAGAAAAGAAGAACCGGAAGAGTTTTGTATCTTTGTGAATGATACTCTTGCATCAGTGAGCCATGGTCGAAGGAGCGTTGTTCCTTAGGTGGTCAAAACAGTTTTGATCACCATCAAGAAGCAAGACCCGTGACTAGACATGGTTGCGGCGGATCCCATTCCTCAACTCGAGTATTGAGAAGACGTGGTTGAAGAGAAGAGGTCGAAGAAATCTTCCTTAGGGAAGGTTTCTTCTAGATTCAAGATCAAGTCCAGGAAGCGAAGGTATGTAAAAATCAAGAGCATAAGAACAACATTTACCTTTTATTTTCTACAATCTTGAAGCACTTTCCTTTATGCAATCTTAGCCTGACTCCTCCAACCCCCCAGAGTGCTTCTATCGAGGAGCCCACTACCGTCTCTCCTGTAGTCGTAGAGGTGACAGCAGAAGTGGTCAAAGGATCGACCACTGCCCCTGAGGAGGAAGGAGTCGTTGTAGCCAAAGTTGCTACAACCACTGAGGTGGTAGTTGCCTCTAAGGCTACTACGACTACTGAGGTGACCGTAGAGGCAGAGGCAAAGGTGGCAACCAATGCAGTAGAGGCATCTGGCCAAGGTGGTGGTGGAGCCTTCGACCACCACACTGGGAAGGGAGTCATTGAGGACGTCCCTCCCGATCCTCAAGGAGAAGCCACCATCACACAAGAAGAAGAAGAAGAGTACAATAACTTTTTCTCTGAGTTCTTTGGTCCCGCAACAATCGTGGGGTCTTTCTCATTCAGATCTCACGACCGAGTCCCTCATCCTAAGGATATTCCTAACAAGGGGAATCTTTTCGATGATGAGCGTCTTGAAAAGGTGTGGTGGGATAGAGTCGAGGAGATCGATGAGCTCAAAGATCTCTAAAGGGTATTCTCCAACTTTGCTCGAATGAGCATTAATGTAAGTGTCTGATACCAAATATTTATATATTCAGTTTTTCTCGCTTCTCACTGTCTTTCCTTATGCAGAAAGCTTTGGAACAAATTATCACCGTTGGTGAATAGCACTAACAACTTGTGTTGCTACAATAGCAAAAAGCGAAACTCTGCGAGCAAGCAGAGAGATGGTAAGTTGCTGCTACTGGTAGTCGTTTGTATTTTGACCACTTGTCTAGTGTTAATGTCTACTTTTAACCTTTGTAGGTTTAAGAGTGATGAAAAATCCTTGGCTGATTCACTCGACTATGAAAAAGTTGAGACGAAAAAGCTAAAGGAAAAAAAAGAGGACCTTCTGAAGAAGCTTCAGGAGGCAAACTCTGTGACTCAAAAGTTACAGGGTAAAATAAGCAGTAAGTTCTCAACTTAGGACTGCTTATTACAATGACCTTCTTTTCTTCTTTAACTCTGATTTCTTTTCAGAAAAAGAGGTCGAAATGGGCAAGCTTAAAACTATAGTCAAAGAAAAGACTATAATTGTTCATGAGATATCCCGTATCGCCAAAGTAAAAGATCAGGAGATAAAGTTGTGGGAAGAGCGATACATAAAACACTTGCTTCCCATGATGAAGAAGTCAAGAAGCTAGACTCTCGACTAGCGGTAAGAAAACATTTACCTACGACCAGTTTTGTTTACCAGTTTTTTTAAGTGTTATTTGTTCTGACTAGTTGTACTCTTTTCGGAGCAGGCAATCGAAATAAAACAACTCCATGAGGTTTCAACTCATAACCAGGAGGAGATAAAGTCGATAAAGATCAATCTTCAAGACAACATTTCTCTTCTGAATAATGTACTCGGAGGTCTTGGTGCTAAGGAGGTTACTCCTCTTGAAGACACCTTGACATCTCATATGAGTGCCATTGGAGAACAAGTCGGGACCCTACAAGAGTTGGTGACCACTCTGAGAACCAATCAAGCTGACTTGATAAAAGAGACGATCGAAGGCGTAGTAAGTTATGCTCTAGCAAAACTTAAGACCCATGACCCTAATCTTAGTCTGCAGCTAATCGAAGTAAACTTCGACTGCTCTGAAGCAGAAGCGGAGCGGTTGATTGAAGAAATACAGTCGGTTAGTAACAAGGTTACAGAGGAAATGCAAATAGGATCTCCTACGTTGGAGTAGATTGTAATAGAAAACCTGTAAAGACAAGTTTTCTGTTGATATATATAAAGCTTCTTTTTTCCTGCAAACTATCTCATTGAGTAGTTAGTAACTCATAAGACAAATGAAAAGAAAAGAAATTGAATTTAAGACTAAGAATTGAAGTCATATTAATAACTTTATCCTAGCTCCTGACTATTTGCATAGTTTATTTATATAAACTATGTAAATAGTATGTAAAAAGGTTTTTAACAAAAGTCATTCGACCTTTAGTGTCGATCACGATCGTATTGTATCGAGTGCAAAGAGGCAAGAAACGGTCGAAGCTAGAAAGTTCCTTCTAGTGGCGAAGCCATACGAATAGGAAAGACTTCAACTAGTTGATGTCCCTTTCTCCGACCAGGTTTATCGAATCGTGAGATCAACACAACTTAACTCGATTGTTATACAACGTAACGAGAGTTAGAAATGCGATGCTAGGAAGTTCCTTCTAGTGGCGGAATCACGTGTAGGCGGGAAAGACTTCGACTAGGTGGTGTACTTTCTCCGACCAGTGCAATGGAATAGAGCATGAAAAGCTAGTCGAACAAATTAAAAATTCTTGAAACAGAGCGTGCTGTAAATCATTTCGACCATATTGTGTTGAACCTAGTTTCTTTGTTCTAGTAGCAAAAGTTAGGAACAGGTCGACACTAGTAAGTTCCCTCTTGTGGGCAAAACAATATGCAGAAATGAAAGACTTCGACTAGGTGATGTTACCCTCCTTCGACCAGCGTAAAGAAACCAAGTGTTTAAAAAACGATCGAAAGTCGAAGCGTTGCTCGGCAAAAAGTTTTAAAACAACTTGCGTAATTGGAGAAAACTGAAACTTTATTGAGAAAGAAGAATGTTACACGTAGAATTTGCGTAATTGATCGATATTCCAGGAGTTTGAAAGGACTCTGCCGTCTTCCATCGCAAGTTGTACTGAACCTGGTCACGTAACTTCGACCACGATGTAAAGACCTTCCCACTTGAGGGAAAGCTTGTTCTAATTAGACTGAGATTGAATTTTATTCAATACCAAGTCACCTACAACAAGGCTGCGAGGTTGGTCCTTACGGTCATAGTATTTGCGTAGGGGTTGTTGATAGACTACCGAATGGATTAAGGCTTGGTTCCTCTTCTCTTCGAGTAGGTTGATGTCATCCGCTCGAAGTTGCTCTGACTAGAGTCATTGAAGTTTTCGATCCTTGTCAACCTGATCTTTAGTTCGGTGGAAGCATAGGCTGACACCAAAAACTAGAAAAATGGTGTCTCACCTATAGCGAGACTAGCGATCCTCTGAGCGCCCATAATATTGAGGTAACTCTTGCACCAAACCCCAGCGCTTGACAAGCTTGTCGAAGACTCGAGTTTGATTCACTGCATAATTTGGCTTGCTCTTTCGACTACCCGATTGCTTTGTGGGTGGGCGGCGAATGCATAACACAATTTGGTACCCAACTCGTCGCAAAATTCTTGAAATTTTGCACTCAAAAATTGCTTACCGTTATCGTAATTATCTAACTTGGAACACCAAATTGAGTAATCATGCTTCTCATCATGAACCTCTTAGTGGCTTCCATTGTTATCGATCCACGAGTTCGGCTTCAATCCATTTGTGAATGTATCAATAGCCACAAACAAGAACTCAAAACCCCCTAGTGATTTTGGGAACGGTCCTAAGATGTCAAGACCCCATGTTGCGAAAGGCGAAGATTGAGGAATAGTTTGTAATGACTAAATGGGTTGGTGTATTTGCGTACTATGAAACTAGCATTGTACACACTTTTTAACCAACTCTTTGGCATCATGGAGGGCGGTTGGCCAATACAAACCTTGTCGAAACACTTTGTCGACCAACGTTCTGTAAGAAGCATGTGTTCCACAGATGCCCCTCATGTATGTCGTGAAGGAGATTTAATCATTCTCTCTATGATATGCATTGCATGAGAACCCCTTGAGTACCTCATTTATAGAGGACTTATTTGACCAAAGTATACATTTTGGCCTTATGGGATAAACGATCTGCCTCGAGATCATCATCGGGTACTGTGTCCTTCGTAAGATATTCGTAGATGGGATTCATTCAGGTATCCTCGTATTCTAGAGAGGATGTCTCAATAGGAGATGTCTCTGGTGTTTCGACCAAAGACAACTTCTAGAAATTGTGCAAGAAGACTCCTTTTGGTACTAGTGATCGGAAAGAAGCTATTCGAGCTAACTAGTTTGTGCAGAAATTATCCTTTCAAGGGATATATTGTACCTCGAAACCAAAAAAATACTTTTCAAGCTTTTGTACTTCCAATAAGTACTGAGACATGGTCGAATTAGAGCATTGATACTCTTTTCTGACCTGATTCATAACTAGTTGAGAGTCTCCTCTCACAAGTAGTCATCGAATCCCGAGCGCTTTCGCTGCTCGTATGCCGACCAGCAAACCTTCATACTCTGCCACGTTGTTAGTGGCCTAAAATTTTAATTGAATGGTATACTTTAAGGTCTCTCTTGTAGGAGATTTTAGGACCACACCAGCCATCGAGCCACTTATCGTAAGTGATCCATCAAAGTACAGCGTCCACTGGTCATAGGAATCGTACTGTGGATCCTGAACAAGTTCAGGATTATCCATTCGGCGATAAATGTAGCATCCCAAGTTTGGACTTGTGTTTCAAATGTAAGAAAATGAGTAGAAATTAAAACTTTTTCTTACATCTTGTATTTCCTGTATGTTGTAAACAATTCCTGTACAAGAATTATGGAAATACAAAGTCACAAGTCTGTTGATTCAAAACCCTTGTCTTCCAAAAATAATCTTGTCAAATCTTGTGATCATCTCCTGGAAATATGTTTCCTAAGTTCTAGGGATGGTATGTGACCCCTCTGAAAAATTTCACAATTTTTAGAAATTGTTTGAATACTCTTAGAGGGCAGTCAAACCTATTTGATTTTCAGTCAAACCCTAAACCAAAACCTTGCAGAAATTTTAGGGAAAAATGCGTTGCATAAAAACCTCTGGAAAGTTTATACAAGGTTAATATCTAAGTTAGCAAGCTCCTGTAAAAATTTCAGAAATGTTGGAGTTAGTTTGCTACCTTTAAAGACCTTTCAAAGCTCTCGGCTCTTATTTAAAACCCTAAGTCAAACTTGTGTTGGACTCAGTGTGGACTCGAGCCCAACCTCACTTCTGGTTGAACCCAACCGTCTAATTGCACCAGTGAGCCATCAATAGGCGCGTGGTTTTCCGCCGTTAGATCAAAATCGAACGACCGCGTTGATTGGGCCATTCGGAACTCGCGGGACGCGTAATCCTTTTGCACCGTTGGATTAAGATCCAACCGTCCTGATTCATTGGGCTGTTCGGGTCGCTCGAATGCCCCAATTGATCTCAGCCGTTCGTTCTTGATCGCCGCCTTGATTGATTTGAGTGTTAGAAACCCTCAGCCGACCCCTTTTAATCGCGACCGTCGTCTTGAATCCAGCGGTCACGGCGTCTTCTTCATTCTTCTTCCTCCTCTCGCGCGTGCAGCGCGTGCGAGCCATAGCGAGAGAGCCGCCTTGTCACCGAGCTCGCCCTCATCAACGTCTCTATGCGGGACATTAAATGCACCCCAGGCCTTCGGCTCCCATGTCCTAATCTTCACTTGCCCCCGTCATTTCTTGGTCCATGGCAGCTCCATGAACCGAGCTCACCTTAGAGCTTTCATTTTGCCAAACCTTAATCCTCCTCTATATAAAGCCCCAAAGACCTCTCCTGGTGTTCCTTTACACCCCCATAGCTTTTTCTTTGTTTTTGGAGCTCAACACCACTGAAATTCTCAAATTAATTGCTCATGGACCTTCTGTGGGTCTTAGTGCAGCTATTTTGATCACCTGGTGGTGTTCATTTTTGCTCAGGACCTTATTTCCTCTTCATCTTCACCAACTCCGGCGGGCTTCTCCTCTGTCAAAGCTTCTCCGGCCATCTTTGGAGCTCTCCTTGGTTAAGGTAGCTTCTTATTAGTCCTTAGATGCTGTGGCACACGCTTCTTTGGACAATGCAGAGCTTTTTGTCTATTTTCATTTTCGGCCGATTTGGTCACCCTCGCTATTTTCCGGCTCGTGTGTTTTGCCATGTGTGGCGAGTCATCACCATCGGGACCGCAAGCATATTGTGAACCCGTTTAGCCTTTAGGTCGCGCATGGCCGTGTGAGCCTCTTTTCTCGCTTCGGGTTTTGCGGACGGAGTCCTCTATGCTATTGCCGCTCGGACATCATTAATGCGCTAATCATTGTTAATTATTATTAATGATTGGTTAGCATTTAATTGGTGTCTGAAATACCTTTTTGGGTCATCGCCATGTGGCCCCACCACTATAAACCCTCTCCGTGCGAAAACATTAGGACATAATTAATGCTAATAATCACCAATCATTGGGTTTAGCATTTATTAGTCATCCTAGTCGCCCCGCCCATCCTTGACATGTGGGACCAAGCACATAAACCTCCCCACGCACTTAATATCAGCACATAAACTTCCCCACGCACTTAATATCCACATGTGTTATTTGCGCTAATCGTGGACCGTCGATCTTGTGATCAACGGCCCAGATCTGTGGGACTTTCGGGCCTCCGAATGTCCCAATCACTCGGGGCCGTCCATCTTTAGATCTGTAGCTCAGATCGCGTGGCCGTTCGGACCACCCGAAGGGCACAGCGCTCTGAGCCCTCCATCTTGAGATCTACGGCCGTGGTTGTTCGCGGCAAGCGCGTCGCCCAAACGGCCCATTTCGCGTGGACCGTTGGATCTAGATCCAACAGTGACTCCCTTTAGGTTCGCGCGCGTGCGCTATTCTCCGTGCGCGTGAGCCGTCTGATTTCACATCAAGGGCCCACGTTCGTCCACGTCATTTAATTTCTGATAAGTTTGATTATGTTTCGGTAAGCCTTTATTTATTAACTGAAAATTGTATTAAACTTTGAAAACTCATAACTATTCCATTTTAAATCCTTTTTAGGTAATTCCAGCTAGAATAAATTCATGGTCAAATAGAGTTTAATCTAAAAATGCTTTTAGACAATGTTCTGTGCCAGGAAATTTTGTAAATAATATTAACTTGTTTTCAGCCATTTTAGCATATTCCAGTAATTGAATAAAAACCTTGTAAAATGCATATCTTTTCCTGTATAACTCCAAATTGTGCAAACTCAATTTTGTTCAATTCCTCTGTTAGTGTAATTTATTATGAAATAGGTTTTGATCATGGTTGTGTTTCTGTAAAGTAACATGTGCTAGGTTTACAACTTAGAAAAATCATAAGTAATCCATTTTAACTCCAAATTTGGTAAACCCAACTTTGCTGACCTTAGGATGCCATTATCTACCTAGCATAAACATTTCAGACCTTAGATCATTCTGGAAATTTTCACCAAGAACAGTACCCTTAATTAATTTCATTGGATTTAACAGGCTGAAAGAAATTATTTTAGCTATAACTTTTTCATACTTAGTCCAAATGACCTGATTCTTATTTCTAAATTCATTTAAAATCATAACCTTACTGCTGTATGAATTTCATAAGATTTGGGTGACTTTTGCTGTTGAGTTTCATTTGGTGTTCTTCGTTCTTATTGGTTTATCGCCTTTTCGCGATAGGTTTCGAAGACATTATTGATATTGAATCTGATCCTCAGCAACCTGACCCTGCCCTCCAGCAAGGCAAGCAGATGTAGCATCATTTGATCATGTTGTTCCTATTATTTTCAAATTCTAATACATTGTTTGCAAATTCTATGTATGCATTGCTATCTTGTTTTAAACTATTGTTGATTAGTTGACCTATTAGATGCATAATCTGTAGGCCAATGTTTATCCTCTACTACTGAGCCTAGGAATATTTGCTGTGATTTTGGGTTCGATGGATGAGACCTTGTCACTTAGTAGTTTTCGAGTATGTTGCTTAGCCATGCTTAGCTACCGGTAGAAATAGGCTGTGAGGACCCGGAATATTTAACTAGTAACACTTAACCTCCAAATGGTTCTAGCATTACTAATTAAACATTCTAAGCCTCGATGGACATGTGCTTCCCAGAAATGCAGCACACGCTCATCATCACAAAATCATACATCATTTCCATACAACAATTATCACTAAGTTCAACAAGGACAAACATAAAGTAAAGTTATTACAAAAGAGCTGACCGGCCAAATAGAACAATATACAAGAAAGACAGCGGAAGCAAAAGGTGCCATAAGATGGCTAGAACAAACGTCGACCGGTTAGCGACACAACCCACAAGGCAACCGGCCAGGGCGCCAAGCTAGACGCCTATAAGCTACCACAACACACTCACAAAAGTGAGGCCCCTCAAGCTCACCTTCTTCCTCTGCAACAATACATTTAAGCAAGATAGCGAGTACACAAAGGTACTGCAAGGCGACGTGTGGAATAGCGAGACCTATTCATATGCTACATGCAAGCTCATTTAAGTGGCGGTTATATGTCTCATTTTGCATAAAGCTAACTTTATTTGCAATAATGTAATACATTTAAAAGCAAGTTTGCAATCAGTTTTATTAATTGAAATAACAGAATTAATGATAAATACAAATAGCTGGAAGTGACTATCCCAATAGCCACCACAACATAGCATGAATCACGATTCGCACCACCCATCAAGTTTTAATTAAAAGGTTGTAGTCTAACTCTTGAAAAGCTTACCCAAGCGTGTCCATAACCTAGGACGAGGCTATTCGAATAGTTTTAACCTGCGGTGTACCAATGTACCCACACTCCGGACGCCTTTAAGCCACAAAGCACACTTAGAAGGTATGCAGACGGCTAAGTCCTACGAGGCGTGTTCCAATATTGTGTATTAACTACGCAGCGCTCGTATGGATAGAAACCCCATACGCTTACATTGCAAGCCGAAAGACAACCAACCATCACGGGGGAGGCCTTTCGGACACTACAATGCTCCCAGCACCATCCCTCCTGCGACTCCCTGCAACCCGAAGCTAATACACGCCAAAGTACTAAGTCAAGAGAGGTCCCATACCCTCTAGTGTGGTTAGCACGCACAAATTGCTCGGATAACAGGTACTCACAAGATGTTCGGTCCTTAATTGACTTGGGCACCATTCTAGTCACACCCAGAATCACACCATCATACCATTGTGCCCAAGTCTAAATCATTTTCGTTTTCAGTTTTTAGTTTTTATAAGTAGACATGGCACAAGGTTGAAGTCATAAATCATAATAAGTTTTATGTGATCAAGGTTATCGACAAGTCGATAACCGCCCATTTCTACCGGAAGCTAAGCATGATTAAGCAATTAGTTCGCAAACTACTAAGTGACAAGAGCTCATCCAACGAGCTCTAAATCACAGCAATAACCTGGGCTCATGGTAGTAAAGGATAATCATTTGTCTAAGGAAATGCATATACTAGGCCAACTATTGACAATAGTTAAAACAAGATAGCAATGCATACATAGAAGTTGTAAACAACATAAATACTTAAAATACTGGGATTAACATGATCAAACTGCTTGCCTTGCTGGTCTTGCTCTTGTTGCGGAGGAGGATTCTCGATTCAATATAACCTTGGAACCTAACGAAAATGCGATAAAACCAAATAAGAATGAAGAACACCAAACAAAACTCAACAGCAAAAGACATCCAAAACCCATGAAATTCACACAACAGCTAGAGGTTGATTTTAGACAATTTTAGAAATAAGAATCACTTCATTTGGACTTAGCATGAAAAAGTTATGGCTAAAACTAGTTCTCTGAGCCTATAAATTCCCTAAATTAATTACTGGTACTGTTCATGACGAAAATTTCTATAATGATCTAGAGCCCAAAATTTTTATGGTAGGTAGTTTATGTCATCCTAATCACAACAAAGTTGAGTTTACTAAATTTGGAGTTATAATGATTTACTTATGATTTTTCTAAGTTGTAAACCTAGCACATTACACTTTTCAGAAACATAAACATGTGCAAAACCTATTTCATAATAAAGTATGCCAACAGAGGATTTTCAGCATCAATTTTATATATTAAGGATTTACAGGAATTACTTGTGTCTTTACAACATTAAATGAATTTTTAAATGCTACCAATAAGGTTAAATCTATTAACATATTTTCACAGTCTGATTTAGGCCTACAACCATTTTTAGATTAAAATTTAGTTAATAACAAATTTATCAAAGTTAAAATCATTCAATTTGAGATATGAGAAAAGATATGCATTTTCTAAGTTTTAATTCAATTACGGAATATACAAAAATGGCTGAAAACAAGCTATTAAAGATTACGAATTTTCTATCACTGTAAGCATAGCTAAAGCATTTTCTATTAAATTTTAGTGAAATACAAATTTATTACCGTTGGTTTCATTTAAGAAGGATCTATTTTGATTTAGATATGAATTCCTAAAGTTTTATACCATTTTTGATTGACAAATAACTACTTTACTGAAATAAACAACACTTAACAGAAAAGAATCGACGTGGACAACTATGGGCCTTTGATTTGGAATCCAACGGCGCGAGGAGTGCGCGAGCGACGAAACGGCCCAATAGATGCGGGCCACGGATCGCAAAATGGACGGTGGCCTTTGATCGAAGTGCAAAATGGGCGCCGACACGTGGGGCGCATGTCGGTGGCGTGAGTCACACCGCGAGCTTTAACACACGCACAGAGGCTCGGGTCCCACATGGCGTTGACTTAAAGAGGATCTTTAGGACAGCTAATTAAATACTAATGACCAATGATTAATGATGATTAGCAATTAATGTGTCCTAACGATTTTGAAGCAGGTGATTTAAGTGATTGGGGGCCCACCTGGCAGTGGCACAAGGGGACAGTTTAGGACCAATTAAATGCTAACAATGATTAACATTTAAAGAACTCGAAAATTAGTCCTAATGACCCCGAGACTGAGGTTTAAGGCCTACGGGCCCACACGTCAGTGACCCAAAAGACAATTTCGGACACATTAATGCTAAGACAGGGATTTAATGATAATCATTAGCATTAATGATGTCCGAAAGCAGTTGGTTAACGCTAGCGATGATTACAGGGGGTTGGGTCCACATGTCAGTGAGACATTTAGGCCAGATTAGGACACAATTAATACTTCTAATGATTGGCAATAATTAAGCATTAATGTGTCCTAAATAAATGACGAAGCGGGAGTTTCGGTGGCAAAATTCGGCGAAGCGATGGCTTGTCGCGGCGACTCACGGTGTGGCGTAACCAATTATCAAATGGGTTATAGCGATGTTGCGGACCCAATGGTGATGACCTCGCGTGGTGGAGGTCTAGAACGTTGTGAGCCGAAAACTAAGATGGAGCCATTTTCGGCAAAACATGAAAATAGCAAAATGCTCCATTGCGGTCCGAAGCGAGTGCCAACACTTCTAGGGACTAATAAGAAGCTACGAGCGAGAGGAGCTTCAAAGATGGCGGGAAGACTTGAACACGATGAAGTCCACCGAGCCGAGGAAGATGAAGACGAAAATGACAATGCGAGCAAAATGAACACCAATGGGTGATCAAAATAGCTCCATCATGGTTCCCACGAGCTCCATAAGTAAGCAATTGCAAAAAGATCCACTTAGGAGTTGGAGAAGAAAGGGGTGTAATCACTGAAAATCTCCAAACTTAAAATTGAGTGATTCTGTGAATGCAACCCAAAATTAAGTTAGGGAAATATAAAGTAAGTTGAGGAGCTCAAAGGGTGCAAGAAATAGTGAAGGTGAACCACTAGACACCAAGATCCACATTGGAGCTCCTCGGGTCAACAATGGTGGTTTGAAGATTTGAAGTGGTTTTGAGCTCAAACACGAGAAGAGCTAGGGTGGTGTAAAGGAACACTAGGAGGACACGGAGGTTTAAATAGAGGAAGGATTAGGGTTTGAGCAAGAACAAGAGCTCACGGTGAGCTCGGTTCATGCACAGTCATAGACCAAGAAGTGATGGGAGCAAGTGAGACTCGGGATGGAGGGCGAAAGCACAGGCGCATTTAATGCCCCACGAGTGATGTTGACGAGGCACGCTCGAAGTGACACAACAAGCCACCCGAAAAGCATCTAGGCCCTAAAAATTGGTTTTGGTAATTTATGATAATATGTGATAATTGGACTAATGTGTGTGATTGAGCATTTGTAAGGTTAAGTTCAAATGGTGAGTATGATCGTGAAGCTGCATGCTAAAGGATATCATGAAGATCAAATTGGATCAAATTCAAGGTACAAGTAAATTAGAAATCTTTTACCTTTTACCGGTCTTAGGAATTATGGTTGGAAGAACCGGATTATAGGTTAAATACCGTACTATTAAGAGGATCATGACTAGTAGCTTGATAGCATGTTCTTGTGCCTTATGGATCAATCTAGGATCATGCATGCATCTAGATTGCTTTTATCTTTGCCAAGTCCATTTTGTCAGGACAATCGGTAGTACCGGCATTGAACTTGCAATTACTACCGCTCCACGGTATGACCGGACTTATAGTGGTGGTATGTTTTTACTGAGAGAAATCCTTTTATGTTTTCGGTGCCAAACCCTCATCACGGTAGTATCGCAAGTATTTGCGCGGTATGGCCGAAAAGCGATGAGTACCACATTGGTTAAGCGGAAGTACCGCTTGCGCGGTTATTCCGATCTTTACTTGGCGGTATGTTTTTTCCAGTAGCGCGCCTCTTTTGTCTCTCTTGAAAGCGGTAGTACCGCACTCACCTTGCGGTATAGCGAGCTCTGCTGATAATGCAGCTCGGCGGTTAATGGTAGTACCGCTCTGCAGTTAAAAACGGCTATGTCGGTCATTTAATGCCTGCCATTATAGCCGTTCTGTAGTGGTTGAAAAAGTGCGGTAGTACCGCCTGGTATTTAGCGGTAGTACAGCTCGAGTCGAAAAGTGGGGTTTCTTCCCAGCGGTTATAATTTTTGTTGGGGTATAAATACTCCCCACCTGCTCAAGGACAAGGAGCTAGACCACATTTAACATCCTTTGAGCCTTGTGCATCCTTTCCAACTCCTCAAATTTACTTGTTCACTCTTTGTGAGGTTGTTGAGCTCATTTAAGTGCATTCATCATTCTAGTTGATCCTCTTGCACTTGAGTGTGCGTCAGCGAAGGTCCTTGATTTGTTACTCTTGAGTTTTGCCAAACTCCTAGGCGGTTTAGCGGTGATTGCACGGTGATCTCTTCAAGAAGATTGTGAAGAGGCTCGATGCCCAAATTGTGAGTGGTTTAGTGTTCACCATCTCGGAGTGGAGGAAGAACAACCAATAGTGATCTAGGAAAGGCTTAATACGTGGAGTGGCTTGATTGGTTCAAGCTCCTCAACGTGGACTAGTGAAGACGAAGCAAGTCTTCGATACCGGGAAAAATATCGTTGTCTCATTGTGGTTATTTCTAGTCTTTACTCTTAGCATTTACATTTCTTGTTTGGTCTTTGTGCTTGTATTGCTTAGCTAGAAGTATAACTTGTTTAGACTAAGTTATTAATTGACTTATCTCGTTAAATTGTTTAAAAGTTTAAAAACCTCCTATTCACCCCCTCTAGTCGGTTATCCTTGATCCTACACACCTCCTCTCTCTTTCTTCTGCCATGGGCGACGCGCGCACGGAGAGACGGAGAGGAGGAAGAAACGAAAAGAAATCATGGCGTTGGATTGACAATGAAGCGGTCACAATTCAAAGGGTCGGTAGAGGTTTTACACTCCAAGCAATCGAGGCGGTCCGATCAAGATCGAGCGGGCGTGCGCACTCAGGTATTAATACACGGATCCTGCTGTGCCTTCTACGAACTAGTCCCATGATCGGTAGCTAGTTCACACACGATGAAAATATGGTAACAAAATCATATCATGATTTTATTAAAAAACATGAGTTGATTACAAAGGACT